>SNQJ01S0010103.1:53554-69019 GCA_010110895.2 Picea sitchensis | reverse complement strand
ACCATGAACTTTATTTTCTTTTATTGTTGAAGTGTGCCCAGATTTTCTTGCTAGTTGTTGTTAAGGGTAGTAGCTACAGATAACTAATTCAAAGTCCATCTTTCCACTTCATGAGCTTGTAAATGGACAAGGCATTATCTAAGAAAAATCTTTTGAGTGCATGATTGCAAGTTTTGCTTTCTAATTTCTGAATTGTGTGAAGAGTCTTATCTTTGCAATTATAGTATATTGTTATTGTTGGTTTTCTTATCTAAGATATACTAAATAGACATAGGAACATATCTGTTATCGACACATATAGTGCATCAACTCTACTGATTATGAATCCCAGTTGATAATTTATGTTTGGTAATATATTATGCAAATAATTGCACCAACAACATGCACCAAAATCTACCTACCACCCTACCAGTATATTCAAAGAGGGAAAGACTCCAGTACCAAATGTTATTCGAAACCAACAAACCACTCGTCATGAGTTCCTTCTCCACTGAAGGAGAATTTGCTGACACTAGTGAAAAACTGTGGAAATATGCAAATGATCTCGTCGAAGAGGCAGGGGTATAGCCAATGCAGTCCATCGATGAAATGACTTTTGTCAGTGCCACAATGGTTGAGATGGAAGACCTCAAGAAATATATCCAGGAGAACATCCATAGTCTGATGCAATTTGAATAAAAATCAATTGAATAACACCTGTTGAAACCCACCCAACTCACCCAAAATATCCAATCCTTCGTAAAGGCCATATCGAAGCAGTTATATCAAGAAGTGTCCGCAAAAGTTTGCAACAGAGAGTTAGTTTTAGAGATATTGTAATAAATCAAACTCAAGATCATTTTAAACGATCATTCCATATGGAAAGAATACGAATTCCAATTGTAGGAACAAACCAGGTCATGATTACAAAATTCGATAGTTCCTTCCAGATTTTGCTTTCTTTGGTTATTGTAATCTAAATTTTGAATATGAAGAGTCCCTTTTTGTGAAACGACCCTAATTTCATTATTTCCAAGAAGAAATATTGTAAACAGTCGCCCCTCACTATAAAAAGAGGGCACTTCCCATTTGAAATGGATTTTGGTTTTTGAATGTAGCATGAAAATACTTCTACTGCAAGTTATTTTGAATTCGAGAGACATTTTGAATTTGGAGATTATGTTATTGATGTGTATGAATGTGATTATTCTATTTATGCATCTCTCTTATTATAGTTTGTGAATATTGGTTGATGAATTAGTTCTGAATTAATGTTTACAATTTGCAGTTACCATGGTTTTTTAGGATGAGTACAACGCTAGCATAATGTTGTTAATTAATCAATTCTTTCGTTCTGATCGGTTATGCTATTAAACTTATATATCACTTGTGTCATGAATTTATTCTACGCAAGTAATACACATTATTCACTATATTCATTTACTTTGCTAGTTTTCTTGTGATCAAGATAGGTTAGTTTAATATTATTTTAGGAACTGCATCTTAGAAAAATAAACATACCCCTTAGCTTAACTTTAGTTAGTTGTATTTACTTATTTTAATTTCTTTTTTAATTCATCTGAGAACCTTTGATTCTCAGATTCATATTTAGTTAGTATTTTAGCTAATATTTTTTAGTTAATTGGTAACCAGGCCAAAATATGGTCGGAAGAACTACCCCAAATGAGAGTGGGTCTAATTGGGACCTGCCATCAGGTGTTTTCCCTCATCTTTTTTAGCGGGTCATTCCGGATTGTCAACATGGTCCTGAAAAATATAATTACAGATTGATGGTGGAAATTAAATGGAAACCATGATCGGACTATGGGTGAGTGTTGAGGTCCCGGTGGTTCTGTTGGACATGATGTTATGGTGTAGGAATTGATGTCATGTTATGGTGTTTTCATTGATGTAAAAAGAGGGAGAATGTTGGACATGGTGTTATGGAGTTGGAATTGATGTCAAGAGGGACAACATGGTCTGCAAAAATCATGTGTGAGATTGAGTCATTCATACTAATGTCCCAACAAAATACTATGGAATGTGTTACTAGCATACATTCATAGAGGAAGCAATTGAACAGACAAAGAGGTGAGGTTGTTGTTCACTCCTTGAAGATATCATTGGAAGAAATTTACAATGGAAAGATATCATTGGAAGAAATTTACAATGGAACCTCAAATAAATTATCACTATGTATTGTGCTCTAAATGCAAGGATAAAGGATCAAAGTCTGGCGTTTCAATAAAATGTTGTAGGTGTCAAGGGTATGGTATAAAAGTATTAGCAAGGGAGAGGATTCACATATCATTCATCACTTAGTTCTTGAATATTTTGTTGTAAAAGATATTATGAAGAGTGACATTTATAGGTCATTGTCATCCATTCTCAAGGTGAATGAAAGCAAGGCTCGAGATCTTTTCCCAGGGTGTATAAGACTTACTATGAAATTTTCTGCCTCCAAGAAGGTGGATAAATACAAATCATCAATCTATAGAACTCAACGTTGATCATTGGATCAAAATGGAAGCAAGATTGGATGGAAAAAATCAAATTCGCGTTTGAAAGATAAATGAATGATGATGATCAGAATGAAAGAAGGATCAGACGACCCAAATCATTTTTGCGTTTGAAATAGAACAAATGTTAATTACGATGGGTGGACGGAAAATTCATATTATGTTAAATTTAAATATCCATGTGTCAACACTAAGTTCTTTCGCGTTTTGGCCTGGGATTAATTCGAGTTCATTTTTCAATAGTGAAATTCATGTGGACCGTCCACTCAACCGTTGATTAAATCCCAACCGTTGATTTGATTAATGCCTAGATAAGCCATGGACCGTCCACTCAACAATTGATTAAGTCCGAACCATCGATTTGATTGGCACCTAGGTAAAAAACATTTGCACTCGCTCTTGGTCACAGGTCAAGGTATTATGGTAAATATGAAGTTGCGATGGATTAAGATTCTAATTGGGATACATCCTAGTTATAGGGAGTGGTCACTTGGTGAATAAAATAAGTCCCTTCAGGCTAGGTTAAAAAACATGCCCTTACGCCTTGTTTATCTATCTATTGGTCACATCATTTAGTCCTATGGGAAAAGGGGCCACAATATTATCACCTACCCAATGTTCGGTACATGAAAGGGACTAGAGAACAAATTAAAGCTTGAATCTAATGTATTGAAGAATCGAGGACGTAGTGGTAGCATAGGATTGAAATAGAAGAGTCAATCCATACCTGTGATTGACTCATAAGGTATGCAAATCATATAGATGCAAATAAAGGAGTCAATCCATATAGATGCAAATGGGATTTCAAACTGTAATTAAAGAGCTTTTTACAAAGATGATAACAGAGGAAGAAATGTGTTCTTAATGAAAATGACAACATTATTTTTATTTTATTAATAAAATGAAAAGGCACATTGGTTCATTTTCTCTCTAGACACATTGGTTCAATGTCATACACCTTTTGGAAAACTATATAAATAAAGAAATATGGTGAATAAAAAGGGGTCTCTGTGAGCTAAATAAAAAAGATCAAAATAAAGGCAGAGTCCATGAAAGAACTGAAACCTGAATCATACACATGAAGTGGGGGTGAAAGGGAGGAGTAAGGGAGGATTGGATTCCTCTACAGGTTGGAGCCTGAACAACAGGGAGTTGCAACTTCCTCAAGTTGGTGCTTGAAAACAGAGGATTGGAGTCCTCTACAAGTTAGATCCTGAACAACAAGGAGTTGCAACTTCCTCAAGTTGGTGCTTGAAAACATGGGATTGGTGTCTCCTTGAATTAGTGCTCAAAAGAAGGGATATTTGTGTCTCCTACAAGTTGTATATTTTAAATGAAATATAATTTTTATGATTGTTACTTTTAAATTCTATATATTGTACATTCTTGTTGATAACTTGTTATGATTAATAATTTTAATAATTAAAGAATTGATTAAAATTATGAAAAAGAATCAATATTGATTCAACCCCCCCTCTCAGTATTAAACAACATTTCAACAATTGGTATCAGCATGGGTTCCTTAAACATAGTCTAACCACTGGAAGGAAGATTCTAATAAATCACAACGAAACAACAAGAAGGATTATCCTCTAACAGAGCATCATTGTTCAAAGGAGATGATTATGCATTTTTTAGTATAAGGATGAGAATTTATCTAATGGATATTGGATGTGATGTTTGGTTATATGTGGTAAATGGGTACAAATCACCACCTAATGCACCTTTAGATGCTGCTGCAAAGAAACTATGCAATGATAATTCAAGGGATGTTAATGCAATTCTGGGTAGATTAGCAAACTCTATATTTTTAAAAGTGATGCATTGTAAATCAACTAAATAAATTTGGGACAAAATTCAAATCATCTATGACGGAGATTCCAAAGTCAAGTAAGAAAAAATTTAAACATACATAGGAAAGTTTGAAGGTTTGAAGATGAAACAAGAATAAAACATTACATAATATATTCAAAGAGTGAATGAAATTGATAATTCAATCTGAGCTATGGGAGAAGATCTAGAAGAAAAAATTATTGCTCAAAAAGTGTTGAGATCATTGAAAATGATATATTATGCCACGATATCTATCTTGGAAGATCAGGAAAAGCTTGAGGAGATTACAATGGATGAACTTCATGGGATTCTTATAACCTATGAAATGAGAACAGGGAAAGAAAGGCCATCAAAAAGGGAAACAACCTTTAAAGCCTCAAAAGAAACAAATCACCATGAGTATGTACCAAATGAAAATCACTCAGACATATTAGATGAAGAAGAGGCTAAATTTATAAGGAAATTCAAGAAAGGGTCTCGAAAATACAAAGGGAAGTTACCCCTCAAATGTTTCAACTATGGAAAAGTTGGGCATTTTGCCTCTATATGTACCTATCCCAAGTAGGAGGATAGTGATGATGAAGAAACTTATAACAATAAAGAACTTAAAAAGAGAAAAATTGGAAACAAGAAGAAATTCTACAAGAAAATAAAAACTTTTTCTCCAAAGAAGACAATAGTTCTTCTGACATAAGTGAAGATGACAAGGCACGGATTCTATTTATGGGCATAGAAATGAAAACTAGTACTACCAAGGATAATACTGGAAATGAAGGAAATTTTGAAGTTGAAGGAGAAATATACCTTGAATAAGAACTTATTAGTGGTCTCGAATAACTGAGAAAATATAAAAGGAAGAACAAATCATTAAGAGAGCAACTATTAGAATATAAAGAAGAAAAAAAATCAAGAGAAAAGGAAGTTTCAAAAGTCATCAAGGAGTCATAAAAAATCATTATTGATTTGAATATTCAAATCCAATAAACTAAAAGAATTGAAGATGTCATAAGTAAACAACTCAATGAAAATAAACGAGACTATGGAAAACTAGAGGTTGGAATTGTTCTTCTAAAAAAGAAACTTGAGAAATGAAATAGCCATTCAATATTTGAAAATAGTTCAAAAATATTGGATGATATTCTCAACAATCAAAGATCACCAAGCAATAAGACAAGACTTGGTTATGATCAAAATAAATATAACAAAGTATCTAACTCTACATCTCAGGAAATTGATAAAAATCCAAAAAGTTATGCAGTTTCCCTTTAGAGCTCTTTCAAAAAGGAAGAAAGCAAAATAAAGACTAATTCTAATCAACATAAATCTGCTCTCCATTCAAAATAAAATGAATATATAAGGAATACAACTACAAGAAGAAGTCCCCCCAAAAGGTATCAACATCTGTTTCCTGGCTATTGCTTTTCTTGCAAAACTTTTGGGCATAAACATTACATTGTAAAGCTTATGGAAAGAACAATTACAAAAGTGTTCAAGGAAATGGTTTTAAGAACAACAAGAATAATAATAATCAAGGGAATAGAAACTATAATTCATTCTCTCCATTGCAATATTACAATATTGAATTCTACAAATGCAACAATTATGGTCACAAAGCTAGTAATTGTAGACTACCAAAGCATCCCATGAAGACCTCCAACATTCAAGAAGAAATGCATAAGAAGACATGGAAAGAAAAACAAATAGACAAAAAGAAAACAAAGCGTAAGGTATATTTATATGCTAAAAATAAAAGAAGCCAATGGTATGTTGACAATGTATGTTCAAAGCATATGACATGATATCAAGACAAATTCCTCAGTTTGAAAAGGAAAGAAAAAGGAAGGGTTACATTTGGAGATGATGTCTTTGCCAAGATACTTGGAATGGGTACATTCAGTTTGGGAAATAATAGAGTTAAAGTAGAAAATGTGCTATTAGTTGAAAATTTGAAGCCTAGTGTCCTCAATGTGAGACAAACATGTGATCAAGGACACATACTCATATTTGACTCTCAAAAATGTGCAATTAGAAAATAAGGTTTAGGAAAATTAGTGTCTATTTCACCAAGGACAACAAGCAATGCATATATCTTGAGCATAGAAGAAGAATACAAATGTTGCATGGGTCATGCAGATGAAAGTTGGATATGGCACAAAATAATGGGACACATAGGCTTTGATAACTTGATAAAATTTAGTAAAAAAGAAGTTGTGAAAGATATGCCAAAGATATAAAACCTTCAAATTATGTCTATAAGCACTACCAACATGGAAAGAAGACAAAAGTAAGATCCAAGACAAAAAAATACTCTACATCAAAACCATTAGAACTTGTTCATACTAACCTATGTGGACCAAATAGAACTAAAAATATACAAGGTGAAAATTACTTCATCTTATTCATTGATGACTATACAAGAATTCCTTGGGTATCATTTCTCAAAGAAAATCAGAAGCATTTGAAAAATTTAAAATCTTCAAAGCACATGTTGAAAATGAGACTAATCTCAAAATCAAGCGCCTAAGATCAGATAATGGAGGGGAATTTACCTCAAATGATTTGAACAAATTTTGTGAAACACATGGAATTAAAAGACACTTTTCATCTCCAAGAACTCCTCAACAAAATGGAGTTGCTGAAAGGAAAAATAGAATTATTCAAGAAGAATCCAAAACTATGTTAAATGAATCCAAAACTATGTTAAATGAATCCAAAATCCAAGATACATATTGGAGAGAAGCAGTGTATACAATTGTATACATACTCAATACAACACAAATTAGAGTTAACCATGAAAAAACACCATATGAGTTGTGGTTTGGCATACCAACATCAGTCAAACACTTGAGAGTCTTTGGGAGAAAATGATATATTAAGAGAGACGATGATAACCTAGGAAAATTTCATTCTAGATCATATGAAGGCATTTTTCTTGGTCACTCATCCAACAAAAAGGCCTGCAGATGCTATAACTTGAAGTTGAAAAAAATTGTGGAAAGTGAAAATGTAAAAGTGGACGATCTAAAATAAAGAAGAATCAAATCTCAAGATAATTCACAATTTGATGAAAGGATAATAAATGATGATGACGATGAAGAAACTGAAGAAATTAAAGAAGAATAATCACAAAGTGAAGAACAAAAAGAATATGAAGAATCCCCAAGACAAGATACAAAAGAAGCATCAAGGAGAATACAAAGAAATCATCCTGAAAGTCAAATTATTGGAAACAAAAGTGTTGGAGTTGAAACAAGAAGAAACATAACATATGAATAAGAACGAGCAATGCCCTCCCTAATAGAACCCAACACATTTGAAAAAGACAACAAAGATGAAGATTGGATCAAAGCCATGAATGAAGAGCTTGATCAAATAGAGAAAAATCAGACGCGAGAGCTTGTCCAAAGACCAAAAGACAAAAATGTGGTAGGGACCAAATGAATTTTTAAGAATAAAGTTAATGAATATGGTCAATTTATAAGGAATAAATAAAGATTGGTGTGCAAAGGATATTCTCAAGTACAAGGGTTTGAATTTGAGGAAACATTTTACCCAATATCCAAATTAGAATCTATCAGAATGTTTTTGGCATTTGCATGTTTTAAAAACTTTAAAATATATCAAATGGATGTCAAATAAACATTCTTAAATGGAAATATAGAGGAAAAAGTTTATATAGAAAAACTCGAAGGATTTATGTTATCAAAAAATTGAAACTATGTTTGTAAATTAAAGAAAACATTGTATGGTCTCAAACAAGCTCACATAGCATGGTTTTCAAGACTTGATAATCATCTACAACAAATAGGATACAAAACATGACCTACTGACAACAATCTTTACACTAAAATTGAAAATTAGAATATGATTATTGTTGTAGTATATGTGGATGATATCATCTTCAGAAGTAATTTAAACTCTCTAAGCTAGCAATTTGCTACAATAATGAAAAAATAATTTAAATGTCGATGATTGGTGAACTGACATTCTTCTTGGGATTATAAGTCTCACAATCAGAAAAAGGCATATTCATATCTCAGATCAAATACATTAAAGAAATGTTGAGGATATTTCAAATGGAAGATTGCAAACCTATGAGCACACCTATGATTACACTATGAAAACTAAGCAAAGAAGATGAATTAATAAAAGTGGACCAAACCATTTACAGATCAATGATTAGTAGCCTATTATATGAAACAATAACAAGAGTGGATATCATGCAAGCTGTAGGATTAGTGGCCAGATTTCAATCTACACCTAAAGAGACACATATGAAGGAAATTAAAAGGATTTTTAGATATCTCAAAGGCACCTTGGATTTTGTATTATGGTATCCAAAAGAAGAAGACTTCACATTATATTCATATACTGATGCAGATTGGGCAGGAAGTATTGATGAACAAAAGAGCATTGGTGGAGGAGAATTCTCCTAGGAAAATGTCTTGTTTCATGGCTAAGTAAAAAACAACCCTCCATATCACTATCTACAACAAAACATGAATATATTGTTGTTGCATCCTTCTACACTCAAGTAATTTAGATGAAACAAACTCTATAAGACTTACAAGTAAAGTATGATCATCCAACTATTATTAATCGTGACAATTACTAGTGCTATAAATCTTTCTAAAAATCCTGTCATGCACTAAAAAACCAAGCATATCCGAATCAAATTTCATTTTTAAGGGAACAAGTTTCTCTAAAAATGGTTAAAGTGGAATATGTGCATACTAAAGAACAAATTTCATATATATTCACAAAACCTCTACCTAGAAGCACTTTTGAAAACCTTAGATAGAAATTGGGGGTAATATCCATATCTAATTAAATTGCACAAGCTTCATCAGAAAAAGAGTACATGGACCAGGGGAGCATAACCTGAGGGGAGCAAAGAAATGTCCCTTCTTCCATTGTTGTCAAAGGGGAGAATAAAAAAGTAGATTTAGTCAAAAATTAAAAATAAGGATTTTTTTACTTTGTTTCCATCAATACCAAAGGGGGAGAATGTTGGACATGATGTTATGGTTGTTGGACCTAGTTCTATGGTGTTGGAATTAATGTCAAAAAGGGAAAATATGTTCAATATTGGACATCGTATTATGGAGTTGGAATTTTATCAAAATGGTTAATCCAATATGGATCCATACAAGTCACATATGGAGGAATAAACAATATAGGGTTTATGTTCCAACAAAAGTATATTGTTCATTCTTGAAGATATCATAAAAACTACAGTGAAATTATGTCTAATGTTATGCATATGTATTTACCATTTATTGAAATAGTGAATACAACTTTGGAACAAACAATGAATGCATGTGTTAGTGCTATTGTGTTAGTGCCATTATAACAAGCAACCACAAAGTTTAATACTTTGATTCCTAACAAGATTAACAATTTCCCTCTAGGACATATCTCAAATTATGTTTAATGTCTACTCCATTAAGTATGTCAACTTCATCACCACCTACTCTAATGACTCCAGAACAAGGCCCAAACCATAAGGGGGAACGATTAGACTAGTACCCAAATATAATTCACCTACATCCATTACTGTTGAGACAAACAATTTATGAGTTTATTCCCAAATTAAATACAAAATGTGGGAAAGGAAGTCCCAGCCAAAAATATATTGGGCAACAATGATCATTAAATTAAATTGAAAACTTGATCGGATGGCTTGAATCATATTCACAATCAAAATAGAATGAACATTAATTAACAAGCCCAGACCTACAACTTCAAATTAAATCTTCCTTTTTAATTGTTGTGTCCATCGTCGATTTGATTAGATGATCCACATTCACTTCACGTTTTTCTACGGGTGACCAAATTCAACATGAACTAAAACTTGAAAATCACACGTACTGTCCACTCAACTCTTGATCAAGTTTGTTCTGTTGATTTTATTAGTGCCCAGGTAAGCTTTGTTTGCGATCATTGTCGGTCACAGATCAAAGTCATATGGAGTTTTTTAAACAGTCAAGATGATAATCGAGATAACACTTTGTCATGGTCACTTGGTAATAAAAAGTTCCACGTCACTGGTTCTTGAAGCACTCAGACACAATGTTAGATTATATGAATGAAGGCCCAACCAAAGAGATTCAACAAAATTATTATTCAAATAAATTTGGACAAGTCAAGACAAATAAAAACCTCAATTCGATCCCATAACTATGTTGTAAAGATCAGGATACTCCACCCGTAAGTTAGGATGATTGGACAGTTCGTAATGGTTACTACTCTGCATATTTTATTGAATTGTGATGACCAAAAACAACGGTGATGAACAACATATCTAAGAAATCATAGGAAAATAATGAAGTTTTAGATGATAACAAGAGGAAGACATTTATTCTTAAACAACATTATTGTTATGAAAATGCATTTGGAGAACCTTATTACTTAAACTTTCATAGTTCAAATTTGGATGACTTCTCAGGGTTAGCTTCTATTTGAGAACAATTATAGTAATAGAAAACAAATTTGAGCACCCATCCATTCCATTAAAGCTACAAGGTTTTTGGCAAGTGAAGGTATAAATGTTGAACAACTTACAAGAGATTTGAAGTCTTTTAAATTAAAACAAACTTTTAATTAATGACAAAATATCAACATGATTGTTAAAATAAATGAAGAGGTGCAATGGCTCATTATTAAAAAGACACAAATGGTTCAATTCCATACCTGTTGGAAGACTATATAAACATAAAGTTTTGGTGAAAAGAAGATGTCTCTGTGGTCTAAATTCAAAATATATAAACATAGACATAGTCCAAGGAAGAACTTGAAACATTCACATGAGGTGAGGGTGGAACAGAGGAGAAAGGGAAGATTGGATTCCTCTACAGGTTGAAGTTTGAAACAGGGAATTGCAACTTCCACAATTTGGTGCTTTAAAAACAAAGGATTGGAGTCCTTTATAGGTTGGAGCCTGATCTATAGGGAGTTGGTGCTTGGAAAACAGGGGATTTGTGTCTCCTTGGGTTAGTGCTCAAAATAAGAGAGATTGGTGTCTTCTACAATTTGTAGCTTGTAAAAGATATATAAAAATTTATTGTTACATTGAAAATTCCGTGTATTGTACCTTATTGTTGATAAAATTGTTATGATTATTATTTTTAATAATTAAAGAATTGACCAGAAATTGTGAAAATTAAGCAATATTGATTCACCCCCCCTCTTAGTATTGAGAAACATTTCAACAATGGTGTTGGCGTTGATGTCATGGTATGGTGTTGTCATTGATGTAGCAAGAGGGAGAATGTTGGACATGGTATTATGGAGTTGGAATTGATGTCAAGAGGGATAACATGGTCTATAAAAATCATGTGTGAGCTTGATGCATTTATACTAATGTCCTAGCAAAAGACTATGGAATGTGTTACTGACATCCATTCAAAGAAGAAGCAATTGAACAGACAAAGAGGTGAGGTTGTTGTTCACTCCTTGAAGATATCATTGGAAGAAATTTACAATAGAACCTCAAAGAAATTATCACTATGTATTGTGCTCTAAATGCAAGGAAAAAGGATAAAATTCTAGTGTTTCAATAAAATGTAGTAGGTATCAAAGGTATGGTATACAATTATTAGAAAGGGAGATGATTCACATATCCTTAATCATTTAGTTCTTGAATAGTTTTTTGTAGAATATATTATGAAGAGTTACGTTTACAGGTCATTGTCATCCATTCTCAAGGTGAACGAAAGCAAGGCTCAAGATCTTGTTTTAGGGTGTATAAGACTTACTATGAAATTTGTTTCCTCCAAGAAGGTGGATAAAAAGAAGTCATAAATATATAGAACTCAACGTTGATTGTTGGATCAGAATGGAAGACGATCGGACAACCATAATCAAATTCGTGATTGAAAGAGAAATGGACAACGATGATCAGAATGGAAGCACAATCAGACGCCCCGAATCATTTTTGCGTTTGAAATAGCATGAACGTTAATTACCAAGGGAGAATGCAAAAGTCATATTATGTTAAATTTAAATATCCACGTGTCAACGCTAAGTTCTATCGCATTTTTTTCCTGGGATTAATTCGAGGCCATTTTTCAATTGCGAAATTCAAGTGGACCGTCCACTCAACTGTTGATTAAAACCCAATAGTTGATTTTATTAGTGCCTAGATAATTCATGGATCTCCCACTCAACACTTGATCAAGTTCGAATCGTCGATGTGTTTGGCGCCTAGGTAAACATTGTTTTCACTCTCTCTCGGTCATATGTTAAGGTATTATGGTAAATATAAAGTTGCAATGGATTAAGGTGATAACTAGGATAAATCCTGGTTATATGGTGTGGTCACTTGGTGAATAAAAGAAGTGCCTTCGGGATATGTTACAAAACATGCCTTTGTGCCTTGTTTATCTAGCTATTGTTCACATCATTTAGTCATATGGGAAAAGGGGCCATAATATTATCACCTACCCAATGAAAAGAAGTGCCTTCGGGCTAGGTTACATAAAAAGCCTTTGTTCCTTGTTTATCTATATATTGGTCACATAATTTAGTCCTATTAGAAAAGGGGCCATAGTATTAACACCTACCCAATGTTCGATTTTAGAAAGGGACCAGAGATAAAATTAAAGCTCGAATATAATCTGTTGAAGAATCAAGGACACAATGGTAGCATATGATTGAAATAGAAGAGTCAATCCATACCTGTGATTGACTCATAAGGTATGCAAATCATATAGATGCAAATAAAGGAGTCAATCCATACAAATGAAAATGGGCTTTCAAACTGTAATTGAAGAGCTTTTTACAAAGATGATAACAAAGGAAGAAATATGTTCTTAATGAAAATGACAACATTATTGTTATTTTATTAATAAAATGAAAAGGCACATTGGTTCATTTTCTCTCTAGACACATTTTTTCAATGGCATACACATTTTGGAAGACTATATAAACAGAGAAATATGGTGAATAAAAAGGGGTGTCCACGAGCTAAATCAGAAAGATCAAAACATAGGAAGAGTCCAAGGAAGAAATAAAACCTAAATCATACACATGAAGTGAGGGTGGAAGGGAGGATCAAGTGAGGATTGGAGTCCTCTATAGGTTGGAGCCCAAACAACAGGGAGTTGTAGCTTCCTTAAGTTGGTGCTTGAAAACAAAGGATTGGAGTCCTCTACATGTTGGAGCCTAAACAATAGGGAGTTGCAGCTTCCTCAAGTTGGTGCTTGAAAGCAGGGGATTGGTGTCTCCTTGAGTTGGTTCTCAAAAGAAGGGATATTGGTGTCTCCTACAAGTTGTATCTTGTAAATGAAATACAATTTTTATGATTGTTACATTTAAATTCTACATATTGTACATTCTTGTTGATAACTTGTTATGGTTAATAATTTTAATAATTAAAGAATTGATTAAACTTATGAAACATAGTCATTATTGATTCACCCCCGCTCTCAGTATTGAAAAACATTTCAACAAGTCCAATAGGAGCCCTGATTGTCCCAATAATTGAAATCACAGAACAATGAATGAGATCAAATGGAGAAATGATTGGATGGCCCCTAATCATGAAGGATTATATGTGGAAATTTTGTGTGACAGAAGGAATTCAAAATACCGGTTTCCATGGAGGAATTTGTAGCTCAACCTGAAGGAGAATTGATGGACTCGAGTTGACCTAAGACAATATGTACTTGGAAAAATTGTTAAGGAAGTAATCATTATAAAAGACAATGCCATAATCGATCTAAAGGTGTGGTGTGTGGAATGAAGAGGATATGAAATAGTGAGGAAGTAGAGCATAATTTGTATCTCATGAGCATCATAGAGAAGTAGACTACATATTCTGTGAAGTGATTTGTTGCAACATACAACTAATTTTAGAGAGAATTGTTTTGAAAGGAGTTTCAGATCATCCAGGTTGGTGCCTGATTTGTAAGAGGATTGGTGTCCCTTTTATTTGTAGGTTGGTGCTTATCTCTAGGTTGGTGCCCTGTGTTTAGGTTGATTCCTACAAAGGATCAATGTCCTCTTTTGTTTGTAGGTTGGTTCCTGTATCCAGGTTTGTGCCTGGTATGTAGTTTGGTGCCTACAGAGGATTGGTGTCCTATTTTATCTGCAGTTTGGTGCCTAAAGTTTATGATTTGGTGCTCATCAGAGGATTTGTGTACTCACATAAAATTATTTGTCCACAAGTTGGCATTTATTTATAAAATACTTTCAAGGTTTTTCGCTTCTATATCTGTAATGTGTTTATTATGATGAGTACCTCTCTGATATGAATGCTTGCAACAATAAATGATAATATGTTTTAAATCGGTGTAAAATGAAAGGAGTTAAAATTGCATAGTATTGATTCATCCCCACCTCTTAGTACTATTAACCAATAATTGGTATCAAAGCATGTTCCTTCTACTGAATTTTCAATTTTTAGATTTGATAATTGTTTCCTTATGATTTGAAAACAAACTTTTATGCCACTTTTATTATAGAATAATTACACATTTAAAATATCAACCAAAAATAATGTAGCAGAAGCAATAAAATCATAGAAAGATAGCCATGCACAATAGACACAATATTTTTTTATCCTGGGAAACCCAACCTTGGGAGAAAATCCCAACAACTTTTCTTAAGAAGAAATCAATTCAATATTACATCACCATCAATAAGAAGAAACCTATGCACATAGATAATTTTTCTCTTGTATGATAAATATAGTGAACCCTCAAAGACAGCGAACCCTTGACAATATAGCGAACCCCCAAAATAACTGCTAAGATGCTCCTTGTAATTTTGCTATTATGCAACTGGGCAAACAAAGTTGATGAGACGATTTGTGATTGTGCTTGAAATGAAATTATCAATCCATTATTTATATAATTCAAGTCACCTTTAATTTACTTGTGGGGATGACTTGTAATTTTGTCTTCAATATCTTCTTTAATTCTTCTCGAGGCTTATTTAATGGTTTAATGGGCCTTGTCTTGTCTTCTTGACATTTCTTCTTTTCTAGAAAAGTTGTTCATGAGCCTTGTTGATTGATCATCTCCTCACATGCATGTATAATTAATATAGAGCTCTAATGTTGAGTAGATCCACTGAGAATCCCCTCACCACAAGAGGTCTCTTGAGCCTACATATTCAACATTACACTAGA
>SNQJ01S0010103.1:39831-53544 GCA_010110895.2 Picea sitchensis | reverse complement strand
CCGCAAAGAAAATATTTGTCCTAGTGTTAACCAGATACATCAAGGATCTAATCAACTTCCTATACATAGTGGGATACACCAGATATGAATCTAAAGAGGAATTACTTAGCTTCGTTAAATTTTTCATCATAGGTGTAGCCACATACTTATAGTCCATCATACCAAATATGCTCAAGATATTAACTATGTACTTCCCTTGTCCGAGGAAGATCTCACCTAGTTTCTACCACACCTCCAATCCCAAGAAATAATGCATCAAGCCAAGATCCTTTATTTCAAATTTCGAAGCCAATTTCCTCTTGCAATTGACAATGAGCCTCTCTTCCCCCGTAAGGAATAGATCATTAACATACAACACAAAGATCAAAGGATCACCATCAACAACTTTGTAGTAAATATTTGGATCTGCATCACTCTTAGTGAAGCCAAAACTCATCAAGCATCCATCAATTTTGGAGTACCATTCCCTGGGTGCCTACTTGAGTCTGTACAAATCCTTCTTTAATCTGCAAACATGAGACTCCTTCCCATGTATCAAAAATCCCCGAGGTTTCTATGTATACACTTCTTCCTCAATCACACTGTTGAGGAATGAAATATTCACATCCATTTTATTTAATATTCAATCCATAATTGAAGCAAGACAAATAATAGTCTTGATGGAAGTGTACCTAGCGACTGGAGAAAAAGTCTCCTCATAGTCCATTCCCTCTTTCTGAGAGAATCCTCTTTCCACAAATATTGATTTTTACTTCTCGATGCTACCATATGTTGCATGCTTGATCTTATATATCCACTTGGAAGTCACCACTGACTTCCCCTATGGTATCAAAACTATATCCCACACATCATTCTTCATGATGGACTACTACTCTTCTATCATGGCATCCTTCGAAACCTGTTGTCCCACTGCCTCCTCATAATTGGAAAGTTTGGAATCAATTATGTGACTCATCAATTCCATATACTATGAGGATTTTTTCTTTCCCTAAAAGTACCAGTAGGATTTGCATTCCCCTTTGCATCCTGCAAAGTGTCATGAAGGCATGGCGATATCTTCCTGGTCACTGCAACATCTCTAGGTAGATTCACTAGATATTCTGTCTCTACTGACTCCTCTTGATAGTCTGAAGAATGAACAACTGGACTAGAGGGATCTGTACCCTTATCCTTCATAGCCTCCTTTTACTCACTATAAATCTCCATATGAGACTCTCTATACCTACTGAAGGATACCTCTTCATCAAAAGTAACATCTCGACAAACCTTAATCTGATGTTGTCCTGTAATGTAGATCTTGTAGGCCTTCGAAGTCTTAATGTATCCCAAAATTGTATGCTTCTTTCCATAAGTTTCTAGCTTTATCCTCTTCTCCTTGGGCACATGGATGTATTCTAGACAACCAAAGATCCTGAAATGTCTGACCTCTGGCTTCACTCTTGTGAATGCCTCCTCAAGAGTCTTATCTCCCAATATCTGGTGAGGAATCATGTTCTGAACATAAACTACTACGTTGGATGCCTCTTCCCATAATAACATGGGTAGATTATGATCATGAACCATTTCCTTGAAAACCTCCACAATGGACCTATTCTTCCTTTTAACAACACTATTCTACTGAGGGTTGTAAGGAATTGTCAACGTCCTCTTGATCCCTACTTCCTTGCATAAATCGCTGAAGTCAATGGAAGCATACTCTCCTCCATTATATGTCCTTAAAACCATGATATTTTTCCCTGTCAAGTTCTCTTCCTAAGCCTTGAATTAGTGGAACCTCTTGAAGACTTCATCCTTTGTCTTCATGAAGTAGATCTATGTCTTCCGATAGAAATCATCAATGAATTTCATATAGTATAAGAAGCCACCCAGGGATGATACTATCATTGGTCTTCATACATCTGAATGTACTAGATCCAATATCCCTTTCTATATACTATCACTGCTTGGATAAGGTCCCTTGGTATTCTTACCAAGTGTACAACCCCTACGAACACCCTCATGCTCTACCTGGTGCTTTGGAATACCTGTAACCATCCTCCTTAATGTTGGGAAATCCTTGTAATGCAGGTGAGAAAATATTTGATGCCATAATTCACATAAATTGATAATTTCATGTACCAATGATTGGGATGGACATCTTAATAATTTGTACAATCCTCCCTCTCGAACACCAATCACTTCTTCTGAGTCTATGCTCGAGCCCTTAGGCCATACAAGAACTGAACCATATACAAATGAAATTATGTAACCTCTATCCTCCAACATTGAGATAGATAGAACACACTTCTTTAATCCTAGTACAAACAATACATCTCTCATGTGTAGAGAATCTATAGACTCTATCTTAAACGATGTTGTTCCACTCCTTTTACTGCATACTTGACATTGTTTCCAAGTTACATCTGTAATGTTGAGTCCTTCTCTGTTAAATATTTAAGAGAATATCAATGACCAACCAGGTTCCTAGAATCACCACTATCTATCAACCAGGTATTACTACCACATGTAATAGTTCTTGTAAGAGCAGACAGAAAGAAGTACTATTTTTGAAGCTCATCTACAATCTCGCCAAGCTTAGATTCATTTTTATTCTTTTGTGGTGGATGCTCATAAACATTGGTTGTTGATGCATGGTGATTTCCCTTCCTTTTATTCTGAGGACACTGAGAGGCATAATGACCAAATGTATGACAATTGATGCACTTGATTTTTGAAATATCCTTCTTCTTATGTTCTTGAATTGGGGCTGATCCTCCACCTATATTTTTCTTTCCAAAATTTCTTTTTCCTTTTTTTTTTCTTACATGAGCTGCAAGATCTTGATTTATTTCATCCCGGGGTCTCTGCAATTTGTTCTTGGACAATAATCTGGCCTCCTCTTGGACACAATCATTCCATATCCGATCAATCTTGGGAAACTCATGTCAACCACAAATGCTCTGAACAAATGACTCCCTTGAAGAAGGCAATCCATTAAGAGTCACTATAACAAGTTCTACATCATCAATGGTGTCTCCAATGGTCTTACATTGATCTATCAACTAGGATACTTTCATAAAATAAGTGGCAACTAAATATGACTTGATCATCATGATACAACAAAGTTGATTCCTCAAAGATAATTTCCTGCTAGTGTTCTTACTCTCGAACAATCCCACCAATGTGTTAAAAATTCCTTTGGAAGTATTTAACTCAAAGAAGTGTGGAATAAAATGAACTTTTACGGAATCTATCAATATCCTCTTAGCCTTTTCTTCATTCTTCTTGTGCCTGACTTTCTCTTCAACATTTTTTGGTTCCGAGACATTTTCTTTTGCATAATTTTGAATCTCATTTTCATTCAAGATGAAGAGTATATTGGTCTTCCATGATCTGAAATTTGTAGCACCATCCAACCTGTATTGTACTCTAAGATTGGACACCATATTGAAAATAAGAAGTTTGAAATCTAAGTCATAAGGTTCAACGACCTAAAGAATGTCAACAAGCCTGAAAAAACTAAAATTTCAACTTTGACCAAATGACAATCTGAGAGTACCAATAGATGTGCTAGGGAAAGGAAAGTTGATATATATAAAAATTTGTCCCAATGTTGTCCAATAAATGCCCAATCACCTTCAGATAAAGTTCATATCTAAGACTGAGAAGATGGCATATTTCAACAAAGTTGTGAAGCGACAGATTTCAGCAAAGCTCCGATACCATGTTGAATTTTTATTTTTCAGATATGAAAATTATTTACTTATGTTTTCAAAACAAAATTATATGCCACTGTTATCATAGAATAATTACACACAAAAAATCTCAACCAAAAAGAATGCAATGGAAACAATAGAATCATATAAATATATCCATGCACAGTGGACACAATATTTTGTATCCTAGGAAACCCAACCTTGGGAGAAAAACCCAACAAATTTTCTTAAGAAGAAATCAATTCAATATTACATCACCATCAATAAGAAGAAACCTCAACACATAGATAATTTCTCCCTTGTATGAGGAAGATAGTGAACCCTTGATAAGATAACATACCCCCAAAAGAAATGCTAAGATGCTCCTTGTAATTTTGTTATTATTGAACTGGGAAAACGAACTTGATGAGAAGAGTTGTGATTGTTCTTGAAATGAAATGATCAAGCCTTTATTTATATAATTTGAGTCACATTTAATTTACTAGTGGGTCCGACTTGTACTTTTGTCTTCAATATCTTCTTTAATGCTTCCCGAGGTTTCTTTAATGGTTTAATGGGCCTTGTCTTGTCTTATTAGCATTTCTTCTTTTCTAGAATATTTTTTCATGAGATATGTTGATTTATCATCTCCTCACATGCACGTCTAATTAATATAGAGCTCTAATGCTGAGTAGATCCACCGAGAATCCCCTTATCAAAAGAGGTCTCTTGAGCCTACATTTTCAACATTAGACTAGACTTGTAAACAAGTCAAACCTTCCTTATAATAATAGATCACTCCATATTGGAGTAGGAAATGTGAGAGAATCTCAAGTATTTTTCACTCCTATCAAATCAACATGAATAATAGGAGAAAGACTTCCCCTGGGCCATTCACCACTAGCCAAACCATCATGGCCCCATGAGTGAATGTATCATTCTCCCTTGGTCAAATCAGCATGACCAATCTGGGAGAATGCCTGCTTGATGTTTCTAAATAGAGAAACATCAACACCTTCAATAACAACCTAACCACTCGAAGGCATATCCCAACAAGTCACATGGATAAATAAGAGAGATCATCCTTAATAAAATCTCCATACTTTGATGGAACATATTATGCCCTCTAGAAAATCAGAATGAAAGTGTATTTGCAGTCACTAGGGTATGATGTATGGGAATCAATTAAGAATGGTTATGAAACCCCAACATATCCACTTTTTGATATAGGTGCAAAGAATCTCGGTGACAACAATTCAAAATCCATGAATGCAATTCTGGAAGGGTTATCAAAATAAGAATTCACCAAAGTTATGCATTGTAAATTAGCAAAGGAGATGTGGGATAAACTGCAAAACACCCATGAAGGAAATGATAAAGTCAAACAATCAAAGCTACAAACTCATAAGAGTCAATTTGAAATCCTAAATATGAATGAATAAGAAAACATTGCAACATACCTTTTATGTGTAGATGAAATTGTAAACATCATCAGAGGTTTGGGGGAAACCATTGATGAGATATTCATCGCACATAAAGTACTTAGGTCACTACCTATGAGATTCAATCCTAAGATATCAACTCTTGAAGATAGAAAATATTTGGACAAAGTAACAATGGATGAATTACATGGAATTCTTACATCCTATGAGATGCAAATAGGACAAGAAGAAGTACCTTAAAGAGAAGCAACATTCAAATCCTCAAACACAACCAACAAAAGAAAAGAAAGATCAAGTGACAACTGAAATGACGATTATGATGCAGAAGAAGCCAACTTTGTGAGAAGGCTCCAGAGAGGAACTGGAAAATATAAAGGTAATCTTCCTTTTTAAATCTTTTAATTGTGGTGAAGTAGGACACTTTTCTTCCAAATTACCTCATAATAAAAAAGGGACAACAAAGACAAGGATAATGTTAAATCTAACAAAAGAATAAAGGGTAAATCCCAAAGGAACAAATATTTCCAGAAGAAAAAGAAGAATCTCTATTCCAAAGAGGAAGACTACTCATCTTCTGAAAGTGATGAAGAGATTGAAGGAGATTTTATGTCCATGGCTCAAGAAACAGAGTCCAGTGAAGATGAAGAAAATAATTGTGTCCTAGAGATTGGAAAAAATGAAGATGTGGATGTTGATATTGAAGGATAATTACTATGTTCCCTAGATGAAATAAAAAGGATTAGAAGAAAGAATAGACAGTTGAAAGAAAAAATGTCACATAATTTCGATCTAGTTTCTCAACTAGAAGAACAAAAGAATATTAAAGAGGAAACAATGAGTCAAATGCAGAACAAAGAAGAAGATTTTGAGAAACTTTAAAAAGAAAATTCTTCYCTAATTAAGGAAATCGATGTACTTATAGCTGAGATGAAAAATAGTAAACAATTTGAGAAAAGTTGCATGATGTTAGAAAATATTCTYRGTAACCAAAGATGACCATTAAATAGAACTGGACTCAGATATAATACCAACCTCACGTTCAAGAAAATCAAGTAAGAAACCAAGAGTTATGATACAACATTGATCAATCCCATTGAAAGTAATGAGAACAATAATAAAGAAAACCTAGACCAACATAATCCAATTATTCCTCATAGGAAGGAAGAATTCAGAAAGGTGATGACACCAAGAAGACTGAATATGAACATGTATGTATATCTCTTTCTAGGTAATTATTTTTCATGCAACAATTTTGGAGATGTTATCGCACAAATTGTAGGTTGGTAAAATCCCGATCCAATCCAAAAATATGGGGATAACTGTGGGACATTCTACCCACTATCACCTTAGATAAACCCTCCCCTCGCTTTAGTGATGGATAAATCCTACACAAGGGGGGAATCCATTGTGACCCTAGGGGGAAATGAGAAATAAAGGTGGGATTATGGAAATGATTCCCCTATAGGTCAAGTTAATAAGTGAAGAATGGCTTGGTAATGAGTTTCAGAGATGGTCTATGGTTTCAAATTGCCTGGGTACTTTCTGAAGAGAGGTGTACCTGCCCGAGACACAAGAATAAAAAAGTATACAATCTCAAAGTCAAGTGGAAATATAAGTTAATATTGTTGTCCCTAATTATTGTAGTAAACAAGAATATATCTCAGCAACGAAAATGACTAATTACAATAGATTCAACCACTTAAAGCATCAAAATTTTGTTTGGAAGTGAAGCATAAAACAAGTAGATTGTTTCCAACACTTTAGCACAAGCTTTAGCGGTATTTAGAGGGATGTTATATGACGTTTTTAGAGTAATTTTATAACATACAAGTCTCTGTAGAAATTTTTTGATACAACAACAAGTTTTAACCACTAAAACAAGCAAGTAATCCGACAAAACGTTTACTAATTAGCAATAGAATGATAATAATGGTTTACTATCATATTTCCATGGTTAAATTACAAGTTAGAATAAAAATGGAAGATGATTTTATGTATCCCTAATGTCTGTATCTTTTAATTAGATATATCTCAATATACACTTGACCAATCTATATGCCCTAGAGGCTTTGACAAGCTTAAAGCATATAGAAAAGATCCCAACTTAAATAATTTCAATATCTCGTGATTCTATGTATCCCAATGCAATGATTTTATTTCTCCAATGCAAGAGATTAGTGCCTTTAAATATTGGTTTATGGAGTCTTTAAAATGAAATAGAAAATTTATGTTATTTCCTTGGGGGTGTAATCTCTTTTACTCCCCAAGGCAAGCAAAACTAGCTAGGAAAAACCTAAGAGGGTGTAACCCTTTACTTCTCATAGTATTCCTTTGTGCAACAAATTATTCCAAGAAAATTATGATGGTATTAGTGGGGTTGTATGCACTTATACTTCCCAATAATATTAACAAATTAAACTTGTAATCAAGAAAATAAGCAATAACAAGAGATATTCCTTACCTAGTCCAAGCATTAACAAGATAAACTCCTTTTAACCAAGAAAAATCCACCATAAAAGAAAGAAATAACCTCCTATAAAGATAGCATCTTACTTGTTCATCCAATAACCAAGAAAAATCATCACAAGAGATATTAGAAAAGAGAGATAGATAAAATTTCCCAAGTGGGGCGCAAATTTCAACCAAGCAGTCCTCTCACAATGGGAGAGCTATATCCCAATGAAAAGGAAATGATCCTTATTTATAGAAAAAGTTCTAAAAAGTGTTTGTCCACTTAAAATTTGGGTAAACCACAAAGTAAGGGTCAAAACCCCTGAATTTTCCCCTTTACAATTTTAAATTTGATTTTGCACATAAGAAACCCTAAAATAAGCATGACGTCACCCCTTTAGGGAAACGTTTTGGCACTTTTAACAAATAGTTGAGCTTGGAGATGAAATGTTGGGCCTCCAAAGGCATCCCTCTTATGCACTAATTTCTACTCTATCAAGCCAAGGCCTCTCTCCATCCAAAAATTTCCAAGTTTCAAGTCCACCACACCAAAACCCTAGCCCTAGGGTGACGCCAAACCCTCCAAGTGTGATGTTTTGGCCTCAAGAAGCAAAACATTGGGCTAGTAAGAGCTATGTGAGGCACTCCATGGTGTGTTCGTTTACCTCCAAAGGAAACATTCATCTTCCTTATTTACCCAAGGTGTGGGTCATGGTATCCATCCCCTGGCATTCAAATTGCAAGAAAGCACAAGCTAGGATTGTTCTTCCAAAATTGTCCACCAGCTAGGTCCTACAAAGTCAATGAATACGCCCTCCAAGGTTATAAAATCAAATGAGTCGTGATAAGTAAATCAAATCAATAAAAGAGCCACCTAAGCATGTGCATAAAAACCCACCTCATCAAAATAAAAAAAGTGCTCAAAGACCCTATGCAATTTTCCAAGTTTAGATATGAGAGGGTTGACAAGGTGTCCTATTGGGTGAATAATTACATAAGTCAAGGAGTTTTTCCTAGGTGAACCCTTCTCTAAGTCATGTGAAGAATATGATATGTATGGGGGAAATACGTTTTGGGCATAGGGTTCGTGACATACAAGGGATCATAGTGTCTCATTTATAGGTTCCTTTGTAGAGGGTGTGTTTCACCTTCGTTTTCAATGCATCCTTTTTCCAAGCCCATTTATTTCCATTAATTAATTAATTAAGGTCCAAAGACTGGGTACTCCCTATGGGTTAATCAATTAGCTTGGGGGGTAGTAGCACAATGTCACTTTAAGGGAGAGGTACACATAGTGCCATCGAGGTATAGTCTAGATTATAACTCACTTGTGTAGATCCGTCAACAAGTGAGGAATTTATATGTAAGTGTTTTCTTTTACAAGTCTTTGATTTTTTAGAAGAAACATTTCATTGTTCTCAACACCTCTTTGGGCAAGCATCTGGAAGGTTCATGATTTGTCTTTGAAATTTTTCCAGCCACATTCACTTTGGACCTTCATCCCCTTCATCCCATGAAATAAGGGGCAATCCCTTACTGGGTTAGTACACCCAAAAAATCACAAAAGATAAGGGGGAGAACAAGGGGTGAATTGATGAAAAGTTATAAGTATGATCAGGAATGGAACGATGACTTTTCAAAGGGAACCCTGGTAGCAAACCTATCCCTAAGGGTGAAAACTTACTAGGGTGCAATGTCAATCACCAAGGTGAAATAGGGAAAAAAGCATAATTTCCAAGTAGATGTTACATAATCAAAATCAACTTTAAATGCAACAAACTTAAATTCCTCAAATATTAAAATGAAACTCACTATGGTACCTAAATTGTACCTCATGGAGCAAGACCCAATGTCTTCCAGAAGAAAGATGATGTGGTGAATACACTCATGATGAACTTGAGATCTGTGGTGGTGAGGCGAGCCTTTGTCTGTGAATGTGGACGTTTTCATCCATCTATTTCTCGGTACTCGACCATGTCTACAACATGAGGACCTCAATACACCATCTCCTTAGTTATCCATAGGAAATGGGGATAACATCTGGCTCCTACTTGGGGACATGTACTCACTATAGAGTGCATGAGAATTGCATCTTCTCTCAGTGGACTTGTGCCTACACTAAAACATAAAATTGTACAATATAGAGTGGTTCTATCACCCTTCATCCATATATATATCAAAATCAAATCTCAAAAAGAACAACTAATCTAGAAAATAAAATTTTACATTTTTTGTTTTTTAAATATCTAAACTAGACATGTAATATGATGAAAGAAATATGAAAGTAGAGAAAAGTGAAAAATGAAATGAAACTAAACTACCATGAGCAATCAAGATGAAAATGAAATAAATCAAGATGAATTACCTAGTTAACCAGGCCATTGAAAATCAGGCGATAGGTGATGTCAGGTGAAGTCATACAACCAGTGCAACCACTTGTCCATCATTTCATCAAGGTATCTCCCCCTGTGCTTAATCATGTAATACCAAAAAGACAATTTGAGCACATAATAATCATGGGAATAAATAGACAAATAATCGATCATGAAAAGCAACTCATGGAGATGGGTCGTAGGGAGGAGATACTCCTGCAAAGAGAATCTGCAAGCCCGATCATCTAGGAAATCCTACCTGGAGCGATAGACATAAGCTTGATCAAACCATATCTAAAGAGGACTAACGTATATAGATGATGGTTCATTTTTATTTGCACACAAAGGTTCATTGCTTGTTGAAGAATGAGAAGGTATGACAGATCAGAAGAATATTGCATGGCTTCCCAGAGAAAATGATAAGAGGTAAGGGACAACCTCATGTCAAGATGAAGAAATCTTGCTGCTACTAAAATATTGTTTCCCCTTCATCTTGTAAAACACCTTAGGATGAACATATTGTTTCTCAATGATGTAAATATTTGGCTACTCGGGGATGACCATGACCTTGTATCCATCAAATTTTGAGCAAAAAGGTGGTTGGAAACCTCCATAGAACAAATCTGAATCCCCAAAAGGGTAAGAATGACAACTATGAAGGGATGAATGAGAATCATCATGAGTATATGGTGAGAAGTCATACTCAAAGTGATGAAACTAATCCATGGTCATATCATCACTGGGCCACCAAGAATCTAAATCATGTGCAAGTGAGGACTGATTTCTTGGAGATGATAACTCAATCCCTTTTGCATGAGAACCACCCTCAATATTGTATATGGGGTCTCTATCAAAAATGTAATGACCAACATCCCATCTACATCTCTTAGTTTGTATGAAAGTTTCTATATTCTCATAAACCATATACAAGGGTTCTTTCATAATACCATCGGTATGACTGAAAATGACCATCTCTTTGTCTTCGCATGTAGGAGGAACAAAGGTTATTGTGGCTTCAACTAGATCTTCAAATTCTTCATTATTGAGACTAGTTACTTCTTCAACTTCATGCGCACGAGGAAAACAATATTGTACAACCTCACCTTCATCAAGCATGAGAAAAGATAATGATGTATCATGAGGTTTCTCAACATGTTTCACCTCATAAGAATCATTATTTCTCCTCATGGGAATGACCCTCCATCACCTCTTCATCACAAGGGGCTTAATCCTTAATACATAACACTTTGTTATATTTTTTCAAAAAGGATCTGTTGCATCCAAGGGTTCCTCTAATACTTCTTGACTTCCAAAATCATGGAATAAAGTATCATAAATATATTCAAAAGGGTTACAACTCATCATGTTCTCTTCTTGATATGCATGAGGAACAACGGTGTGGATGTCTTCATCAAATGGAAGATAAGATACAAGAACTTAATCTTCATCAAGCGGGAGGATGGATAAAAATGCCCCGTCCAAACCTTCAACATGAGAAAATTCATCTGGATATTTTTAGTAACTTTCTTCATAGAGCATGTCTTCATCCGTAAGGGATTTTTATTCGATAGATCCTTGAGATAATTTTTTTACAAGATCCATTAGTTCCTCGGTGGCTTCGTCATCAGATTTTTCCATTTCCATATGTAAAAGTGCTCTCCTCGAGACATGCCATGTTCTGAGCAAGGGTTCACCCATGATTCCATAATTCCATTGGATGAAATGACACCTCATTGAAGTCACCAGATGAAATCAAGGCTCATCAAAGGATGGAAAGGATAATAGGAAAAGGTGGGTCCTTGAAGAATGATTTTGGGAAGGTGGATTCTGGGATGGTGGAATCGCCAAATGATCTTGAAGAAAATATCATCAAGGGTGGAAAGGGAACATCCTTCAAGTGGAGTCACCAAGAAAGCTAGAGATAAAGGATTTTGGATAGAATCTTGCCAAAGTGTCGTTAGGGTACATAAGAGGATTCAAAATCCTCCCCAGAAATGGTGTCAAAATGTAATCTCACAAAATGTGGGTTGGTAAAATCTTGACAAAATCTACAAGATGATGATAACTATGTGAGAGTCTACCCACTTTCATGTTAGATAAACCCTCCCCTCGCTTTAGTGAAGTATAACTCCTACACAAGGGGGGAATCCTGGTGACCGTAGGGGGAAATGAGATGGAAAAGTGAGATTATGGAAGTTATTCCCCTATAGGTCAATTTACTAAGTGAAGAATGGATTGGTAACAAGTTTTGGAGATGGTCTATGGTTTCCAAATGCTTGGGTACATGTGGAAGAGAGTTGTACCTGCCCGAGAAAAAATAAGAAACACATATACAAGCTCAAAGTTAAGTGGACAAGAAATTTGAGCCTGTTGTCCCTAATTAGAGCATCAAATATTTGTTTCGAAGTGAAGCATAAAACAAGTAGATTGTTTCCAACACCTTAGCACAAGCTTTATCGGTATTTAAAGGGATGTTATATGACGTTTTCTGAGTAAGTTTGTAACATCCAAGTGGCCGTAGAAATTTGTTTCTACAACATCAAGGTTTAACCACAAAAACAAGCAAGTAACCTGAAAAAAAGTTTACTAATTAGTAGTAGAATGATACTAATGGTTTACTAGCTTATTTCCACAGTTAAATTGCAAGTTAGAATCAAAATAGAAGATGATTTTCTGAATCCCTAATTGTTGTAGCTTTTAATTAGCTATAGCTCAATATCCACTTGACCAATGTAGACGCCCTAAAGGATTTGACAAGCTTAAAGCATATAGAAAAGATCCCAACTTAAACAATTTCAATATCTCATGATTCTACGTATCCCAATGCAATGATTTTATTTCTCCAATGCAAGAGATTAGTGCCTTTAACTATTGGGTTATGGAGTCTTTAAAATGAAAGAGATAAGTTATGCTATTTCCTTGGGGGTGTAATCCCTTTTACTCCCCAAGGCAAGCAAAACTAGCTAGGAAAAACCTAGGAGGGTATAATCCTTTACTTTGGTTAGTATTCCTTTGTGCAACAAATTATTCCAAGAAAATTATGATGGGTTTAGTGGGGTTGTATGAACTTATACTCACCAAGAATATTAACAAATTAACCTTGTAACCAATAAAAGAAGCAATAGCAAGAGAGATTCCTTACCTAGTCCAAGTATTAACAAGATAAACTCCTTTTAACCAAGAAAAATCCACCATAAAAGCAAGAAATAACCTCCAATAAAGATAACGGCTTACTTCTTCATCCAATAGCCTAAAACAATAATCACAAGAGATAGTAGAAAAGAGATATAGACAAAATTTCCCAAGTAGGGCGTAAATTTCAGCCAAGTAGTCCTCTCACAATAGGAGAGCTATATCCTAATGAAAAGGAAATGATCCTTATTTTACAAAAAGTTCTAAATTTTTTTTGTTTACTTAAAATTAGGGTAAACCACAAAGCAAGGGGTCAACAAACCTTAATTTTCCCATTTACAATTTACAATTTTATTTTTCACATAAGAAACCCTAAAAGAATCATGATGTCACCCCTTTAGGGAAACATATTGACACTTTTAGCAAATCGTTGAGATTGGAGATGAAATGTTGGGCCTCCAAAGGCCTCCCTCTCATGTGCTAGGGTCTCTTCTATCAATCCAAGGCCTCTCTCCATCCAAAAAGTTCCAAGTATCAAGTCAACCACACCACCATACCAAAACCCTATCCCTAGTGTTGAGTCAATCCCTCCAAGTGTGACGTTTTGGCCTCAAGAAGAAAAACGTTGGGCTAGTAGGGGAT
>SNQJ01S0010103.1:15860-34660 GCA_010110895.2 Picea sitchensis | reverse complement strand
AGTTATGCACTGTAAATTAGCAAAGGAGATGTGGGATAAACTGTAGAATACCCATGAAGGAAATGATAAAGTCAAACAGCCAAAGCTACAAACTCATAGGAGTCAATTTGAAATCCTAAGGATGATTGAATAAGAAAACATTGTGACATACCTTTTATGTATAGATGAAATTGTAAACATCATCAGAGGTTTGGGGAAAACCATTGATGAGATATTCATCATACATAAAGTACTTAGGTCACTACCTATGAGATTCAATCCTAAGATATCAACTCTTGAAGATAGAAAATATTTGGACAAATTAACAATGGATGAATTACATGGAATTCTTACATCCTATGAGATGAAAATAGGACAAGAAGAAGTACCTAAAAGAGAAGCAACATTCAAATTCTCAAACACGACCAACAAAAGAAAATAATGATCAAGTGACAAATGAAATAACGATTATGATGTAGAAGAAGCCAACTTTGTGAGAAGGCTCCAGAGAGGAACTGGAAAATATAAAGGTAATCTTCCTTTTAAATGTTTTAATTGTGGTGAAGTAGGACACTTTGCTTCCAAATTACCTCATAATAAAAAAAGGGACAAAAAATACAAGGATAATGTTAAATCTAATGAAAGAAGAAAGGGTAAATCTCAAAGGAACAAATATTTCCAGAAGAAAAAGAAGAATCTCTATTCCAAAGAGGAAGACTACTCATCTTTCGAAAGTGATGAAGAGATTAAAGGAGATTTTATGTTCATGGCTCAAGAAACAGAGTCCAGTGAAGACGAAGACAATAATTGTGTCCTAGAGATTGGAAAAAATGAAGATGTGGATGCTGATATTGAAGGAGAATTACTGTGTTCACTAGATGAAATAAAAAGGCTTAGAAGAAAGAATAGATAGTTGAAAGAAAATCTGTCACATAATTCCGATCTAGTTTCTCAACTAGAAGAACAAAAGAATATTGAAGAGGAAACAATGAGTCAAATGCAGAACAAAGAAGAAGAGTTTGAGAAACTTGAAAAATAAAATGCTTCCCTAATTAAGGAAATTGATGTACTTATAGCTGAGCTGAAAAATAGTAAGAAATTTGAGCAAAATTGCATGATGTTAGAAAATATTCTCACTAATCAACGATGACCATTCAATAGAACTGGACTCGAATATAATCCCAACCTCATGTTAAAGAAAATCAAGTAATAAACCAAGAGTTATGATATGACATTGATCAATCCCATTGAAAGTAATGAGAACAATAATAAAGCAAACCCATACCAACATAATCCAATTGTTCCTCATAGGAAGGAAAAATTAAGAAAGGTGATGACACAAAGAAGACTGAATATGAACATGTATGTATATCTCTTTATAGGTAATTATTTTTCATGCAACAATTTTGGACATGTTATCGCACAAACTGTAGGTTGGTAAAAGTCCGATCCAATCCAAAATATGGTGATAACTGTGGGAGATTCTACCCACTATCACCTTAGATAAACCCTCCCCTCTCTTTAGTGAAGGATAAATCCTACACAAGGGGGGAATCCCTTGTGACCCTAGGGGGAAATGAGAAATAAAGGCGGGATTATGGAAGTGATTCCCCTATAGGTCAAGTTACTAAGTGAATAATGGCTTGGTAGCGAGTTTTAGAGATGGTATATGGTTTTGAATTGCTTGGGTACTTTTGGAAGAGAGTTGTACCTGCCCGAGACATAAGAATAAAAAAGTATACAAGCTCAAAGTCAAGTGGAAAAACAAGTTAAGATTATTGTCCCTAATTATTGTAGTAAACAAGAATATGTATCAGAAAGGAAAATGACTAATTACAACATATTCAACCACTTAAAGAATATAAAATTTGGTTGGAAGTGAAGCATAAAACAAGTAGATTGTTTCCAACACTTTAGCACAAGCTTTAGTGGTATTTAGAGGGATGTTATATGACGTTTTTAGAGTAATTTTGTAACATACAAGTGTCTATAGAAATTTTTTTCTACAACAAATTTTTTTAACCACTAAAACAAGCAAGTGATCTCACAAAATGTTTACTAATTAGCAATAGAATGATAATAATGGTTTACTAACATATTTCCATGGTTAAATTGCAAGTTAGAATAAAAATGGAAGATGATTTTATGTAGCCCTAATGGATTTATATTTTAATTATCTATAGCTCAATATACACTTGATCAATCTAGATGCCCTAGAGGATTTGAGAAGCTTAAAGCATATAGAGAAGATCCCAATTTAAATAATTTCAATATCTCGTGATTCTATGTATCCCAATGCAATGATTTTATTTCTCCAATGCAAGAGATTAGTGCCTTTAACTATTGAGTTATGGAGTCTTTAAAATGAAATAGAAAAGTTATGTTATTTCCTTGGGGGTGTAATCTCTTTTACTCCCCAAGGCAAGCAAAACTAGCTAGGAAAAACCTAGGAGGGTGTAACCCTTTACTTCTCATAGTATTCCTTTGTGCAACAAATTATTCCAAGAAAATTATGATGGTATTAGTGGGGTTGTATGTACTTATACTCCCCAATAATATTAACAACTTAAACTTGTAATCAAGAAAATAAGAAAGAACAAGAGAGATTCCTTACCTAGTCCAAGCATTAACAAGATAAAATCCTTTTAACCAAGAAAAATCCACCATAAAAGAAAGAAATAACCTCCTATAAAGATAGCATATTACTTGTTCATACAATAACCAAGAAAAATCATCACAAGAGATAGTAGCAAAGAGAGATAGATAAAATTTCCCAAGTAGGGCACAAATTTCAACCAAGCAGTCCTCTTACAATGGGAGAGATATATCCCAATGAAAAGGAAATGATCCTTATTTATAGAAAAAGTTCTAAAAAGTGTTTGTCCACTTAAAATTTGGGTAAACCACAAAGTAAGGGGTCAAAACCCCATGATTTTCCCCTTTACAATTTTAAATTTGATTTTGCACATAAGAAACCCTAAAAGAAGCATGACGTCACCCCTTTAGGGAAACGTTTTGGCACTTTTAGCAAATAGTTGAGCTTGGAGATGAAATGTTGGGCCTCCAAAGGAATCCCTCTTATGCACTAATTTCTACTCTATCAATCCAAGGCCTCTCTCCATCTGAAAATTTCCAAGTTTCAAGTCAACCACACCACCACACCAAAACCCTAGCCCTAGGGTGACGTCAAACCCTCCAAGTGTGATGTTTTGGCCTCAATAAGCAAAACATTGAGCTAGTAGGGGCTATGTGAGGCACTCCATGGTGTCTTTTTTTACCTCGAAAGGAAACATTCATCATCCTTATTTAACTAAGTTGTGGGTCATGGTATCCATCTTGTGGCATTCAAACCCCAAGAAAGCACAAGCTAGGATTGTTCTTCCAAAATTGTCCACCAGCTAGGTTCTACAAAGACAATGAATATGCCCTCCAAGGATATAAAATTAAATGCATCATGATAAGTAAATAAAATCAATAAAAGAGCCACCTAAGCATGTGCATAAAAAACCACCTCATCAAACTAAAAAAGTGCTCAAAGACCCAATGCAATATTCCAAGTTTAGGTATGAGAGGGTTGACAAGGTGTCCTATTGGGTGAATAATTCCATAAGTCAAGGAGTTTTTTCTAGGTGAACCCTTCTCTAAGTCATGTGAAGAATATGATATGGATGGGGGAAAACCAATTTGGGCATAAGATTCATGACATACAAGGGATCATAGTGTCTCATTTATGGGTTCCTTTGTAGAGGGTGTGTTGCACCTTCGTTTTCAATGCATCATTTTTCCAAGCCCATTTATTGCCATTAATTAATTTGTTGCACCTCTGCTTTCAATTTTAATTTCATTTTTCCAAGCCCATTTACATTAATTAATCTTAATAAGGTCCAAACACTAGAGAGAGGTACACATAGTTCCATCGAGGTATAGTCTAGCTTATAACGCACTTGTGTAGATCGATCAACAAGTGGGAAATTTATATGTAAGTGTTTTATTTTGCAGGTCTTTGATTTTTTAGAAGAAACATTTCATTGTTCTCAATACCTCTTTGGGCGAGCATCTGGAAGGTTCATGATTTGTCTTTGAACTTTTTCCAGCCACATTCTCTCTGGGCCTTCAACCCCTTCATCCCATGAAATGAGGGGCAATCCCTTCTTGGGTTAGTACACCCAAAAAATCCCAAAATATAATGGGGAGAACAAGGGGTGAAGTGATGAAAAGTTCTAAGTATGATCGGGAATGGCACGATAAATTTTCAAGGGGAGCCCTAGTAGCAAACCTATCCCTAAGGGTGACAACTTACTAGGGTGCAATGCCAACCACCAAGGTGAAATAGGAAAAAGAGCATAATTTCCAAGTAGATGTTACATAATCAAAATCATCTTTAAATGAAACAAACTTAAATGACTAAAATATTAAAATGAAACTCACTATGGTACCTGACTTGTACCTCATGGAGAAAGATCCAATGTCTTCCAAAAGAAAGATGATGTGGTGAATACACTCATGATGAACCTGAGATCTGTGGTGGTGAGGCATGCCTCTGTCTGTGAATGTGGACATTTTCATCCATCTATCTCTTGATACTTAACCATGTCTACAACATGAGGACCTCAATACACCATCTCCTTACTTATTCATAGGAAATGGGGATAACATCTGGCTCCTACTTGGGGACATGTACTCACTATAGAGTGCATGAGAACTGCAACATCTCCTAATGGACTTGTGCCTACACTGAAACATAAAATTGTACAATATAGAGTAGTTCTATCACCCTTCGTCCATATAGATCAAAATCAAATGTCAAAAATAACAACTAATCTAGAAAATACAATTTTACATTTTTTGTTTTTTAAATTTCTAAACTAGACATGTAATGTGATGAAAGCAATATGAAAGTAGAGAAAAATGAAACATGAAATGAAACTAAACTACCATGAGAAATCAAGATGAAAATGCAAGAAATAAATATGAATTGCCTAGTTACCCATGCCCTTGAAAATCAGGCGATAGGTGATGTTAGGTGAAGTCATACAACCAATGCAACCACTTGTCCATCATTTCACCAAGGTATCTCCCCCTGTGCTTAATCATGTAATACCACAAAGACAATTTGAGCACATAATAATCATGAGAATAAATAGACAAATAATCAATCATGAAAAGAAACTCATGGAGATGGGTGGTAGGGAGGAGGTCCTCCTGCAAAGATAATTTGCAAGCCCGATCATCCAGGAAATACTACCTGAAGAAATAGCCATAATATTGATCAAACCATATATAAAGAGGACTACCATATATAGACGATGGTTCATTTTTATTTGCACACAAAGGTTCATTGCTTGTTGAAGAATGAGAAGGTATGATAGATTGGAAGAAGACTGCATGATTCCCAGAGAAAATGATAAGAGGTAAGGGACAACCTCATGTCAAGAGGAAGAAATATTGCTGCTACTAAAATATTTTTTCCCCTCCATCTTGTAAAACACCTTAGGATGAACATACTATTTCTCAATGATGTAAATATTTGGCTACTTTGGGATGACCATGACATTGTATCCATCAAATTTTGAGCAAAAAGGTAGTTGGAAACCTCCATAGAAAAAATATGAATCCAAAAAAGGGTAAGAATGACAACTATGAAGGGATGAATGAGAATCATCATGAGTATATGGTGAGAATTCATCCTCAAAGTGATGAAACTAATCCATGGTCATATCATCACTGGGCTACCAAGAATCTAAATCATGTGCAAGGGAGGACTGATTTCTTGGAGATGATAACTGAATCCCTTTTGCATGAGAACCACCCTCAATATCGTAGATGGGGTCTCTATCAAAAATTAAATGACCAACATCCCATCTACATCTCTTATTTTGTATTAAAGTGTCTATAATCTCATCTACCATATACAAGGGTTCTTTCATAAGACCATCTGTATGACTAAAAATGACCATTTCTTTGTCTTCGCGTGCAGGAGGAACCTAGGTTAGGGTGGCTTCAACTAGATCTTCATATTATTCATTATTGAGACTAGTTACTTCTTCAACTTCATGTGCATGAGGAAAAAAAGGTTGGACAACCTCACCTTCATCAAGCATGAGAAAAGATAACAATGTGTCATGAGGTTTCTCAACATGTTGCACCTCATCAGAATCATTCTTTCTCCTCATGGACATGCCCCTCCATCACCTCTTCATCACAAGGGGCTTAATCCTTAATACATAATGTTGGAGCCGCCTTTTACAAGCGTTGAAATGTAATTCTTGAAATCAAAAGTTTACCTTGACATGCGAAGTGGCGATAGCCGCTATAGTCCTAAGTCACCGTTGCCTAACCTTTAAGCAAGTCTATCACTTTTATTACCTCGCTCTATCGTGCTTCAGGAGTTACAATTTGTAAGGTTTCCAAACTCCGATGTGTGAAGTCGTGAAGCAGTTTTAAATTTTTACCCGGGTTAGTGTTAGCGGTTAGTCACTTTAAACCCTAGTTGAGCACCGTCGGGGTTTCGCGACTCGGTGATTTCTCTCCCAAAAAAAAAATTATACCTTCGTAGCTCCGAGTCACGAAGTCACAATTTCTATTAATTAAGCGTGGGTTAATTAAGAACTTAAGCCAGATCACGATTTTTTAACTAAATCGCACCATCGAGATTTAAGGTATTTTGGATTCCAAAACTAGGAATGAAATTACCCGAGACGGTAAAAGACGAAAAGAGGTTTCGAGAGTTGAAGGTACAAAGTTAAACAAATTAACTAAATTAATTAATGCCTTAAAGGGCCTTTAAAGTACATAGTCTACAGATGAGTTTTTTTATCACAAATCTTTTAAACATTTATGGCATTGATTTGAATCTTGATGAGTTATTGGAAAATAAGATCTCATCTCATGTCTAAATCCTTCCATTAAACGATTTGACCGTTCTGCCAGCAAGGACTCACGCAAAGTTGAGAGATTAAAGCTAAGGGGTTTGTTTCATTATTTCAATCTTATTTCTATTTTGTGCGTAGAGATTTTTCATCAGGATAACTTTTGTCTGTATTCACAATTCTTAATATAGGTGATCTGCATACAAAATTCTCTTTCATGGCTCAACGAAAGGCGTTCAAGGTGGTTGTCAAAAGTCCAGGTCAGGGCTCCGATGTTGTTTTGTATACTACACCCAAAAGTATTCATACTGTCAAAACCTGGACATACATCTCTGACATTCTTCAATCTGAATCGATGAATTGTTCAGATGATTCCAGCGATAATGAGAAGGATGATTTGGCCACCAGATACAAAATTGTCATTCAAGCAGAGATGCACAAAACAGTGGCAAGGCCATAGCTCCTTCCCTATTATGATATGATCAGATGGGTGCTAGACCATGTGGATATCCCAACCAGGACTATTATCAACGAACATAAGGTGATGTTAGGGACTTTTAGACCGAAACATTTGCAAGAAATGTAGCAGTTGTCACCCACACCAAACTTCGCGCACAATGCCAAATTTTTGGAAGGTTTCAAGGAGAAGGAATGCGAGCAATATGGCAGGAACTTGTCCGATCTAATCAGGGATTGGGTTTCACAGCCTGCAAAATTCAAGGCGGACTCTAATGGAATTTATTCAGTCTCCTCCTTAGAGCCACCATTCAGGTATATAGCAATGATGTCCTGTAGGTTGTATGGGAGGGAAGACACCACACATTTATTTCTCCTATGGGTTCCTCTGATTCATATAATCGTTGAAGGTCTCTCTTTCGACTGGGCCAAATTGTTGTTGGACAGTTTAACCAGTCGAGTTACCAAATATCAAGTGCAGAAGGCGAGTGGGAAAGCAAGTTCATTTTTCATGTTCACATACATCATGGATGCCATTTGTTTCCTGACGCCTTTCCCTCTAATGAGCTGGAGTTGGACTCCGTCTAATGCTAAGCCCATCCATGTCTATCACTCGAAACTTTGGGAGGATAAGGCCACATAATTCATATACGAGATTTTCAATTGGTTAATGGTGTCAATGCATGTCTCCATCTTCAGTAACCCACCGCCCAAGATTTCAGATAGCATCGCCGCCAACTTGAGTTGTGTGGCTGACAGGTATGTAGAAGCAAAATTTTCATACATCATGGTTTTCGGTGCCTCTGTACCCCCATATGATCTACCACTATTCGTGCCAGATAAGCAGGTATGTCGCGAAATCGCCAGGCAAACCATGCTCGGTGGCATAAGCAAAGAGATTAAAGGTTTTTCGAAGAAGGTATGGCCACCCTTTCCTATTTAAATTTGAGGAATTTAAATTTGTCAATATCGAGTTTAGGAGACATGACCCACATAAGGTCATGAGTAATCACATGGCGAGTTGTGGCCTGAAAAGATACGAGAACGAGCACTCACCTCATGACGACATCTTTCGAGGTGCGAGATCCTATGCCAAGGTTCTGAGCCTGATTCAAGCCATGTCGCCTGGGGATAGGGATGATCTTTTCAAGTTTCAGGAACACCGACGAAGCTGCCTTCCCCCAGTTTTACAGGGTAAGAACCCAGAGACCATATATGCACAACAAATAAGAGCCCAAGGTGCAAAGTAATTGAGTCCTAGCAGGGAGAAGGACCAAGGTAAAACCAGGGAGGCTGGAACCTCAGAGCCAGGAGCCGAAGGCCCCTAGAAGCATGATAGAAACCCCCAAAAGGGCGCGCCAGGAAAGTAGATCCAAGGCTGAGAGGGGATACCTTCGCAGGGATCGGGCGGCTCACTTTCGCTCGTGCCAAATGAGCCGGTTACAGAAGTCACCATGAAACAAACATCTAAGAAAATTAGCAGTCCGATTGCTATTGTCACACCCTTGCAATTCATACAGGGGAATCCTGACGAGGGATGGATTTTCAATGAAGAATTGTTGCCTATTTCTGTAGAGGAGATGCCTCCCAACAAATTTTTCTTTGACAAGAAAAGAAACGCCCTGGTAAGGCAAGAATTTTATCAAAAAGAGGACGCAGTAGCTAAAAAATTTAAAATCATGACAGATGGGAGGGCCCCGCAAGAGGAAAAATTTGCAGAGGAGATAGTCGGGACGCTAGGGGCTTATGCTACAACCAATCAGTACTCGGTTGGACTTTGATGGCCCAGTTGAAACAAAAGAACCTCCTGATCAGTAAATTGGAAGCTAAGGTAGCTACTGTTGAAGAGAATGTCAGGGAAGATGTGAGCAGGAGCCTTGAGGAAGCCCGAACAACTGACCTGCGTGTAATCGAGAAACTCAGGTCCGACCTCGAGTAGGTGCGCCAGTCGGCACAAACTAGCCAAACACAGGTCAGCCAGCAGGGGCAATGGATTATAGAGTTGCAGTTGAAATTGGAGGTGGCCGAGAAGCAGGTTGTAGACATAGAAATGTTCAGATCGCAGGCTGTCGAAATCCGACATAAGGTACTTGTGGCTCAACAAAACTTGCTGGAAAAGTTGAGAACCATTCAAAACCATTTTCAAATGATAGAGCATATATTAGAGAACATTTCTTCAAGATAAAGAGAAGTTGGGGCAGCACGGGTTGCCTTCCAGGATGTTGTTATAGCTACAATGAAGCTAGAGATGGCCAACACCTCAAAATTATCCATGACGGATCAAACCAGAGGTGATTTCCTGCTGAAGGTTTGGGAGCAAAACATATCAGAAAGCAGGGGGAGAGCTAACGAAGTAAAGAATTTTTGTGAGGAAATGTTCTCTTTAATAAGTAAAAGTTTGCTAAATCTTGATAAGGGGAGCAGTACTGGGACATTGGGAAAAATCAATATAGCTAAACATCTGTTGGACATCAAAGAAAGCATGGAGGAGCAATAAGTGGAGATATCCCAGATCAGCCAGGTTGATATGACCCAAATGGACAAATGGCTATTACAGCCAAATTTACAATTATGCTCCATCATCACAGAGGACCGACAAGTGGGAAAGAGTTTACCACAACTGGTGAAGAATTGTTATACTCTTGAAGCGAGCGACCAGGCATAGCCTTCTAGGTTGATATCCCAGTTGGTGGAGAGGTGCATCACTTGCACTGAGCAGGCGAAAGGGTAGGCTTCTGGTGTCAAATAATGACATATGTCTTCTTGTTCTATTTTTAGAACCCGAAGAGTAAGGTAAGGAAGGTGCTCTACCCACAGGAAGGAGGACAAAGACAATGAAGTGAAATGCATACATTTCCCATTTTGTAACCGAAAACTTCTGGAACGATTGAGATTCTAGCATTTAGAAGTTTGTATAAATATGCATTTTGAAGTGAGAATAGGGGCTGGACCTTTCTTGGACAATTGTAATAGAGACTTTCTCTCTTTTGAAAATTAATACAAAGCAATCCGAAGATTCCTGATTCCATGAAGACTGAGTTATGAGTTTTGTTTTCTCTGTTATCTTATGTTAAGTTTCATTTCACATATATATTTCTGATGAATGCTTAGCTACAATTTAGTGCAACTTCTACTGTGGTGACCAACTTTTCGTCATCTAATCACTTGAAGTTTTTCCTCTGTATTGGCTATCAACAGGTACAAGACCTGTGAACTTTTTAGATCTCTATATTTTATGCTTCGTCAGATTACTTCTTGCCTTTTTCTTCTTCTATTTACAAGGTGAGATTCTCCCTTGATAGGAGCCTCGCATTGTCCACTGCTTAATGTTTTCTCACATTTCATACATGATCCTTTAAAAATTTAACTCAGTTATGGGAGAAGGCCTTTATTTTGTGTTCTATCTTAATATCATATTTCGAAAGTTCTCTTTTATACGGTTAAAGAAAAAGTTGAAGTGGCATTTTAAACCTCAAAACTTTCTTTTCATTTTCTTTTTCTCCATGACTGTTCCCTTTGCAAGACAACCCAACATCGAACCCGGCCTATCGGATCAAATCAACATCTCTTTGAACCTATTCGACACCATACTTAAAACCGCCATCACCCGGGTCGAACTCGAACGTTCATGGGCCGCAATTGAATAGGATATAAGCATCCAGGAACGTTTGGAAGCAAGACAGAGACAACTTAGAAATCAGCCTTAACTTCCCTTTTCTCGAAGGTTGATTTTTCCCCTTTTTATCTTTTTACTCACTTTTGGATGCCTAGACCCTGTACTTTTTAGCCTTAAGTACAGACTCTGGAACAACATATTTCTGGCGCCGTTGCCGGGGAACGAAGTTAGGAAACCTTTTCCCTGGGAGAACGATATTTTCGCAAGTTTCTACCCTTTGATGGTGAACACCTTCTAAAGGATTTTTCTTTTATAATTCACTTGGTGACTCCACATTTAAGTAAGCTGGCATCCAGTTGAAGGAACACCAGACAAAACTCGGATGGTAAATAGACCACGCCCATTTTCGATCCCGAAAAAATACTGAAAACAAGAGGTTCCCTTAAGCCAACCGCTGTGGTCTAACAGCCTAGGTACACACAACCCAAAGCTAAATTTCCTGTTGAACCTCTAACTTCGCACAAATCCCCCCCTTTAACCCTCAACCCAAATTTAACTCTCCCCGAAATTAAAAATTAAATTCATCCGACAACTTCCGACGTACATAAAGGTGAAAATCCCTTAGTAATTTTAACAGCGATCGATACCCCACTGACTCTTCAGTTAGATTTCCCGATATCGCAGATTCTCAAAGAGTACACCATAGACTCAGACTCTATGCCCACGGGTTCCCTTGATTACATCTCTTGCAAGTCTGAGGAACCAATTCCTCGCATCGCTTTTCACCCTTCTTCAGTTTTCTCGTCTTTCGAAGAAGCTAAAGATTCACTTTTAGTGTTCCAGAACCCTCTGTACAAAAAACCGTTTTCCTATCCGATAGTATTGATGGTAGCCGCAGGAGGGGGAGGTGGAGGGGCTCCAAGAGGAGGAGGGGGGGCCAAGGGCTGCCCCCGCCTCCTAGAGTTTTCACTAAAGTAGCTGCTAGATATGTAGCTCTGGTCCTGCCTGTCCCTCTTCATGACCTTCTTGAAAACTACATGAAAAACTTACCTAGATTTACAGGGGAAGGGGACCTGACCGCGACATAACATATAAATTTATTTGATCAGTTCGCAAATATCCTAGGTTTCGAACACAAAGACGTATATTCGAGGTTATTAGTTCAGACTTTCAAAGGACAGGTACGAGCCTGGTTTTGAAGTCTACCGGCAGGTTCAATATTATCCTATGATACACTAGAAGATGCTTTTCTTAGAAAATGGGGAGAAAGAAAATACCATTTGTACTATTTGACCGAGTTTGGGTGTTTAAAGAAAAAAAATTCAGAAACTGTTATGGAATTCATTCAAAGGTTTAACAAGTTATATAATAAGATCCTTGTCGAAGTTAAACCATCCCAAACTGCAGCCAAGGTAACCTTTGCGGGATCCTTCGAACCCGATTTCTCACTTCTGTTGAGAGAAAGGAGAGGGGATACCCTGACCTGAATGCAAGACGACACCGTAGATATCGAATATAACATGATGGATTCTGGAAAATTAAAAGAAAAAGTAGAAATGAGAAACCTGAGAAATCAAACGTTTTAGGGAACAAGCGGGACCCCCAGGGCCTAGTAGATCCTCAGATGATAAAATGGATGACATGGCTAGGGTAATTAAAGAGTTATCAAATAAGATTTCCAGAATGGAGATAGATCAATCCAAGGCAGATCCTTTCGTTAAAAGGGAATTCAGAAGAAACCTCAACCCTCAAAATCAGCAAAGACAGATTAAAAATAAAGACCAGAAAAGTCAAACTCCTTTAAAAAATGAAAATTTTATAGGAGGAGATGACCTGCAAGATTTCAAGGATCTGGAAGAAGACGTGACAAATTTGGGTGACAACTGCACACAACCTTATTTAACTAAAGAAGATTACGAGAAGTCCTTGAGCACTCAGAAAATGTCAAATAAAGATGATGACATAAACAACACTGATGTTTCTGTCTACCAAGAAGTGACTGATCCTATAATGGCTGAGGTCCAACCTAAGTACAACCTGAGGCCTAGAAACAAAACCGCGTCGACTCCTCAACCCAAGAAAATTCTCCCAAGAGGTGAAATATACGAGCCTGCCCCAAAGGAGACCGAGATACATAATAGAAAAATAAAAGGGGTAGATTCACAAAATCCCAAAGTAAAAGAGGCTGAGACCCAAGCAAAAGAAATTAAGACAGCTGAAACACATATACCGGTGAATAAACTCATGGGAAATAAATCGGAACAAACAAATAAGTTGGAAAAGAAGGATTCTGAGGTTTTGACCAGAGAAACAGACAAAGGTAGTGGAGGTTTCAGCCTTGAAAATGACATAAATAAGATCAAAATACCAATCCCTCTGGTCGAATTAGCAAAGAATCATGTGTATCGAAAGCAGATAACCAAAATGATAGGTTTTTCGGGTCCAGGAAGTCACTCTGATGTGATAAACTTGGAATATGRTAAGMCTAATATCACTTTTGGTCCACATTTCGAGGGTGCCAGAGACATCATCGTTCCCTTCTATATTACCCTGAATGTGCATGATCGTCTGCTGCRTAACTGCATKCTAGATTCTGGAGCCTCACATAATGTAATTCCMAAGTATATTATGGACAGACTAGGCCTCGAGATCACCAGGCCTTATGGAKACCTCTACTCTTTCGATTCAAGGAGAGTTAAGTGCACRGGTATGATAAAATATTTAGTAGTCACTCTTGCACAGGTTCCAGTGAAAAGCATCCTGATGGATGTAGTTATCGCCGATATACCTCCGAAGTATGGCTTGCTACTGTCTAGGTTGTGGGGAGCCAAACTTGGGAGGTCTCTTCAACTAGACATGACCTACTCCATGATTCCCGTGTTTGGTGGGCAATTTACTCGGCTATACAGAGAAACGAGGCTAGCATACACAGTGAATGACCCACAAAATCCTAACAATTATCCTGTTTATGTTGTCGATCAAGATCTAGGGAACTGTATTTTGTCTTTTGATGATGGTGTAAACAACTGTACAGAAGAAAATTACATAAATGAAAATGAATCAATAAAGATAGACGAAAATATGTATAGCACTGGAATTTGGAAAAAAAAAAATTGACGATGCCTTGTCATATGAAGGAGCAGGTGTAGGAGTATTGTTCATAGCACCTGAAAATGAATTTGTGATTCCTTTCTCTTATAGGTTGCAGTGGGATATAGACTACATCAATAACATATGTGAGTATGAGGCTCTAGTCTTAGGGCTGGAAGCTGCTAGGAAGATGAACATAAAGAACTTGGAAGTGTACGGATACACAGAGTTGATAGTGAAACAGATAAATCGGCAATACCAGGCCAAACACCCAAGATTAAGATCTTACAGGAATTGCGCTTGGGATTTAATAAAAAAATTCTTCTCGTCGGTAAATGGTCATTTCATCCCATGCTCTGAAAACTTGCAAGCCGATTCATTAGCCAAAGTAGCCTCAACGTTTCCCCCCCCTACAACTTTCAAACTGAGGTACCACATAGAGGTGAGGAACAAACCTTCCATACCAAACAACATCCAACACTGGCAAGTGTTTGAGGATGACAAACAGATCAGGAAGTTCCTCGAAATGGTGGACGACTTCGCCAAAACTCACAGTGACCAAGAAAACCAAAACGACCACACATGGATCATGCAAGAGGGAGAGGATCCTCAAGGGTTCCAAGAAAAGATCGCAAATCATCACATGTTAGTTTTAAAGAATAATCAGATTCCAAAGGGACTAATCCCTCTGGAGAGACTGTTCAACCAAAATGATATGCCCTTAAAATCAACTTTGCAAACCCAACCTAAGGAGGTTGAAGACTGGGACATAGGGACCGAAGAGGAGCCTAGGATAGTAAAAATATCAAAGTACCTTCCTCCCGAGGCAAAAAGAAAGTATAAAGACTTACTCGGGCGGTATAAAGACATTTTTGCGTGGTCATACGAAGAGATGAGAACCTATGACACCACTGTGATTGAGCACAAAATACCCCTAAATCCTGGTGTCAAACCTTTCAGACAAAAACTCAGACAAATCAATCTTATTTTGTTGCCCGTGGTGGAAAGGGAAGTCAAAAAACTCCTTGACGCAAAAATAATCGTACCACTGAGATACTCTGACTGGGTAGCAAACCTAGTCTCGGTTAGAAAGAAAAGTGGGGAGATCAGATTGTGTGTCGATTTTAGAAACCTGAATAAATCCTCCCTCAAAGGTAATTACCCCCTACCCAAAATGGATCACATTTTAGAAAAAGTAGTTGGGGAAAATAGGATGTCGATGATCGACGAGTTTTCTAGGTACAATCAAATTGCTGTCAACGAGCACGATAAATAAAAAATGGCCTTCACCACCCCTTAGGGTACATTTATGTATGGCAAGATGCCTTTTGTTTTAATGAATGCAGGTGCTACTTTCCAACGTGCTATGGATATCGCTTTCATCGACGAAAGGGACAAATTTGTGGTTATCTATCTTGATGATCTGACCATTTTTTCTAAATCTGATGAGGATCATCTGATACATCTCAAGCAGATGTTTGAGAAATGCCGCAGGTTTGGTTTGTCTCTAAGCCCCAAAAAGTCTCACTTTGTTATGCAAGAAGGTAAACTCCTGGGCCATATTGTGTCTCGAGATGGAATGAAAATTGATCCCAAAAGAGTTGAAGCTATAGACACAATAAATACCCCTAGGAATGTAAAAGAGATTCAGTCATTCTTAGGAAAAATAAACTTTTTGAGGAGATTTATCCCAAACTTTGCTGAAATCGTGAAATTGATCACAAATATGCTGAAGAAGAACAACGAAGTGAAATGGACAACAGAAGCCAAAGCATCGTTTGCATGCATCAAGAAGGTTATAAGCGAGGCACCCGTACTGGCTAGCCCTGATTATCTAAAGGATTTTCTAATCTTCTCATTCGCCTCCGAACACACACTTGCTGCGGTACTCCTCCAGAAAAATGAAGAAGGTTTCGAGCAACCAATAGCCTTTTTTAGAAAAAGTCTTAGAGACGCTGAACTCAGATACGATATAATGGAAAAGAAAGCGTATGCTATGGTGAAGGTGTTAAAGGCTTTCATAACCTACGTGTTACATTCCAAGGTAATTGTGTACGTACCCACCAATTCTGTAAAAGACATTTTGGTTCAGTCCAACAATGATGGGAAAAGGGGATGGTGGATTGCTAAAATTCAAGAGTTTGACCTGGAGAAAAAACTGACGAGACTAGTAAAGGGACAAGGTTTAGCTAAGCTCTTAGCCGAATCCAATTTCAGAGCCCTCGAGATAAATGGCCTATAGTGATGTGAAGAGTGTGTGGACATGAACGAGCTCGATGAACAAATAATTGCCATCATAATCGAAGAGAAGCTTGCCTCATCAGATTGGTATAAAGACATAGTGTCCTACCTGCTGACCTTGAAGTTCCCAAGTGACTTATCTCCATCTAAATCTAGGATGATAAAGTTGCATGCAGTGAAGTACTGTATATCCGAAAGCCAATTGTATTGGAAAGACCCACTAGGCTTCATGTTGGTTTGTTTAGTTGAATAAAAAACAGAGAAGGTCATAAATGAATTTCACGAAGGAGTGTGAGGAGGACATCAAGCCTGGAGGGAAACGACTTATAAGATCTTGAGAGCATGATATTATTGGCCCAAACTATTCTCAGTCGTCAATGCCAAAGTCAGAGCCTATAACCCTTGCCAATTGTTCGCAGGCAATCACAAACTCCCAACACTACCATTGGTTCCGGTCAAAACGAAAGCCCCATTTCAACAATGGGGACTAGATTTTATAGGCAAAATTAACCCTCATTCTAGTGCTCAACATAAATGGATCCCGACTGCTACATATTACTTCACCAAATGGGTGGAGTCTATTCCAACTAGAAAGGCAATAGATTCAGTGGTAATGGATTTCCTAGAAGAGAACATTTTGTCTAGATTCGGCTGCCCCCGAAAGATAGTCACAAATAACGTCTAGGCTTTTAAATATATGGCTATGGTCAGCTTTTGCCAAAAGTACAATATCATGCTCGGTCATTCGATGACATATTACCCCCAAGGAAATGGGCTAGCCGAGTCTTCAAACAAGAGTCTAATCTCTATAATTAAGAAAGTGCTGAGTGAAAACAAAAAATCTTGGCACGTGCACTTGAAATACGCTTTGTGGGCAAACCAGATAGGTACAAAAAAATCTATCGGCACTTCTCCTTTCCAAATGGTATACGGGACCGACGTAGTATTACCTATAAATCTAGCGCTTCCCGTAATGAAACTTTGGCAATATGAGAAAGAAGAACCAAATCATGTCACAAGAAGAATAAACTAGCTAATTGAAGTCCAACAACACATGGCCAAAGTGGACGAAAGGCTGTAGAAATACCAGGTCAACATGAAAGCATTATTCGATCGTAAGGCCAAGGACAGAGAATTTCTCCCCGACGATTTGGTTTTGAAATGGGATGCCAGGAAGGAAGACTTGGCAAAACATGGTAAATTTGATCATATATGGTACGGACCGTTCAAAGTCACAGCTCCTGAAGTGAAAAATTCATTTCTATTAGAGAATTTGGACGGTAAAATCCTCAATGCCCCTGTCAATGGGCGTTCTTTAAAACACTATATGCAATAAATGGTTTCCAAAATTTCCATTGTATATACCGGTTTGTGTTTTCCATTTTGTTTCATAATTTTTCTTTGGTAAGTCTACTTTCATCACAAATAAAATAGGTCAGTGTTTTTCTAGAAGTAGAGATACAAAATTTTTAACGTACTCAGTTCTTTTAAAATCCCTGATGCTCTTCGTGTTGTTCCCTTACAGGATCCCGGCTTGAAGCCCAAACGAGCGAAAGGAATAAACAGACAATCATATGTCGAACAATAAATGTGCCAAAAATAGGTGATAGAAAAATCTTACGTTATTTTAGAAGAAGAACGAAATGGTAAGGAAAAGGCACGAGTTCTGGGGATGTCTGTTTTTCAAACAAGTATCACTAAAGTGCCATGACAGTGTCATAACTATGTTGTTTTCTCCTGACATGTCATTAAAAGAATGACTTCTTACTCTGGGTCCTAAAAGTTTCACCCAGATGAAGATAAGAGGTAATTAAAATAAGCCAAGGGAGTAAAGCGTCTCCGCGAAAGGGTTCTATGAGTCGGGTTTAATCCATGACCCCTGTTTTTCGATTTCCAGACCTTTCTTCGTCGCCCTTTTTCTATCCTTGGATTTACCTTATTAAAAGGCCAAGCACCTTGTTGGGTTTCCTACAGGGGAAGAATAGGTTACGTTGTAGCTTTGGAAGCTGGGAAACAGACCTTGGAAAGTAAGTCGGCCCTCATAAACTCCTCAGTCTCCTACTAAACAAAGTTATGCGTAGGATTGATCCTGACTCTTATAGGTTTTTTAACAGTCTTCGAAGGATTGAGGCTTGCTCAAAAGAAGGCCCTTGGAAGTAATTTTTTCCGTTTTCCCTGTGAGCTAAGGTGTTTTGAAACTTAAGAGAAGGTTGGTCCCGAGTAATCAAAGCAAGTTGACAGACCTCCATTGCGAATATTACACATATGTCATCCCTGGTATGCCTTATACACACTGATTGTCGCCACTTCGTGTTTTAAAAAGTAAAATATAAGACAGATGGTGAAAGGAAATTCATATTTGATTGCCCCCATCTAGTCCAAGAAGACGATGAAAGGAAATTCATAAATGATTTCCCTTGTCTCATCATTTAAATGCATAATTATGATTCAAAGTGGTGAAAGGAAATTTAGTAAGACAAAGGGCCAGATAACTTCATCGGGGTACTGAACAGGCTCGCTGGCAGTGAAGCAATATCTGAGATATCTGT
>SNQJ01S0010102.1:149156-166399 GCA_010110895.2 Picea sitchensis | reverse complement strand
ATTGATGAGTAGTTGACACATGATTGGTACATACTTGATACATGGTTGGATGCACTTTTTTATGGTACAAGTTGATTACAGGTTGGTGGATGGTTGATGCACTTGTTTATGGGTACATGTTGATTACAGTTTGAGGTATAGGTTGATGCATGGTTAAAATTTATTGGTACAGGTTTACAACGATATATCTCAAAGTGATAGTGTGACAGTGGTTCCATCATTCTACTTCTACTTCAAGGTGGAAGGACGAGGCAAGGACAGGTGGTTGTATCCAGAGAACATAGGTGAATGTAGCCTCCTTCCGGTTGTAGCCAGAGAATTGGGGAGTTGGAGCTTCCCTTAGGTTGTAACTTGAGAAACTAGGGGGTTGGAGCGTCCTTCCAGTTGCAGCTGGAAAAAAAAGGAAGTTGGTGCTTCCAATGAATGTAATTCTTCAAGACATATAAGAAAAATCATTCCGTGGTTTTCTCCTGATTTGAGTTTCCACGTAAAACACTGGTGTACTATGTATGTGTGTGATTGTTTATTTCTTACTGCTCATAACTGGATAATAATTCTACATTGATATAAATTTGAAGAAAAATGATTATAATTTCTCTATTACTGATTCACCCCCCCTCTCATTAATCCAACACCTATTGTAGTTGTGCTAAACATGAGGAAGAGTTTCATCCCATGTACATGGATTCTTAGAGTTGTACATGTGCAAGATGTGCACAACCATCAAATTAACGACCTCTATCTGGGCATCGGTTTGGGGGTGGAAAGCAGTGGATTTAGTGAGCTCGGTGTCCAAGAATGACCAGAAACTCGACCAAAATGTGTCGAGGAACATGTTGTCCCGATATGAGGTGATGGTATGTGGTATTGCAAAATGGACTCACACCCGTTCGTAGAATAGCTTGGAAGTATCTGTCATTATGATGTTCTTCTTGCAGGATGTGATAATGGCCATCTTCAAAAACCGATCAACCACCACAAATACATAATCATTTTTGTGCTTAGTGGCTGGAAGGCCAGACATGTAATCCATTGATATGGTCTCCCAAGGCCTCTAGGGAGTAGGAAGAGGGGTGTATAAGCCTTAGTTCTTGATGGTTGTCTTGGAAATGACACAGGAAGTGAAAGATATGATATACTTGATAACATATTATCGACGTTTTTTCCAATAAAAATGTTTCTATAGAACGACCATAGTTTTCTCCACTCCAAAATGTCCTGCCATACGACTTTAGTGAGCCTCCGAAATTAGCTTTGCACACTCACTTGTGGGAACACAAAGGTGGCCTATATGGCATAACAATCCATCCTGGATGTAAAAATCAGTGACATTTTATTTTGTACCCAAGAGCTGATAGGTGGTGGCGAAGTCAGGGTCATGTGGATAACGTTGGGGCCACTCAGATGCCTCATGCTCACAAGAATGTAGCACTATGGAGAGTGCATCAACGGGAGGGAGACTAAGGTGGTCAATGACATGATTTGTGATCCCTATTTTATACTTGATGTTGAGATGAAACTATTGTAGGTATGTGGACCACTTTTGATGGCAGTCATTTTGCAACTTCTCCTGTGTCTGTATGAACTTCAGAGGCTTGTGACCAGTGTGGATGATTGTATCCTTTCCTAGAATGTAATGTTTCCATTGAAAAAAGGCTTGCACAATGGAATACATTTCTTTATCATAGGTGGGGTATTTTCAGATCGTATCTGAAAGTGTCTCACTATGCTATGCTACTGGATGACCATGCTGAGTGAGAACTACGCCTACAACATAGTCAGAGGCATCAGTCTCAATCTCGAATGGCTTTTGCAGATTGGGTTAAAAGAGTACTAGAGCTGAGCACAAGCGATGATTCATATAATCAAATGCTTGTTGTTATGTTTGCCCCCATGCAAACTTTTCCTTGCCACCGCCCTTGGTTACTTGGAAGAGGGCCCATGCAATATGGGAGAATCCCAATACGAAACTTTGGTAGAAGTTGGAAAGTCCCAAGAAGCTCTGAAGCTTGGTTAGTGTGGTCTGGCTGGCTAGTCACAAATGAATTGGATCTTAGCTGGATGCATATGTACCCCATGCTCATCAACAATGTATCCCAAGTATTTGACCTTGTTCATGCCAAAGGAGCATTTTTCCAAGTTGGCATATATCTTGTGTTTTTTTAGAGTGCCCACAACCTGCTGAATATGATGCATGTGCTCCTCCCAAGTTATACTGAAGATGAGGATGTCATCCAGATATAATACCACAAAAGAGTTGGTGAAGTGTCTCAATACATCATCCATCGATATCATGAAAGTTGTTGGTGCATTTGTTAAGCCAAAGGGCATGACCAACCATTCCAAGAGATCTTATTTAGATTTGAAAGTTGTCTTCCATAAATCAGTTGGTTCGATGGGAACTTGGTGGTAGTCAGACTTTAGGTAAATCTTACTGAAGAAATTTTCCCCCTTGAGTTGGTCACGAAGGTCATCAATTCGTGGAATTAGGTACCGGTTCCTGATTGTGATTTTGTTTAGTGCTCTGTAATCAATGCAGAGCTACCAGGTCCCGTATTTCTTCTGTACCAACACAATCGGGCTTCCACGAGGGGAGGAGGTAGGTTGAATGTGACTCTTTTAAAACAACTCTTGGATCTGGTGCTTGATTTCATCATTTTCTATTATCGAGCGAGGATAGACTGTTCCATTAGGCAGCAGGGCACTGGGGGTTAGATCAATTGGATGATTGACTTGGCAGTGCGTCCGTACCCCGGTGAGTGAGGAGAAGATGCATATATACTTTTCCATGATATCGTCCACTTGCTTCTACAACAAATAAATGATATATGTAGAGGTCACGGATGTGGTGGAAACCTTCTGCTTACTGCGAGCAAAGATCAAAAAGAAGATGAAATTCCCGGTCTGTGAAATGATCTTACTGCATTACTTAGTAGAGATTAAAGAAATAACAGTAGGCGATGCCACCTCTTGTGTAATGTACAATTATCTACCCAAAGTAATAAAAACATTGTGGGGTCTAGATTCATACACAACATGTTGCTTCCACAAATATGGTTGGCCTAAAAGAACATAAAAAACTTCAAGGGGATAAATATCACAAAATACTTTGTCTTTGAAGGGCTTGATGTTGTAGGGAAGACGACACTGTTTGTTGACGCGAAGATCTCATCCTTGGTGAAGCTATCCAATGGTGTAGGGATGCGGGGGCGGTGTTATTGGAAGGTCCAACTGCTTGATGACCTTTTCTAAAATCAGGTTCTTCTGACTGTTTCTATTGAGAATGAAATGCAACATAGTCCCGTTTACCCACATATGTAAGTGAAAGAGGCATTCTCCTTCCTCTGTTTCTTCTGGTTCGCTTGGCTGGAATTTGGTAGTAGGGATAGTGGGACTGGGTTCAACATCGATGATCCGCTTCCCAATTTCTATATTTGATTCAGAGTCATAATCTTCCTCTAACTTGGAATCATTTAGCTCGGCCACCAATGACTGCTTACAGTGACATTCTTCGGTGTTGTGCCAAGGGATTTTATGATACTCACACCACTTTCCCATGTCCTTGTTCGACTTCTTATTTCCCTTCTTGGGTTGCGGCTTGGACTGGTTGTCCTAAGAGCAACCATATTTGTTCTATCCCTTGTTTGGTGGGGTGGGGTCGTCTTTTCCCTGCTTTGATTGTGAGGAATTTGCAGATCCAAACTCTCACCTCTTCTTCTTAAATTTCTACTCGATCTTGACATAATATCTATAAGCCACACCTAATGATGCAATGTCCAGAAAATCCATTTYTGTTTGGATGTACCTGTGTAGAAAACCACAATATTTGAGCATCRRATGTCGTTCAGAGTCTTTGATACCCAATTTGGTGCATAGAGTATGGAAAATGTTGGTGAAATCTAGTAGTGTCTGGTCCCTTTCTTGATGCAACATGGTCCATCTTGTGTACTGGTCCTCATAGTTTCCAACATGGTAGTACTRTTATTTAATGGCATCCCTGAAGGAATCCTAGGTGGGGGTGACCACAAATATTGCAGATTCCTTTGTGGCCCTTTTCTTAGAGTAYGTATCCCACCAATCCTTAACATGGGGGAAGACCTTGAGGAGTGMAAAAGTATTTTTTTCCATATCGGAACAATTGTGGACGACAAAATACCCTTCAATCAGATTCAACCATTTATCTACAACATCCACATATATCAGTCCTTCAAATAATGAAATATCAAAATTTACTTGTGCCTTGAAGGGGGTTGTGTGGCTTCTTGATGAAGATGCGTCTCCTGTGGGAAACCATCGAAGGATCTGTGCAAAGTTGTCCATCATCTCGTTCCTTTTTCATGCAAGGGCTTCCTCGAGAAACATTTTAAAAGGGTCTCCTGTTCCATCATATTTCTTCTCATCTCCCATGAGTTGTGGTCAGGTTTGATGCGACTGATCTTGTGAAGTCTTGACTAGTTCAAGTCCCAGCTTCTTGTACCCAGATCTTGTCAGGGACATGCACAAAGAAAAACAAATGAACAGCAGATTGATCTGATACCACTGATCCAGATTTATGAGTGGAAAAAAATGAATAATAGATTGAATACCATAACATAGAGATATGGAAAGAAACAACAAATATCCAGTGAACAATAACTTCTATGGAATAAATAAAATAGGCTGAAACTATAAAACTGCAGAACTGAAACAACTTGCTCGAATGGTGGTAGCTATCTCTAAGAAAATATGTGGCTACTATACACATCCATTTGAGCAGAATGATTACAATGAGGCTCCAGAGGCCTCTTTAACATTACTCATGAATTCCAAAACCCTAGACATCCAAAAACCTAACCTTAGGAGATGAAGCGCCAAACATTATGTGGCCCCCTATGGGTAAGTTGGTAACTCAACTTCCTAGGGTAGTAACTTTTACATACGACCTCTGTTTTAGGCGCGTGATATTCTGTTGGAAAGGTATTTTCAAGAACTACACATTATGCCGTCAAATTGTAACTATGTATACAGTTTGACTGTGGCAAGCCAAAAAACACTGTTTAGGGCCCAAAAACGACCTTGGAAGTACATAAAGATATACTGACATGAAAACTTCCAAAATAATCCAGTTGGATTAGGTGGGACGCCACCAATATCCAATTGGAAGATGTGTAGGGCGTCAGACAACCCCGGAAGTGTAGAACCCACAATTACAAAGAAGTACAAAAGAACGCGCCAAACTAAAAACTATCAAGAGGAGTTAGTTGGAATAGGTGGGTGGCCACCAATATCCACTTGGATAAGGTATAGAGGGTTAATTTATGACAAATAACCCAATTTTCCCTATCACATTATTCAATTGAAATTATTAGGAGAAAATTATAGTGATTGAGGCTAATTTGGGATAATTACACCTATTTTCCCAAATTAATCGACCAATGTCAGTTGGTTAAACTAGTTATAGTTAGGGATTATTGACTCTAATTAGCCTTGTTTATCGCATTATTTGCCTAATTTATAACAAATTACAGTTAATTGGGGAAAATAGGATCAATTGGTATCAAATCATCATATTAGGCTTAGTTGTGGGAAAACAATTCTAACTAGGAATCAATAGTCCTAATTATCAGATTTCCCCCAATTTCCCTCTTATGAACTAGTCAAATATACTTCAATTTGGGTTAAATAGTCCAAATAGTCTATATTTACCCTAATTTCCCCTAAGAAATTAGTCTCTTGGAGTTATTAGAGGCAACTAATAATGATTGGGCCAATTACCTCTATTTTCCCTAATTTTCTCCTAGTTAATCAATTAATCTATGATAATTGGTGCTAATAGTTAACATTGGTGTTGTTTAACCCTAATTTCCTTTATTTAACCCATTTCTTATCTAATTAATTATTTAATTATAGATAATTGGGGTAAATAGAATCAATTAGACCAAATAATCTCGATTATCCCCATTGACGTAGGGACTAATTGTCCCCTTATTGTAATTTCCCAACTTTCTTCTAATAAATTCATTGTTTAGACTTCATTAAGGTAACAAAGCTCAATTTTTACTAAATAGATTCATTTTCCCTTTGCCCCAATTTCCCATAATGAGTGAGTCACTAGATTTAATAGAGACAAATAATGATGGGATGTGTTTAAGTGATGTTCCACTTTTTGTTATATGAAGGTCACATTTTTTAATTACTTTTTAAAATTTTATTTACACCTTATTTCCTAATTTTTTACTAAGTTATATAAAAAATTATTTTGTCTATTTTAAAACTAAACCTTAATATTTATAATTTCTTACTTATATTTTAATTGCCTAGTAAGCCAAAGAAGCGATCAGTGCAAGGCAATGAGCCAAGCATGGCGTCAAGCCAAGCGAAGGCAACGAGCCAAGCAAGGTGCAAGGCACCCAGCAAGGCGCAAAGCGCCTAGGCTACTCCTCAAGGCGCCTTGTGCCTTGAGTTTTCTTACTTATATTTTAATGAATTGTTTATTAGAAGATTGTGTTTATTATTATTATAATTTTCTATAATGAAGTGTGTTCTAATATGTTTATTAGAAGATTCTATTGCTGATTTATTTATTTTGATTGGTGGAAATAACAATTAGTCGCTTCATCTAACATAATGCTTTAACAATACATCCCATCACTAACTATTCTACAAGTAGAAAACTAAGATTATGTTGCTTATTATTATAATTTTCTATAAACAAATAATTTTTCTAAATTATTATAAAAAATAAATTTACCAATTTTTTCCATCATAATAAAATTACTCTTAATTATAAATATTAAATTTTTATGATGGATATATCAAATTGAAGCAATCAAGTTATAGTATTTCTACAATGAACATGTTATGGATATGTGGTTTTGCAGAGCTTATTATGAGGGTGACAGGGGCAAATGGAATTGCCCCCATGATAGAATATTTAAAGTTTGAATTTACCTTTGACTTATGTGTGGGGAAGGGAAATTTTTTGTTGATGTTCATAAACAACTAAAATTGTGTAATGTAAAAGTAATATGAAAATTTATAGGAAACCACTTATATACAATTTTTGAAAAATTGTTAAAGTCGATTTTTAGAAATTGTATTGATATATCAAATTGTATCGATATGATAAAGTATGAAATTGTTTTTTTATGTGTAAAAGGTTAATTGTTAATTGAGTTTAGTTTGGGTGGTTAGGAGGAATGATGATTATCTTCTTCACTTTCAATTCTCATAAGTGACATATTGAGCTCTTAACAAGTATATTGTTGTAATGGTTTCAAGATCTATTTTTAACCAACTTTATGGGTTGATGAAGATTTTATTTAAACTTTATAATCTTGGAAAAACAAGAAAAAAACTCATCCTCTCATATTGAGAGATACTCAAGATTTTCCTAAACTCTATAATCTTGGAAAAAAAACAAAACAAAACACTTTGTAACTTTGAAAAAAAAAGAAAAAAACTGATGATAATAACAATGACATTGACATAATCAAAGAAATAGTCTGCTAAGATGGGATTAATTATCTTACCATGTTTCCATTTCTAATGAGAAAAGATCAATTCACTAATTTTGTTTATAAAAAAAACATGTAATTTCACAAAATAAATTAATAAACATATATTACTATCCTTTGAATTCTTTTCAGAAATTAAAAGTTGAGCTTACTCAATTTTATTTTAAGTTTGAAGAAATCTATTTTATTTTAAGTTTGAAGAAATTTTATTTATGTTAATTAGATAAAATTTCACACAGGCGAAGCAAGTCAATATTACTAACTTCATACTCCTTCGAATCAAACTTTGAAACAGAAAGTTGCATATTTAATGCTTTTACCTCATTACAGGATGGAAAATGTGCTTTTGTTTTTTTTTCAAACAAATATTAACTTATCTTTTATAGAAAAAGTATTCATTTAAATGTATATTATTATTATTATTTTTTAATATTTTAATTTATTATTATTATTATTTTTTTTTTCTAATTTATTATATTGTATTGATGATGATAATTAAGATTTATTAAGATTCAATTGATCTAATTTGATTGTGTATTATTTTAAAAAAATTGTATATTTTATTTATTTATTTATTTATTTTATTATTTTTTTCTAATTTATTATTATTGTAATTAGATTATATAATTTTTATTAAAATTTTAATTTTGAATTGATAATTATTATTTTTAATATAAAAATAGATTAATATCTTTAAATACTTCTAAGAAATCAAATTATACAATCTTAAATATAATATTAGTGAAGTGAGTTTTATAGATCTTAATATATAATATTAGTAAAGTGATTTTTATAAAATTTCAAGTCAAAACACTGATTTCTTTTATTGTTTTGGATAGCTAAAAAAAACAATTTCATCATGCATTTAGATTACTATGTCATAAAATTTCTCTTCCTCTTTATATGCTATTTTATATTAGTGATAAGAAGTAGTGTATAATAACATATACATTTCAATATATTATACTCCTTATGTTAATGAGGACAAATATAATATACATTTTAATATATTATAATCCTTATGTTAATGGGACAAATATAATAAAACAATGCATTTAGATTACTATATTATAAAATATCTCTTCCTCTTTATATGCTATTTTACATCAGTGATAAGAAGTAATCTATAATAACATATAGATTTCAATATATTATAATGACAAATATAATATAACAATGTTTTTTAATAATATAATAATTGATTTATGAAATCTTCACTAAACTGAGCCAGTACATAGGGAGGATTTGTAGCACTGATTTCTCGAAGACCAATCTGCCTCCTAAAGAGAGCCAACGAAAGGTCCAATTTCCAATTCTCTTCTCGATCTTTTGTAACATCCAAGTCCAATCCACTACCTTGTAGCTGTTTGGTTTTAAATAAAACCCTAGATATTTCATGCCTTCCACAATGTTGGTGAACTATACGTTGAACACTGACTGCATCCTTTGTTTCAGGGTGAGATCTATGTTCTGTGCAAGAAACCACGATTTCTGATAGTTAACATCCATACTAGAGGCAAGACAAAAACTAGTTAAGATAGTTTTGAATTCCATCCAGTCTTCATAATTTCCAATACCTAAAATTAGAACATCATCAACAAAGAGTAGATGTGAGACTATGGTCTCTGTAGCATCTTGGAGTCCATGAAAGGTCCCTTCTATCACATCCTTTTTCAATAATCTACTTAAAAATTCAACAACCAGTAGAAATAGCAGGGGGGAGAGAGGGCAGCCTTGTCGTAGACCTCAAAAAATCTTAAAGAAGTTGGTCGGGGAGCCATTAATTAAAACCTCCATGTTAACAGAGGTAATACAAGCCATAATCCATTGGGTGACCTCCCATTTTAACTCAATCTGTATTAATAACAATCTTAGAAAGTGCCAGCTCACCTTATCATATGCTTTCTTCAAATCCAACTTTAGAATAATGGTGCTTAATTTCTTAGATTTAGCATTGTGCAAACATTCTTGTGATATCCCCACAACATCAAAGATTAAACGATCCTTTAGGAACCCAAACTGTTCATAGGAGATACGAGATGCCAATTTTTCTTTCATCGGAGTGGTAATGATTTTGGAAATGACTTTATAAACAAAATTACAGAGGGAAATTGGCCTATAATCATGAAAGGATTCTGGTTTGCTTACCTTGGGTATAAGAGAAAATAAGGTAGCATTGAGTGCACCTGGTATAATTCCAAAACATCTAGATTCTTCGACGGCCTTGAGTATATCCTCCCCCAAAATCTCAAAAAACGTCTGAAAGAGTTCCTGAGTCCAGCCATCCGGGCCTGGGCTTTTATCCTTTGGCATAGTGCATACAATTTCCTTAACTTCTTATAAAGTGACAACTTGCCAATGTCATCACTTTTTGAATCACTAAAAAATGTTGGCACATTCTCAAGGACCTTGATTCAATTGCTGGTGTCCTCTGCCTCTATTGCACTATACTGATCTTTAAAATGATTATATGTGATCTTCTTTATATCATTATCACCTGTTTGGCGAACACCATCATCATCTATTATATCCCATATAGTATTTTGTGATCTTCTTTGTGAGGCAAACTTATGAAAAAATTTAGTATTCTTATCACCTTTATTAAGCCAGATAGCCCGACTTCTAAGCCTCCAAGTTGATTCATCTATAGAAAATATCATTTCCTTCCTTTGTTTCAACGCCCTTAGGATATCCAGATCTTCCTGAGCAAACACCTGAGATGGGCACTTCTCAAATATCTCTGCCATTTTAACATCAATGTGGTGTAATTATGTTTGTAATTGAGTATTTTTATCCTTCTGCCATAGAACCACAAATTTCTTTAAAATTTTCAATTTTGCACACAACCATTGAATAAATGAAGGGGTTGACCAATTATCCATAGTATGCCATGTCTTCTTGATAAGGGAGAAAAAATCTGGATCAGTGATCCAAGAGTTATTGAATTTAAAGGGGGGAGCAATTTTAAGGGTGGATGATTCCAGTTGTAAGAAGATCAGATTATGGTCCGAAATGGTAGAATTGACGATCCATGATTTGATCTTACTATGTTTTCCAAGAACAGATTCTTCAAGAAGAAAACAATCCAGTATTTTTGAAATACCAGTTGTACCTGCTCTCCCATTCCTCCAAGTAGGAGYCATTTTAGACGAAATGATATCCACTAAACCAAAAGATCGAATGAGGCTTGTAAAATAGTCTGCAAGCAGGTCACTTCTGGCCAAATCTCCCTACACCTCCATAGAAGAAAGGGTGAAATTGAGGTCACCACSCAMTATAATTCCTTCTTCTCTTAGTAATCTAGAATCAATAATGGGTTTCCAGAAAAGTTCCCTTTCTTTATAGGGAGAGTAACAATTGAGAAATTTAACCTTTTCCACAGACTGTTTGAATCTGCCTTCTAGATAAATACCTGYAGAGGTGTCAAAATCACAAAGTTCAGCAAATGCTGAGTTCCATATACTCAACAAGACACTCGAGCGTCCACAAGGATCTAGAGCAACTACATTCCACGAAGGAAAACATTGGAGGAAAAGACGTTTAGCTTTATTGCCAACCACTAAGGTTTCTTGCAGAAAAACGATGTCATGATTAATCTGTTTCAAAAGTGATTTGAGGGAGGCAAGTTTTAAGGTTCCCCCAAACCCTCAGATATTGAAGGATAAAATAATCATAAGGTAACAAGAGAGTTTGTCTGGCTTCCTCTAAGGGCTGGGAGGGAGACTATATCATGAATAAGGTCCAGGGAAATGAGGAGAACAATTCTCTGTGTACCGTTAAGATCTAGAAGAACATGGGACAAATGACCAAATTGTGCCAAACCACCCTCAGTGGCCCCGGGGGGAATCTTAGGGTTGTGGGGTTTGGCCTTGTTTTAGATGGTTACATTGGAGCGATCCGAAGAGGGAGGAAGTAAAGTAGTTTGGTTAGAGATGGGAAGAGGCGTGGGAGATAAAGTCTCAGTGGCCTTGGGAAAAAGGTTGTGAGTGTCAAAAGGTAGGCCAAAAAAGGGACATCTAACGGCTTCCGAACTAGGGACATGATTCGGAATTGAACAAAAACCACCCGTGGAGTTCTCCAAGACCTCTGCAACTTTAGTAGCAGTATTCGAAGTAGTGCATCCACTTGTCAAAAAACTTCTACCTATAGTATAAACCTTCACTGGACCTAAAATATTGGAGGGAGAAACTTCAGACGAAACATAACTTGTGGGGGGAATAGGTTGTGTATCCCCAAGGCCGTCACAGTCTAAATCTATGGAGTTTAGTTCACGACGAACACCCTAAATTTTGATAATTTTCATTAGCAAGTCCTAAAAATCTCTGAATATATCTAAAACCCATCTTTCGTTACTTTTTAAATAACCAAGCTCATTAGAGGAGAGTTTACTGAAGAATGAAGGAAAGAAAAGATGAATTTTTCCTAAGAAAGATCCAATGTCGAAGGGGCCCAAAATATTACCTTCAACTTGGTCTAAACCTGTTGTTGGTTTCCCAATGCAGTGGTTGCACTCCCTTAAAACCTCACATTTAACTTTAAGGTGGCCTGTTTTCCAGCAGGAGTGGCAGCGAAAAGGTTCCTTCCAGAAGTCCATAGATTGATTGAAGTGTGAATCCCCAAAGATGATGTCAATTGCATCTGGTAAACCTCTGTCTAGGTCTAACTCAACCAGAACCCAGACGAGCCTTTTATTACTCTAGCGTAGCGAGTGCTTGTCAAAGAAAATAAATTTTCCAATCGAATTTGCAGCTGTCTTGAAGATCCTGACTAACCAGGATTCAATTGGAAAGTCGAGAAGCAGCATCCATAAAATTCTTTTTGAGAAGTTTTCCAAGAGTGGGTTAAAACCCGGATACCATCGTTTTAACATCAAAACTCCTCTTCTAATGACCTAAAGAGAACCCAAAATTCTCAGAAGATCACACTAAAAAAGAAAATGGAAAACCAACCAATGGTTCGATAGTAAGCTAAACCTAGGACAATAGCCAACAAGTGGTTTCCAAAATCCTAAAATACATTCAAACCACTGTATCTTGTTCATCCTGGAATAGTAAAACTTACTCACTAACACTTTCTCTTAAACACTAGTAACCCTATCCATAGCAACGTCCCGATCGAGGACACAACTTGGTTTACACTCGCACACTTTCCAACACTTTAGCCTGCACCATTAACACGAAGAGGAGAGTTCTGTGATGTTGAGTTTGATGAAACGAATCCAGAACAAGGAAGTGGGTCGGGCTTAGGAGAAACTAATGAGCGGCCATCTCGAGAGGATCCTCCCTTGTTTCGATGAGTGTCCAGGCTCGAGTTAGTCACGTGACGAGTGCCAAGTGGACTGACTCCGCTAACATTGGGGGGCACCTATCGAGTTTGTGTTGAAGACTTAACTGTGAAAGTGCAATCTCTTCCGTCATTCGGTGTAATCTGTCGAGAAGGAACTGAGGACTTAACTGGGAGTGGGGGTTCTGACACAGGTGCAATAGTCACTTGACATTGACAATTGAACAAAATCCTATAGGTCTCATTCGCCAGAAAAATACCTTCGCTGGCTCACAACTCATCCGCATCAGCCCACGTGAGATCTACTTATGTCGACATCTAGACCTAGTGTCTCTCCATGCTGGCAAGTAATACTACAGAACCAGAGTAACTCAGAATACTGAGAAACCCGCTACCCGTGTCCCACTAGGTGACGCCATCTAGACCTAGTGTCACTCCATGCTAGCAAGTATTACTATAGAACCAAAGCACCTCAAAATACTGAGAAACCCGCTACCTGTGAGCCACTATTTTGTTTCTCAGACATCTGCAGAAACCCTAGAGGACTGTGGAAAACCTAGCATGATTTTCATAGTTGATGGCCTAAAGGAGATTCTAAATGAGACACAATCCATTAGGACCTATCACTCATTCAATGTGACTACGACCCCTTGCTTAACCACAAAACATTAAAAAAAAATCCCCTAATCTATGTAGTGAAAATACGTCATAATGATGATTTACGAAGCTCCCCCTTAAGGATATGAATCAAAATTTCTCAAATAATGTCATTTTGAATTGTGTGTTTTTGGAGATATTGAATTTTCATTTTTCTAATTTGTGATATGATTAAAATGGAATGTGTGTGTGCCCACACATGCACATATATACATGTGTTTTGTTGTTGGCCTGCCACTTAGGAAACCATACCAACAATGTAACAATTATTTCTATGGTCTTACTGCGTGGAAAATATCAAAAAATATTCTATCTCAAATGTTTGCCACAAAAAAAACTGTAAACCCTATGAACTACATGTGTTTTTCCACCTATCTACTGTAATTATGCAGAAAATATACATCTAAAAAACTGAACATGGGAAATTAAGTTGGAGGGGGGGGACATTGTCCCCTGAAACATATGGAATACCTTCACCGGGGTCGATGAAGCTGATACTTGCAGTCTTCTTTGCCACAAGGTTGACTTTTTGGTCCAAGTCTTTGATTTGGAGATGGACGTACTCCAACTTCATAGAGAGTTCATTATGGGTAGCCCGTTTGTCTGTTAGCAATTTTCCTAGAAGAGCCTTCACGTGCCAATATAAATATATAGTTATGTAGTATTTAGTCTCCTGTGACCGAAATGACCCGGTATCCAGGATCTAGGCAGTCATTTCTGCATCAATTTCATTGTCCAAGGACAAACTCCTTTCCAGATGAACGTTCACTTCCAGAAGTTCCAGAGAATCTCAAGTCTCAGGTGGGGTATGTATGGAACAATTCTCGATCGCCATTACTGCTTCCTTTTGAGCTCGAGGAAGTGATAGTCGTTGGTTCGGAGTCCTGCCTCTGCCTCTAGTTCTTGCTCTGACCATATGTTCACTCTTGTCTCCAATGCCTCCTCTAAGGCAATAATAAGAGCTCCGCACCAATGTGCGCCAACCACGTGCCGAGAGCTAGCCACACTCCGAGCCAACCATGCACTGCGATCCAATTACACGTCAAGAGCTAACCAAACTGATAAAATAGACATTAACATTACCAAATATCTGAACATTCAAACTTGTCTTAAGACCTCGACCATCTCCTTTCGTCATAATGCCAGAACCCCAGGCTGGCGTACCTCTGAATTCACTCTGGTTTGAATGCCGTTGTGTTCGACCAAGTACCTTGATTTAAGGCTATTATGGAGAATGACCAGGGAGGGCCGTCATCTCCAACCAAGATCGAGTACAACCAGTCCCGAAGTTATACTGAATTAACGTTTCCCTTGTGTGTTGATCCCTACATCGATTTCCACCATGACTCTCTCGCATACCTCGCTCGAATTCTAACTTTGTCAACTTGAATGCCCGAACGATCAAATTAACTCTTATCACGAGGGGGGATTGGAGGTAGATCCAGGTGGGGCATGTGTCGGCCTGACATGTGGTCTCCACTAGACATGGGACTGGAACATTGCTGTCATTAACAACTTGAATCAGGGGACTACAATAATTCCTGTCCAAAGTACTACAATCCAAATTTATGGGTGTTGTCTCCCGCATGTACCAATTCCAGTCGATTCTCCTTTGTCGGTTGATATCCCCTTAATTCTCCAGTTGATCTGCTAGCTTGTTGGCATAACGACAAACATGAGAGTGGATAATCATCTCGATCTAATGTAACATCCGCATTTTCATACCCCAAACTAGTGATGTATATTGTAAATGTGATGTATGGTTGAGGGCCAAAAGAAGTAATATGTAAATTGAATATAATGAATAAAATGTATCACGAGCTGCAGATGGACATGGATGGATGGATGTTTGGAGGATAAGTTTACACAAGAGAGGGAACGGGTCCAAGGGGGAGAGTTTATCCATTCATCATTAAACCCAAACCATTTCTTTCTAAATTATCCTTACCATGAACCTTCCATTATCTGTTGAGTGTTCTAGAGCCCAATAAATGAATTCATGTAAGATGGTGGATGTGAGAAGTCACATCCCATAGTTATTGAGAGCATGGGGGTTGAGTACATTAAACTTGGGGAAGAGTGCAAGTCAAACAAGAAAGAAAAAGAGGGGAAATTCGTAAGGGTAGGATTTCTGAGTGCTGAAGCTTGAAGACAACTGTTGTGGGCACATTTGATAGGTGTTTGGAGCTATAACTTCGTGGAGAAAGAGGCTATAGACCTGTGAGTGACATTCTGTTTGAAGTTCAGCAAGGGAAGCATATGTTTTGTTGTTGGAAAAATTCATGTTGCAACTATAGAATTCCTGATGTCCCAACAACAAGGTTTCCCGTCCAACCTGTGCTAGAAGCCCTGGAGGGGAGTGGAAAGTCCCAAGGGACTATGAGCAGTGAAGGGGGATTCCATCCCTTGGGTTGTGCAGGTTGTGGGAAGAGAGATGGTGGACTGGAATTAACTGTGAGAATTTTCTATTGAGAGGGGGACATTATCTAGCCTGAGTGATCACTGTCTCTTGTGGATTCATAACCCTAGCTCCGGGGTGACTTGCTGTTGAGAACTAGAACAACAAGTCTATGGTTGGGAGGAACGTTCATCCTCTGCTGATCTGGATTTATGAGCGGAACTAAATGAAAACACATATTTCTAATAGTAACACACAAACACAGTGAACAATAACATAGATACAGTAAAACTTGACTTCTATTAAATAAGAAATGCTGAAAAACTATAAAATGCATATTGAAAGCAAGCTTGCTAGAATGATGACAACTTATCTCTGAGAAGAGATGTGACGGCTATGCTCATTCGCAAGAAGATGAGTACAATAAGGCTCTGAAGACATTTTTACAATAAACATGAATTCCAAAACCATAGACATCCAAAAACCTAACCCTAGGAGATGAAGCGCCAAAAGTCATGTGGACCCCATTGGGGTAAGTTAGTACATCAACTTCCCGTGGTCGTAACTTTTTCATACGATCTCCGTTTAGGGCACACGATATCTCATTGGAAAGGTATTGAAGAGGATCTTCATTTAGGGGGCTCAAAGAGAGCCTTCCATTATCACCGAGGTGCCCAATCACGAAAAAAACGTCATTTAGGCCCTCAAAATGGCCTCGGAAGTTTGGAACCCGAAAACTGCTAAAAATAATAAGTTTCCAATTTTTTGTTTTGAGCCAGTTGGCATAGGTGGGTGGCCACCGAGATCGTCATGGATAAATCCCCCCCCCTTAGGAATAAATGGTCTCCATTGCATTGAGTTCCCCCATCAGATGAGGATATTTATGTTGAATTTGGCCTCAGGTGAGCCACTTGCCTTGGTGCAGGAGCTGCCTTGCGTTGACAACCTGATAAAGATAGATCCTCTGCTGACGAGTGACCTTGACCTGTGTTTTCATGATATGATCAGTGGATTCCTATTCCATGCAGTCATGGTTGAGATCTCTTGGTGTCAATTGTTCTGCTATCTCCGAGGTGTCCAATAATGGTGGAAAATAAGGCCGAAGGAGGTCCACAATGAACATTGGGTGAAAGCCAAGGAAGGGGGAAGGTTGAGCTCAAAAGAATTTTCACCCACATCCTTGGTGATGGGGTAAGGTCCATAACAGAGTGGATTAATATTCCGATGAAGCCCTATAAGGTGTTCTTTTTGCAAGTGCAACCAAACTTTGTCTCCCACATGAAACTGGTGTGGCACCCGGTGTTGATCATGGCGCTGCTTGTACTTGGAATTGGACTTCTATAAAATATCATGAACCTATTGGTAGATGTGCTAGATCCTCTCAATGAACTAGGTGGATTTGTTAGCTT
>SNQJ01S0010102.1:133370-149106 GCA_010110895.2 Picea sitchensis | reverse complement strand
GATGGGGTAAGGTCCATAACAGAGTGGATTAATATTCCGATGAAGCCCTATAAGGTGTTCTTTTTGCAAGTGCAACCAAAATTTGTCTCCCACATGAAACTGGTGTGGCACCCGGTGTTGATCATGGCGCTGCTTGTACTTGGAATTGGACTTCTATAAAATATCATGAACCTATTGGTAGATGTGCTAGATCCTCTCAATGAACTAGGTGGATTTGTTAGCTTTAGTTGGAGCATGCAATGAGTCTTCCTGGGTGGCCATAAGGAGTAGTGCAATATCCATGGGACCCAGTGGTTGAAATCCCAACCCCACTTGGAAGGGATGTGGTCGGTTGAGCTATGTATGGCTCTATTGTAGCTATGATGAACATAGGGAAGTCTCTCATCCTAGGTGCGAGGGTGCTTGGAATTTTACATGCATAAGATGTACATGATCATTCGGTTGATGACCTCGGATTGGCCATTCATCTAGGGGTGGAAGGTAGTGGATTTGGTGAGCTTAGTGTCCAATAGTTACCATAGGATCGACCATAATGTGATGAGGAACCAACTGTCCCAATATGAGATAATGGTTTGTGGGATCCCAAAGTGAACCCAAAATCATTTAAAGGAGAGCTTGGTAGTGGCCTCCGCTGTGATGCTCTTCTTATAGGCGACCAATCGCCATCTTGGAAAAACGATCAACAAGGCATGCCATGTAGTTCATCAAGATGGATTCCCAGGGCCTTCTAGGAGTAGGAAGAGGAGTGTACATGCCTTGTTTCTTAGTGGCTGATTTGGAAATAACACAAGTAGTGCAAGGCCATATATACTTGTTAACATCCCGTCGAAGTCTCGGCCAATAGAAATGTCCTTGCAACACTGCCACTGTCTTTTCCACACCGAAGTGTCCTTCCACTCGACTGTAGTGGGATTCCCAAATCAACTTCACTTGCTCGCTTGATGGAATGTAAAGATGGCCCAGATGGAACAAAAACCCATACTTAAGATGGAAATTAGTGACAACTGTGTTTGCACCCAACATCTGGTAGGTGTTGGCGAAGTCAGGATCTATCTCATATAGGCGGGGCCATCTAGAGGTCTCGTGGCCGAAAGAGTCTAACACTATGGTGAGTGTCGTGACTGGAGGTAGATTGAGGCAATCAACGACTTGGTTGGTACTTCCTGTTTTATAATTGATGTTGAGGTGGAACTACTGCAAATATGTGGACCACTTCTGATGGTGGCCATTCTGCAATTTTTCTTGTGTCTTCATGAACTACAACGACTTATGATCAATGTTGATGATTGTTTCCTTTCCAAGAATGTAATTCCTCCACTGGAGGTAGACTTTCATAATGGAGTACATTTCTTTTTCATAAGTAGGGAATTTACAAACAACATATGATAGTGTCTCACTATGATAGGCCATGAGGTGGATGTGCTGAGTGAGGACTACGCCCACAACATAGTTTGAAGCATCTGTCTCAATCTCAAAGGGTTGTTGCAGGTTAGGTAATGAAAGCACTACGGCTGAGCACAAGTGTTGCTTCAGATCATCGAACACTTTCTATGGGACAGACCCCACACAAATGTTTCCTTACCACCACCCCTGGTTATTTGATTGAGGGTCCATGCAATATGGGAGAATCCCAACACGAACCTTTGATAGAAATTGGAAAGGACTAAGAAGCTTCAAATTTAAGTGAGCGTGGTTGGGGATGGTCAGTCATGGATGACTTAGATTTCGGTTGGATCAACATGCACACCATGGACATAAAAATGTATCCTAGGTATTGGACCCTGTCCATGCCGAAGGAGAATTTTTCCAAGTTGGCATACAACTTGTGTAGCTGCAGAGTGTGCAAAACCTGTTGAATATGATGCAAGTTTTCTGCCCAAGTCTTGTTGTAGATGAGGATGTCATCCAGATACACCACTACAAAAGAATTAGTGAAGGTCGTAAAATATCGTCCATCATCCTCATGAAAGTTGTTGGGGCATTTGTCAAACCAAAGGGCATGACCAACCATTCAAAAAGACCTTCTTTTGACTTGAAGGCAATTTTCCATACATCTGTCTGCTCTATTGGGAATTGATGGTAGCCGGACTTCATATCAATCTTATTGAAGTATTTGCCCCCCTTGAGCTGATCAAGGAGATCATCGATTCGGGGAATCAGGTACCGGTTCCTGAATGTGATTTTATTTAGGGCCCAATAATCAATGTAGAGTCACTAGATCCCATCTTTCTTCTACACCATCACGATTGGGCTTCCACAATGTGATAAACTGGGTTGGATGTGCCCCTTGTGGAGTTGTTCTTGGATCTTACACTTGATCTAATAATTTTCTAGCAGAGAGAAATGATAGACTGACCCATTAGGTAGTAATGCGTCGAGGTTCATATCGATGGGATGCTTGACCTAACAGTGCAGAGGTACCTCAATAGGTGATGATAAGATGTCTTTTTATTCTTCCATGACCTTATCCACTTACTTCTGCTGCATGGAGAGGTCGGCTGCAGAGGCCATGGATGTGACTACAACCTTTCGCTCACGCTGAGAGAATCACTAAGAAGATACACTTCCTAGTCTGAGAAATGACGTTCCTTCATTGATTGACAGAGATAAAGGAAATAAAACTAGGTGGGATTACCTCAGTTATCCTGTAGAATTTCCTATTCAAAGTAATAATAACACTGCGAGGCCTAGAATCATATACAACATGTTGTTTCTATAAATAATGTTGTCCCAAAAGAACATAACAAACTTCAAGGGAAGAAACATCACACAATACCTCATCTTTCCATACAACAGGCGACATTATTGGCTAATGCAAAGTTCATTTCCTTGATAGAGCCATCCAATGGTGTAGGGATGTGGGTACAACATTGTCGATAGGGCTAACCGCTTGAATACCTCTGTTGATATGAGGTTAATCTAGATACCTCTATCAACGATGAAGTGTAGTGGAGTTCCCTTCACCCACATCTGTGAATGAAAGAGTCGCTCGCCTTCCTCTGGCTCACCAGGTTCATTGGGGTGGATCTTGGTGGTATTAATGGTGGCATTGGGTTTCACCTCAATGATCCATCTCCCATTTTCTGGTTCTGACTCAGAGTTGGAACTCGCATCTGATTCAGAGGCTTTCACCTCAACCACCAATGACTACTTTGAGCCACAATCAACAATGTTATGCTAGGGGATCTTATGGAAGTCACACCACTTCCCGGTATCTTTCTTCATCTTCCTATTGTACTTCTTTGCTTGCGGCTTGGATTGGTTGTCCCGAGGTTTCCCATATTTGCTATCTCCTTTGTTCTGCGGATTGGGGCTACCCTTTCCCTGATTCTACTGTGAGGGGTTCCTAGACCCAAATTTCCGTGTATTTTTTTTAAGATTATGCTCAACGACACATTGATAGGCCATGCCCAAGGTTAAGATGTCTAAAAAATCCATTTATGTCTGGATGTATCTATGCAGACTGTTGTGGTACTTGAGCCCCAGATATTGCTCATAATATTTGATACCCAACTTGGTGCGCAAGGTATGGAAGACATTGATGAACTCTGGCATTGTTTGGTCTCTTTCCCCTCGAAGTGTGGTCCATCTTGTATACAACTCGTCATAACTTCCAACAGGGTATTATTGTTCCCTAATAACATCCCAGAAGGAAACCCAAGTGGGTGAAATTGCAAATAATGTGGATCCCTCTATTTCCTTTTTCTCACAGAAAGTCTCCCACCAATCTTTGACATGGGGGACGATCTTGAGGAGCGCAAATGTAATATTTTCTCTATCGAAAAAGTTACGGACATAAAAATATTCTTCTATATGGTTTAATCATTTATCTACGACATCTGCATCTATTTGACCTTCAAATATAGGAATATCAAAATTTATTTGTACCTTGAAGGGGGCGGCACCTCCACCTGAGGTGGATGCATCGCTTGTCAACAACCGTCGAAGGATTTGTGCAAAGATGTCCATCATCTCGTTCCTTTGTTGCTCAAGGGATTCCTCAAGCAATATTTTGAAATGATATTATGTCCCGTCGTATTTATTTTCTCCCACCATGGATGGTTTCTTGGGAGTGTGAGAGAAGTTGTCCTTAAGAGAAACAAGCTCTAGAACCAACTCTCTATACCCTGACCACGTTGGGGACATGCACTAAAAAACGACAAGGAGCAGACCATTCTGATACCACTGATCCAGATTTATGAGGAGAATGAAATGAAAACACAGATTTCTAATATTAACATAAAGACATAGTGAACAATAACAAAGATACAGTAAAACTTGTCTTCTATTAAATAAGAAATATGCTGAAAAACTGTGAAATGCAGATTGAAAACAAACTTGCTAGAATGGTGACATCTTATCTCTAAGAAGAGATGTGACGACTACACTCATTCGCAAGAAGATGAGTACAATGAGGCTCTGAAGGAATTTTTACAATAAACATGAATACCAAAACCATAGACATTCAAAAACCTAACGCTAGGAGATGAAGCGCCAAAAGTCACGTGGGCCCCGTTGGGGTAAGTTAGTACATCAACTTCTCGGGGTTGTAAATTTTGCATACGATGTTCGTTTAGGCTGCATGATAGCTTGTTGGAAAGGTATTGATGAGGAGCTTGATTTAGGGGGCTCAATGAGAGACATTGGTCATAATTTAGGTGACCGATCATGAAAAAACGTCTTATAGGCCTTGGAAGTTTGGGACCTGAAAAATGGCTAAAAATAGTAAGTTGCCAAAAAAATGTTTTGAGCCTGTTGGATTAGATAGGTGGCCACCGATATCCTCCTGGATAATATGTAGTGGGTTTCATATTTTATTAAGATAAGTGTTCTTATTTTCTGTGTTTATTCATGTTAAATGCTGATATAGTTGATGTGCATTTTACTCTGAGTTATCTTGATTATTGCTACTTGTTGTGAGTAGATTGATGCACATGAATCTCTATTTTTATGGTTGAATGATGCTATATGTATTTAATTTCTTATGTACACAGTTAAATTAGTTTCATTCACGTTTTTATTTAGTATGGATAGTTGAATGAGATTGACTTTCATGTTGTGTACTATTTCCACATTTAGAATTGGTAGCAACGAATTTTGCTGGGTCATTTTTAGCAATAACATTATCCATCTTGGGGCTAGGGGTGCATTACATAAGATGTATAAGATATTGTAGCCTTTATAAACTCCCCTCCATTCTCCACCCTGAAGATATTCTACAGCTTAAATAAAATAACTCAGAGAGATCTATCCAATGAGATACTCTGAGCACAAAATAGAGCTTGTATGAGAAAGTTACAGCTAGAACAATTAAGGTAAAATTTTAGCACCAATTTATTTCTAGAGGGAATAATCCTTTCTCAGAACTCTGTTCGAGGCACATGAGAAGTATATGGAAATATTATGGACTATAGAAAACAACCATGGATCCGGATTTAGAATCTGGGTATGTAAAATGTCTAGGAAGATAAATAAGACACATGTAGCATACAAGGATAAATTGGGGAAAACAGTCTAAACTTATATGGACCATAACTTTTAGCTCATAGCTCATATTTGAACAAACGAATAGTCGTTGGAAAGGTATTGAAGAGGAGAAGACATATTTCGACCTAGAATTTTGAATTGGGAGCTAAAATTTTTCAGAAGTAATAAAGTAAATTATGCATTAGTAAGTAATTGGAGAATTGCAGATTGTGAATGTTGTAATTTTTCACTCAGAACTCAAAATGAATCATGAGTACAACCATTAGAGAGATGTTTCAGAGATTAATGTGTTTGAGGAATCATATTTTGGATTGGTGCATTGTGTTCTTCATAAATTGATGTGAATAATAACCTATAATCTAATTATTGAAATGTTTTATAGTATGCATGTGCTAACAATAATTATTACATGCACATTTCTTACAAAATTAGAGGTACATGAAAGTAGAATTTAGTTCCTATATGAGAAATAGAGATATGGAGGATGAAAAGGGGTCTTGCAACCATAAAGAAGATATCATAGGTCTGCATGTCAATGTGGGAAATGATAATACATAGTCTAATGTAAGAAGGGATAGGCATGAGCCTGTAACTATGAGAAGCCTGCAAAGAGAAGTGCAGAGCTATAGGGATGATAATGGAAAGATTAGAGGAGATACTACAAATCCTGAATATGCTACAGAAGCAAGTCAACATATATTTTTGCACAAGACAGGAATCTAGTGCAAGGCAAGTGGAAGTATCTAGATCTCATGATAGGAGGGATGATCATGAAGGATCTAGATGGTCAAGGAGTGCTAGCAGACATCAACATCATAAATCCATAGGGAACTTGACCAAAAGATCATATGCACATTCAAAGTTGGAAAAAAACCCAAGTGTGTCTCTTGTTAGACATCAGAGGAGGAGGCATGGGTTAAATAGATTGCAAAGGGAGTTGAGGAAGATCAAACCACCATCGATGGAGAGAACAAGAAAGGAGAAGATGCAGAAGCATGGTTGCTAGGAATAAGAAAATATATCTAGTTGCATGATTACTCATCAAATGGAGAAACAAAAATTGCAGCCTATCATCTTCAATTAAAAACATCTGTGTGGTGGGATCGACTTAAACAGGTTAAGCACCTTGATGAGAAGATAATTTCTTGGAAGTAGTTCAATAAACATTTCCAACAACAATACTTGTCCGAGCAATATTATGATAAGAATATGCAAGATTTCTTTGAACTCAAACTTGGGAACATGACCATGGATGAATATGCAAGGAAATTCTTAGAACTCCTCATGTATGTGAGTTTCATCCGGGATAAGAAGGTAAAAATTCAGAGGTTCTTGAGTGGACTTTCAACCTTTTACAAGGAGAAAATTTAGTTTGATGAGCCCAAGAATTTAGAATAAGCCACAAGAAAGGAAAAATATTTTTACGAGTAGGATAGAGGAAGGCCAACTTTCCAAAAGGTATGGGATGACAAGAAGAAAGGTACGATGGATCAAAGGAAGAAATGATTCAAGCCACCTTTCATTAGGAATATTTCTCAATCACATCAACAGGGGAAGCTATATCAAGTCAATCCGAAAATGATAGATTCCTTGGGAAAGAGGCCAAGACAACAACCCATAAAGTGATGGGGATGTGAAGGAGATCACATGTATAAAAATTTTCCTCATCATGGAGATAAAATGAAGACTATGCATAACATCAAACAAGATGAGACAGTAGACGATGTGGGCAGAATCATGCCAAGGGTCTATGCAACTTTGGACAATAGAGAAGCAGACTATCAATACCACATGATTGAAGTGGAAGGTAAGATTGATAATCATCCCATATATATTTTGATTCATTATAGAGCTAGTCATAATTATATAGATCCAAATCTAGTTGAAAGATTTAAATTGAAGAAATGTAAGCATGAAAAGTCTTGGTTAGTTCAGCTAGCTATTGAAACCAAGAGAAGAATTAATTATCTTGTTAATGATTTCCTAGTAAACATGAATGGAATAAACACTAAGGAAGATTTGAACATCATACCGCTTGGGTCTTGTGACTGCTTGATTGGTATGGATTGGCTAGAAACACATCATGCTATCTTAGATTTTTATAATAAGGATTTCACATGTCTTGATGAGGAAGGGAATTCAAGGATAGTGCAAGGTATTCCAAGGCCTATATCCATTCGAGAGATTTCAACATTGCATCTGAAAATAAGTTTTAGAAAAGGGTGTCATATATATGCAACCCATAGATAATGAAGGATAATGAGCCAAGTCTTAAAGAATATCCAATCTTGAAAGAATATGAATATGTGTTTGAGGATTTGCTAGGATTTCCACCAAAGAGGGATATAGATTTCTCTATTGAATTGATTCATGGAGCTACCCCGATGTCCAAAAATACCTATAGAATGAGCACGCCGGAGCTAAAGGAGTTGCAAATGCAACTAGAAGATTTTTTGAAGAAAGTGTACATACACCCAAGTGTTTCTCCTTGGGGTGCCTCAGTTCTTTTTGTCAATAAAAAAGATGGAATGTTGAGGTTATGTATTGAATTCAAACAACTGAACAAGGTTACAATCAAGAACAAATATCCTTTGCCAATGATTGATGATATTTTTTATTAGCTGAAAGGAGAGAATCTATTTTCCAAGATAGACTTGAGGTCAATCTATCATCAAGTGAGAATCAGAGAGAAAATACTATCAAAACAAACTTTAGGACAATGTATGGACATTATGAATTTGTAGTGGTGCCTTTTGGGTTGACAAATGTCCCTGCTATATTTATGTGTCTGATGAATGGGGTGTTCAAATATTTTTTGGAAATTTTTTTCATTGTATTCTTGGATGATATTCTTATCTATTCCAAGACAGAGGAGGAGCATGCGAAGGATGGTTCTACAAGTGTTGAGAGAGCACCAATTATATGCCAAATTGAGTAAATGCACTTTCGATCAAAAGAAAATCCATTATTTGGGTCACATTGTTTCAGAAGATGGCATAGCAATGGATCTGGAAAAGATTGAAGTAATCAAAAGTTGGCCAGCGCCAATTTGTTTTTCATAGGTTAGATCATTTATGGGTCTAGTTGGTTATTACAGGAGATTCATTGAGGGATTCTGCAAGATTTCACACCCAATAACATCTTTGCAAAATAAAGGAGTAAAATTTGAATGGAGTGCCAAGTGTGAAGAAAATTTTCAATGCTTAAAGGATTTGCTAACCAGTGCACCTACTTAAAAAGTTGCAGATCAGGGATTTTGTTGTGTGCACAGAAGCACACAAGGAAGGGATTGATGGATTCCTTACACAAAATGGACATGTAATTTGTTATGAGTCCATAAAATTGAAGTGTTAGGGTATTTATACACTTAGGAGTTAGTTAAGATCAACTTGGTTTAATGTGTCTTTATGTAAAATTGAGTTTCTTTAACATGCATTTGTAGTTAGGTAATACGATGGTCACGATATGTTCTCGACATACAATGATATGATAGATCATATTCTCCTTAATATTAATGACTACATTGGTCCATGGCTTAGCACCCAATTGGTCCATGATATTTATTTAAAGAGAAAGGAGGGTCATTTGCAGATGATCAATTGTGAGAAACTATCTTGAAAATCTCTTTGTATTATTTTTATTTTCCATTAATAAATTTCTCCAAGTGGCCATGTTGGCTGGGGCTGTGGATGTTTCCCCATAGGGGTTTTACCACGTCAAAACTTCACTATGTTGATATTTGATCTATGAATGGTTACTGAAGGTGTTCATCCTTTGTTGGAATACCTTCCTTTAGATGAAACCATTGAACATGAACCTACACCAACAACATCACTTCCTAGATGGGTCCATTCAACACGAGAAGCAATTGGTGATCTTGCCGGTGGGCCTTCAAATCAACTTCAGACACGGTCACAGTTCCAACAAACCTCTTATATTTTGGCTCAAGTTTCAAAGACTCATGATTTAGAGACATTTACATAAGCTTTAGGTCATTTGGATTGGGATACAACAATGCATGAAGAGTATCGTTCTTTAATGGAAAACGATACTTGGGATCCTGTATCTCTTTCGAAAGGAAGAAAACTTGTTAGATGTAAATGGGCATGCATAAATAAGTATGCATCAAATGGAAGGGTTGAAAGACACAAGTCCTGGTTATTTTCAAAAAGTTATCTCAAGTTTAAGGCATTGACTATAATGAAACCTTTTCCCCCGTAGACAAAATGAAATCCATCCACCTTGTTCTTGCCTTGTTGCCTCACATAAATGGGAGTTCCATCATATGGATGTTAAATCCACCTTCTTGCATGGGGATTTGCAAGAATAAATCTACATGGAACAACCTCCTAGCTATGTCCAAAATGACTCTAGCCTTGTTTGTCACCTTAAGAAATATCTTTATGGTCTTAAGCAAGCTCCTCGATCTTGGTATGCCAAAATGGATAGCTTTCTTCTTGATACCGAGTTTTCTAGATGTCATTATGACCCTAATGTCTATACCAAGAAAGTAGGAATCCATCTCATAATCCTTGTTTTTTATGTTGATGATCTTGTCCTCACTAGTAGTGACCCTAAAATTTTAACCCATGTGAAAACCAACCTTAAGAAGAAATTTGAAATGAACGACTTAGGATATTTGCACTATTTCCTTGGCCTCCAAGTTTTGCAAACCAAGGAAGGAATTTTTCTTTTCTAATCTAAGTATGCTTGTGACCTTCTTCATCACTTTCACATGGAAGATTATAAACCAATATCTTCTCCCTTCCATTATAGAGTTAAACTTTCTGCCACTTGTACTTCTCTCGAAGTTGATGCCACTTTGTACCATTAGTTAGTTAGTATCCTCTTATACTTGAATCATACCTGTCCTAATATTTTATTTTCTATTGATATTGTTTCCCGGTAGATGAAAACACCCAATTAAATCCATTGGAAAGAAGCTAAAATGATACTTTGGTATGTTCAGGGTGTAAATCAATTTGGGATACGTTAAAACTCAGGGGGGACTCCTTTCTTGGTTTGTTTCACAGATTCAGATTGGGATGGAAACCCCGATGATCAAAAATTTATTGCAGGTTATGTTTACATCCTTGGTTCATGACCTGTCACTTGGTACTGTAAGAAACATAGGGTATTACTCTTTCTTCAACAGAATCAAAGTATTGAGAAACGGTTAATGCAAATCAAGAAGCCTTGTGGCTTCAACAAATCCTTTCATAGTTTGGATTCTAGTAGCAACTTCCGACCACCCTTTGGTGTGACAATGAGAGTGCCATCAAGCTTGCAAAAGACCTAGTTCAACATGAGTGCAAAAAAACATTGAGCTACACATGCACTTCATCCAAAATCTCATTCATGATTGAGTTATTGAAGTGCTCTTTTTCCCTATAGAAGATCAAGTTGCTGACATATTCACAAAGTCTCTTACAAAAACAAAGTTTTCCAAAATTCGATCTATGTTAGGATTTTAGGAAGTTTTCATTAAGGGGGGATAGGCTCTAATGCCTTCTTCCTTCTCATATTGTGTCACCTTTGTAAATCCTTCAATCCTATCCCAAGTTGCTCTTAAGGGGGGATGTTAGGATATTTAGAGACTTAGGAGTTAGTTAAGATCAACTTGGTCTAATGTGTCATTAGGTAAAAGTGTGTTTCTTTAGTATGCATTTGTAGTTAGGTAATCCGATGCTCATGATATGTTCCCGGCATAGAGTAATCCAATGGATCATATTCTCCTTGATATTAACGACTACATTGATTCATGGCTTAGCACCTGATTGGTCCATGATCTCTATTTAAAGAGCATGGAGGGTCATTTTATGATGATAAATTGTGAGAAACTCTTTTGTAAACATCTTTGTAATATTTTTCTTTTGCATTGATAAATTTCTCCAAGTGTCCATGTTGGTTGGGGCCGTGGATGTTACTCTGTAGGTGTTTTACCACGTCAAAACATCAATGTGTTGATATTTAATTTGGTTGTGTGAGTGGTTACTAAAGGTGTTCATCCTCTGTTGGAATACTCGTGTTTTCAAACATGAAGGAGCATGAAATAAATTATGCCACACATGAATTAGAGTTGGAAACCATAATATATGCCTTAAGGATGTGAAGGAATTACCTTGTGGGAAAAAAAATGAATTGAGGATAGACCATAGTGGTCTGAAATACTTGTTTGAATAACCAACACTAAATGCAAGACAAACTAGATGGCTAAAATTTCTCAGTGAGTGTGAATTTGACATCAAGAACATAAAAGGAAGAGAGAACAAGGTGATTGATGCACTCAATAGAAGGGTGCATAAAATGCATGCTAGAACCATTAGTATGTACATGGCGGATTTAAAAGATATAATTCTAGAGGCTATAACAATGGACCAATATTATGTGCAAGTTAAAGAAAGCTTACAACAAAATAATGTACAACAAAAATAGAAGGATTACAAGCTGGAAGAGGATGGAATCCTCTTATTATGTAATAGAGTATACGTTCCCAATTCTCAAGAATTGAGAAATTTGGTTTTGAAGGAGATACACAATGTGCCATACGCTGGACATCTAGGATACTAGAAAATGATTACAGCTGTAAGAGGCCAATATTTTTGGCCCAGTATGAAGATAGATGTTACTGATTATTTGACTAGATGCATGGAATGTCAAAATGTAAAGGCTGAGCACATACATCTAGTGGGAATGCTACATCCATTTCCCATTCCTAAATGAAAATGGGAAGTTTTTACTATTGATTTCATTACCAAATTTCTTGGGAAATCAAGACAACATGATTCCATCATGGTAGTGGTGGACAAACTTACAAAGGATGCACATTTCATTCCTGTAAAAGTAACTCATAAGGTAAAAAATATAACAGAAATTTATATGAGAGAAATTTCTAGGCTACATGGTGTGCCTAAGGTAATAGTGTCGGATCAAGATCCCAAGTTCACTTCCAATTTTTGGAAGGGGTTGTTTAAAGGATTTAGGACCAATCTGAATTTCAATAAATCATATCACCCAAAGTCAGATGGAAAAACAAAGAGAATTAACCGATTAATCGAAGATATGTTGAGAATGTATGTAGTTGGCAAGCATTCTAGGTGGAAGCACTATATCCATTTAGTTGATTTTTCTTACACTAATTGGTATCAAGAATCATTGAAGGTGAGATCGTTTGAAGCATTGTATGGTAGGAAATGCAACACATTAGTAAGTTGGGATAACCCAATAGACAAAGCCATGATTGGGCCAAAATTGTTAAGGGAAATGGAAGAACATATGGTAAAGATCATGAAGAATTTGAAAGTTGCACAAGGTAGTTAGAAGAGTTATGCTGATAAAAGAACACATAGAGAGTTCAAAGTGGGAGAGCATGTGTTTTAAAAATTTAAAGCCAAGAGAAAGTTGTTGAAATTGGGAAGTTTCCAAAAGTTGGCAACGAGATAATGTGGACCTTTTGAGATGTTAGAAAATATAGGGCCAATTTCATACATGCTAGCATTACCTGGATGCATGCAAATTCATAACATGTTCCATGTGTCTTTATTAAAAGAGTATGAACCTAATCCTAATCATGTGATTGATTGGAATGTGATCTAGCTGGTGGAACACAAAGGGGATTTATGGGTGGAACCAATGCACATCCTGGATTAGAAATTCAACGTTCTCAAGAACAAATACATCGTCTTGGTAAAGGTTCAATGGACCTGTTATGGTCTTGAAGATGCTATGTGGGAGCACGAGGAAGTCATGCAAGAAGCATACCCACATTTTTTTGAAAATTTTGAAGAAAAATGAATGTACATTTATACATAAGAGAATGAAGACTCCATTTTGGCAGTTGGAGTTCCTGGAGCCACAACTCTGAGATTTCATGTCCAACCAAAGTGTGGGTGGAGGGAAAAATAGATTTGTTGGTTGTAATTGTTGTGTGAATCATTAAGTTGCAAAATTATCGAGTATTCTGATGTAAAACTTTTATATATGTCAATGTGTAAATTGTATGGTTATGTGCACTGAGGATGGTGTAGTTTGTAGTAGGGTGTAACATCCCCATTTTAAAATCCCAAACTAGTGAGTATATTGTATATGTGATGTGTCACCGATGGCCAAGCTATGTAATCTGTAAATTGAATATAATGAATAAAATGTATCGCCAGTTGTATACGAACATAGATGGAGATTTGGGGGCTAAGTTTCCACAAAAGAGGGAAGGGGCCTATAGATGAAAAGGAATGGCTATCCTTGTAACAACATTTCGAATCTTGCTGGGCTAAAACAAGATAGGAAGGATTATTACCCTATATTTATATCCTTTTGCAAAAATATCAATTAATCCTCAAGAAATATGTTCTTGGGCCTAATGCTATCTTTTATGTTGTGTTATGATGAAGAAATAAATAAATATTTATAACATAAATTTATAACAATTTTATAAATAGTCATAAAACATAAAATTTGAAAAAAAGATTACACATATAGTCCAAAATGAGATCCCAAAACCATCAAATGATTTTATTAATTCAGTTCTGAAATACAACCTAAAACATTATTGCATACCCCATAATGGGTAAGGACCAGAATAAGACTTAGAAGACAGAGGTGGAATGTTACATCACACAGAAATGACTGATGTCTTCTAAGTAAAACCAAGACTGAGAAAAACTGGATCAACAAGCCACAATATGCCACTGTCTTGAATTTGCAAAAAAATCCTAATTAGCGCTAAAAATCAGTTCAGAAATCCAATAAAAATTTACAGACTATCAGAAACAGATGATCAACCTTTTGAAGCATATCAACAATTAATGCTTCTTGTCCCTTGTTATTTCCACCTTCGATAATACCCTGCTATCAATAATAAGTTTTAATCTTTTAAGTGATTCATAAATGAATGAAATAGTAATGTAATCTCACTCTAGAGCAAGAGAAAACCTTATCAAAGTTTGTGCTTATATCTCTCTTTTCCCTTTGCTTGTCCCTCATGTTCTTTTTTTATTCTCCAAAAGTAGTTTTGAGTAGTTCTAACTACTTTTAGTTAATTTATTTAAATATCTTTTAGTTAGATAAGGACAACTCATAATTAAATATTAACAAATAATTATAAGGGTATAATAAAGATTAACTAATAGGTGGGGACCCCTAAATAACCTTATTGTTTAATTTTCAAAATATCCCCTTATACCTCCATCAATAAATATGTATCCCACGTCTTTCAAATATCATCATTCATACACATGTAAAATCAACTAAAAAATGAAACATTTCAAAAATACACTTATGATTATTGAATATCAAATATATGTGAGTGTATATATGCTCCAAAAATAAATATGTCAATCTATTGTCTAAAAAAAAATGTTGTCCAAAAATGAGTGAAGTTTGTCCAATCAATGAAGTTAAAGTAAAATAACATGATAAAATAAAAAATATAATTTTTTGTGTGAGGCAGTTTGCCTCTGTCCACTTTCTTGAGACTTTGTTACCTTAATCACCTCTGAATCTACCTTGATAAGTGTTTTACCTTTTGTTTCTGATGTCTCTGGGTGGATATATCCAAAAGGGATATGTCTATCCTCATGTTTGGGGCACAAGGAATGGGATGTAACTGATCTGAAATCGGATTCAGAAGCCTGACAGGGCTTGAAAAATGCTCAAAAATGAAAGTGCTCATAATTTGATGAAACCAATGCCATTGCGTCCGTCTCGTCTTCCCGATTCCAGCGATATATTTAATTTGTCAAATGGAATCCGTATGCGAAAGTTATCGCGTTCTGATCGGAAGCCCAAACAGGGAAAAAGTCAAAGGTCAACTGATCAAAAAGTCAACGCTGATGACATCAACATACTGACTGTGCAGGAGATGACATGGCACTCTCTGGCTGATGGTGATTGGGAAGGTTTGCTGATAGGGCAAACGTGTGGCAGGCAACTGGACCAGTCAATGGTTGACAAGTGGCATTTGTTCGTCGAATGGGAAAGTGCCACGTGGCACCCAGTCATCAGTCAATGTGGTATGTTTCAAAAAAACGTTTTGGCGTCCCTAGGTTTTGAACCCATGACCAACAACTAAGCCTAAGCGCCTTCACAATAGTCCTATAACCAATGCACCACATTATTTCTTATGTTATAAAACCCACAATATTAATTATGTTGTATGGTATTATGCGCATAAAGGAGGAGAGGGGCCAGCGCTTAGCCCTTTGGGCTAAGCGCTTGGCCATATGGAGTCCATATAACCTTGCCAAAGGAG
>SNQJ01S0010102.1:102563-130275 GCA_010110895.2 Picea sitchensis | reverse complement strand
AGATCTGCATATATGTTTATGGTTGTATAATTCATTTTCTTTTCTCGTTCTTTCGTTAAGTTTCCCAATGGTCAATTAATGCATGCAAATAAAAACTCAACCATAAGTCATTCGAAAAATCCTGACGGATCAGTAACTAAATGTGAGGATGTCTTAGACTAGTTGAAATCAATAGAATGGGCATGCCATTTTCCTTTGCTAGGATCTGGTTCTTGGATTTTGAAAGCTTTGGGTAATGCATCAGTAGCAATGGAATCAATAGGCTGAGTAGGTTTCTCAAGTGGAGGTGGTGGTGGCAATGGTAAATAAGTTGTTGGCCATCCATAAAAACGAGGGGGAGGGGGATGCACAATATAATTCAAACCATCATTGACTGGGACCTCGAGTGGTAAGGACACATGTGGCTTCACTGGTATTCCATAGATGCTAGGATGAGCATGCAAAGTTATTATTTCAGGTGGAGGAGGAGTTTGGAAGGCTCTTTGTCTGGCTAAGTTCAAGAAATTTGTGTGTAAGAGTTGAGTAAACTCTTCAGAATTAACATCAAAGTGAATGGAAAATCAAAGTCTCTTGTTTCCTCCTTGCCAAAAATCATTTGGCCTTCTTGATTTGCCTCTATTTCCTCTTCCATGGCTTCCTCTACTGGAAAATATCATCTATTAAACATAAGACTAGGTTAGGGTATGTATACAATAGCAAGTAAAACATCAAATACCATTTTCATTGTCAAAATTTTAGAAATAGCTCCAACTTGATAAACAAGCAAGAATGCAGTCGAATAAGGGTAAAGGAAGGGTAACTTCAAAGACAAAAATTTATCCCTACTTCAAAACACTTCCAATCCTCACAATCTTATATATCTGATATTTTTTTTAAGAACATGGGAGTTATAGTGTAATTGGGAATATGAGGGGTTTTGTGATGTATGGAAAGAGAAAACAAATGACAAGGAGGGTAAGTTTACATGTTCAAAATAAAAACACATCAATCATCAACCATTTTCCAATATCCTGATGTATGTCAATAATCATCTCATGAATTCCATATCAATCACATCTTCATTGATTGCTGACATATTCACTGTCCATATCCAAAGAAACCTTTGAATTTGTTTCTGTATTAGGAGGAAAATATATGAATTGAAAAAGAACATGGTATTTGGGAACCATGAACAATTTATGTAAAATGATAGTATGAAGGGGATTGAACTTGGAAATTTAATGAGAAATCAAATATTCTCCACAATTGTATGACCTTCATCCAAACAGAGTTCATTAAAGAACAATCATATGGAAATATATCTTTTTCAAATTCTTCTCTTAACCATAATTTAAATTGATCAAAATATATTCTTGCTATCAAACTATCCATTGCCAAACTGATAGAAAAAACATTTCATATTTTATACAACAAGGGGAAAAAAAAATGAAATTTAAATTATATATGTTCCTAGGAATCAAAGGAATGACGAATGAAAAGTGAAAGTATGAGGGATTTGATCCTGTATGTAGAAAATAAAAACATTTTCTAATTCTTCGACAACCAACAACATTATTTTTGGAATTCAAGTAAGTATGCCTTAGAAATCAAAGACTAGGTCTCCAAACAAACTTTGCATTTACCATGAAACTTAATATCTACACAAAATTCTTGTATCATAACCTTTAATGATCATCAAATAACATACAAAAAGGGTTTTATGAATTGAATATGCCAATAAAATTGATGCCAATATTTCGAGACCCAAAACTGTATGGTGTAACCATGTTAGAACTCATTCTTCCAAACTTTTCTTCAATCAAACCAGGTGAAAGAGCCTTAAAATATTTGTGTGTATATCTCATATCGCAACTATAAAAATCAATGAGGGTTCGAAACTGGGTAACGTTACACTTTTATGGATTTAAAAAAATACATCATCATTGACCTAACATTTAACATTTTTTTGTTTGTTTTGGTATATGGAATGCATAGGTATCGAGCTAGCTAGACATGTGAAACCCACATAAGTTTGAGCTTCAAGGCACCTTTCCATTATGTAGAAGACTTAAAAAAATCCCAAGTTTAGCATAAAATGATACAACCAAATAATTCCCCATTCTTAGAGTTACGGTGCCAGCAGTAGGGTTTTAAATACAAACAAATCCAATAGAATGATAACGTTCAATGAAGCTCTTTGCAATACACGTTCAAGCAAAATTGTAGGACATCCTTGAAATACATGGGTTCGAAACCATTTGAAATAGAAAACGAATATACATGTAGAAGAAAACCCATGAGTTCTTTCCCACCTTTTGTTTAGGGCTTCAAGTATTAATGACATAAAAAGGAGGTTTCTACAAAGCATGCATTTCTTTTTTGAAAAAGAACATGAAAGAAGTTGCACCAAATTGTAAATGAGCCATATACAATGAATTCACATAGTCAAGACTGGAGGTAATAGTTTTCAAGATGAGGGTTTGTGGTAGAGAAACAAAACGAGAAACATTTTCTTTAGGAGTGATAAAACGAATTAACGAAGACATTAAAAAAAAGCATACTCATTTACTAGCCAAGTAGAGATATTCCAAAACTATTACTGCAAAAAGAAATGCATTTGATGAGTACGAGCTAGAATAGCCATACCTTTCCTTGTCATTTTCAATATCTATGAAAAACTAGTCTCCCAGTTACCACAACTACCACAATCAAGCTCCAGAACCAGAGTGTTACTCAACCAACATGAAATCAAAATGAAATTCCAAAACCCCAGCACAGGGTGGTATACCTCAACAATATAATTCCTGTGTCTCATGCATTGAATGCATGGGGAGTCATGTTCTTAAAAAATGATCAACAAATTAATTTTTTAATCCATCTCATATTCCACTATCCATCCTAAAAAAATCACAGATCTAGAATATTGCCAAGTTTTCCAGCAATCCCATGCCACATAACCACATTGAAAACCATATAAAATGCCAACTCAAATGACGACTCAAATTTCACATCAAACCTCATATCCAAGTTTTCATTTAAAACCATATTGAAAGTGCATCAATAGAAAAACCAACACATATTTTCAACCATTAGGCGTCAAAATGTAACTGTAAGGTGGTCAACAACATCAACGTTGAATCCATATGTTATACCATATACAATATGCATTGAAAACTTAAAATATCGACCCTTTAATTGAAACATGCCACCTTTCTTATATAGAACAAACAGTTCCATATATATATATATATGTTTATAACATGTAATGACATGTGATGTTGTAACCAATTTTTTTTATATATGGTAAACCATATCACTAAATAAAATTGTCTTCTCTTTTAGACCATATCATGTTTTTAGAACTCAACCAAGATGACATGTTGAAAACAAGACGATATATGTTTTGATGAAAGATATAACAAAAACAACCCTTTTATGACTTTATAATCTTCTCATTTAATTCATAATCACATCTTATGAGTGAAATGCATGGAGAATAAAATATCTTTGGAGTTTTATGAACAAAACTTTTCCCCTCTCTTGTTCAATCAAATTGACAATAGGACTCATAGTAAAAATGAAAAAGAAGGCATTATCATTGTATAATGCAATTGGAACCATATCAGTGTACCGATGATGTTCAATCTAAGGGAATATTAGAAAATAAACTTCCTTTCTTTCTTCCTAGATGGTCCCACCTATAGTTATACTTATTATATCATAATAATATAAAATTTTAATTGTGCCTTGCAACTATTTGTAGGCTGGTGACTAATTTGCGAGTTTATGAGTCAATAGGGTCCAAGGGGGGAGAGTTTACCCATGTTTATTAAACCCAAAACATTTATTTCTAAATTATCCTTACCATGAACCTTCCATTATTTGTTAAGTGTTGTAGAGCCCAATCAATGAATTCATGTAAGAGGGTGGGTGTGAGAAGTCACATTCCATAGTTATTAAGAGCATGGGGGTTGAGTACAATCATCTTGAGGAAGAGTGTAAGTCAAGAAAGAGACTAGAATTACACATTCATGTTTTTGCATGGAGAGATATTTTTACATGGAGTGTTCTGGACAACATAGGAGTTCTGAGTGTTGAAGCTTCAAGGCAGTTGTTGTGGGCACATTTGGAAACTATAATTTCATGGAGAAAGAGGCTAGAGGCTTGTGAGTAATGTTTTGTTTGAAGTTTGACAAGGGAAGCACACGTTTTACTGATGGGAGAATTCATGTTACAACTGTAGAATTCTAGAGGTCCCAATAGAGAGATTTCTTGTCCAATTTGTGCTAGAAGCCTTGGAGGGGAGTGGAAATGCCTAAGGGACTGTGAGTAGTGAAAGGGGATTCCATCCCTTGAGTTGTGTAGGTTTTTGGGAAGAGAGTAGGTGGACTGGAATTAGCTATAGGAATTGACTATTGAGAGGGGGACATTATCTAGCCTTGGGGACCACCATCTCTTATGGATTCATAGTCCCAGCTCGGGGGTGACTTGTTGTTGAGAATTGGAACAAGAAGTGTATGGCTCAGAGGAACGTCCATCCTCTACATTGGGTTGCATATTTTCTTTGTGTTTGTTCATGTTAAATGCTGATATAGTTGATGTGCATTTTACTATGAGTTATCTTGGTTATTGTTACTCGCTATGAATATATTGATGCACACGAATCTCTATTTTTATGGTTGAATGATGCTTTTGCATTTAGTTATTGCAGTATGTAGTTAAAGTATTTGCATTCATGTTTTTATTTAGTATGGACAGTTGAATGAGCTTGAATTTCATGTTGTGTATTATTTCCACATTTAGAATTGGTAGAAAATTTTATTGGGTCGTTTTAACAGTAACATGTTCTAGCTTGGGGATGGGGGTGCATTACATTAGAGGTAAAAGAGATTGTATCCTTTCTAAACCCCCCTCCATTCTCCATCATGAAGATATTTTTCTCATAGCTAGACCATGTAACATTTTCCCAAGGGTTCAAATAATGATAAGGGAGTCACCTTCCAATAAGACTTAAGTGAACCCTTTTCTAATGGCTATGGTAAGTCCTTTTTCTAGTGCTCATATTTTTGCTTCATTGTTCATGGAAACACCCAATCCTTTTGCATATATTATGATTATGTTTCCTTCTCCATTCCTTAAGATACCACCCAAACCTGCCAAGCCCAGATTCCCTTTGGAGACTCCGTCAAAGTTCCATTTTACAAATCCATTTGGTGGGGGAGAATAGATCACATGGGATGAGGGGTAGGGTTGAGGTATGCTAAAAAACCTTAGCTGAGAGTTTTTCTTGAGGCATAAAGAATCCAAAATAATGGCTTCAGTGGAATTTGATTTCTAGTCTTGGTCTGTCCAATTCACTGTTAGAACAATTTCTCTTATATCCTTTTGTATTTGAATCCAGATTCGACTGGTGTTTTGTGTAACATCCCCACTATAATCCCAAATTCAATTAATGCACAATGCATATATGAATATGGATATGGCCAATAAATACAGTATGCGAATTGTAGATTTTGTTTTTAATAAATATAATTCGATACCGACTACTGGGAATATGGACAGAGATGGGGGCTGATTTATCCACAAGAGAGGGAGTGTCTAGGAGTGTCTAAGTGGGGTCCAAGGAGGAAATTTTATTATCATTGAGACAACCTTCTATTTTTTTGTTGAGTGTATGAGAGCCCAATCATTGAATACTTGTCAGGGGGTGGGTGTAGAAGTCACATCCATAGATATTGGAAGCATGGGGTTGTAGTACAATCATCATTGGCTAGAGTGATAATTCAACTCTCTTGGGAAAATAGAGGAAATTCATATGGGGGAGAATTTGCAGTTTTTCACATTGAGTTTTGCATGAACAACAAGGGGAGAGAAAGGAAAAAGAGCATGGGGAGCTAGACCAAGAAGGATGGGCGAATTATGGAGCATGTTGGAGTGTTTTTGGAGAATTTTGGAGCTGAAGATTGAAGAGCCACGTTGTCAGGCCTTAAGAGTGAACTCATACAAGAGTTACACTAGAATAACAATTGTTTGTTGTTGGTTGCTAGTAGTCTTCCTAGCAGTGAGTTTCCTAGATTTACCAATAGAGAGATTCCTGGTTACCTATGCCAGATATACCCTAATAAACAAATGGGACGCTTGATGGATTGAGAGCAGTGAAGGGGTACATTCCTTGGGTTGAGTAGGCCAAGAGGAAGAGAGTCGAGGAAAATTCAAGATAGTTGTAGGAGAATACTAGTGGGTTGTGAGATTTCAAGCTATGAGTGGACTGTAAGAGACACCCTTATCTTGTGGATTCCTAGCCCTAGTTTGGGGGTGACTTGCTGTTGAGACTTGGAACATCAAGTCTATGGTTGGGTGGAACATCCTTGCCAAGCTGTTGGTTGCACAAACATTTTAAAAGATAAATATTTATCTATTTTCCAAGTTTCTTCTGAGTTTTATGGATTTGTTTTACCCTGTGCATAAGAATGGTTTTTATGTGTAGTTGTAGATGATTATTTGGTTGAATTGTGTTCATTTAGAGTGCTGTAGATGAATTTAATTATGGGTATCAGAATCTAGTTAAATATATGTTAAATTGTAGCTGGTAAGCTACACAATTTAATTAGTAGAAGAATTTTCGAATTTATGTGTTTTCCCACATGTAATGTTCCTTGGTTAAGTTGGGGGACATTACAGAATGGTATCAGAGAAATAGGTTCAACACTGAGTCTACATGGGCCAGACTCAACAAGCAGAAGCTAAAAATTGTAGTGTTAAAGCTCACAAAATGTTTACAATGTGGTTGTTAGATTTTTCCAGGAAAAAGTGTGAGGACATTGGCTGTAATTTTAGTGGATTCGAGTTCAAGGGTTAAAATCTCCAATTTAAATCTCTAAATATGCATGTGTTGGGCCTGTAATTGTTCGAATTCTGAAAATTATAGTATAGCCATGACGACATGGGAAAATTTTGGCAAAAGCCCCAATTTTTGCAGTGAAATTAGTTGAGAATTCGACATAAGAGTGTTGAAGTTTGGGTGTAGAGATCGAATCGATACGCATCAGGTCCAAATTTTCATTAGAAATATTAATCTCAGGTTCCATGGAGGCCCTGGTAAATTTTTTAAAACTATGTATTTTTGGAAAATTTATGTAATTTTTCGTACCATGATGTCAGCATGATGTGGAGGCCACATGGCGGTGACATGGAATTCCACAGTGAAAGTTGGTGGCTCGGTGACAGGGTCTACGATGCTTTTGGTGGGTCCAACAGGTGACGTGGGAGCTACATCTGCAAAGTGGTGTATCTAATACCACAAACCATTGTCACATGGGAAGCATATCGGTTTTGGCTTGGGACCTTGTACCATGCGACACCATTAGGATCATGCCACATAGCAAGCGGACTGGAGTTTCGTACCCCTTGGATTTTTTTTAACCCTTGTGCACTTTTGGGATGTGACATGGCCTCTCTATCGTCGATCTTGCCAAATCTTCATCGTCGTATTTGGGAGACGTGCAAACTCACACACCAAGATAAAGGTGTGGGATAGGACCCACCCATCCTCACAACCAATGAAGGGGATCCAYGTGGAGTCCATTAGCTAGGGCRGGACCATTTTCCCATCCGAGGGCAGAGGTGTGCCAATTGGGCAGGTGGGGCTTGCAAAATATTAATATTTTATTAATGTTTAAGGCCAACGTAAGAGAAAGAGGAGAGAGAAGGATGACAACGAAATACAAGCGAGATAAAAGGGTGACATGGAATCACCTCAGGGTGCCATGTGTACCCATAATTCCACATTAGCAACCACATAAAAAAAGATGCCACACAAGCAAAATTGTCTTACAGTTAAAAAAAAAAAAAAACAAGTCTGGAGCTAAAATTTTATTTTGGCCATAACTTGAGCATATTAAGTCATATTTAGATGAAAATTCTGTATTTTTTTCGCAATAAGGAGGGATACAAAAGTTCCATATCGAACCACTGTCCATTTATGCTTGGATTTGTTAGAAATCACAAAATAGTAGTTTTTAAATATCTGAGTCCAGATCATTGACATAGATCCAGATTTAGTTGAAATTCTTGTAGGGAGTCCATAAAGTAGACATGGAAATAACCCATGAAATAATTGAATAAATTATAAGGGGTTTGGAATGGGGATGCTGAAATAGGCCAAAATCCACTATTTCAGACCACTATTTGGGATTTTTAGAGGAGGAAAAGAGTCCATAGATGGAAGATATGGAAAAATTTATTTAGTCCACATTTTGTATACTCGTCAATCCAAACAACTTTTCTTTAGTGAAATTTTTCCAAAAGTGCACAATTTAAGAGATAATCTATTTGGATAAAAATTCTAAGTCTGGGAAAATGGGTGAAAAAGGACAAAGTTGTCATTTCCACATTGTTGTAGTTTTTGACTCGAGCATCCAATTGACAATGTGCAAGTCATTATGAATTATATGCCATAATTTTTATCTATGTCTAATACAAAAGTTTCTCTAGTTTCTAACATATTTACTTCTACAAGTGGCAGAAGTTGACGTCTAAGATTAATTGCACCAGAATGAAAAATGTATAAAAATGTGCAACTAACAATATTCATATGACTATGAATTTCTACTCAAAGCTCATAATTGAACAAGAAAACAGTAATTGGAAATCTCTTGGAGAGAAGAATCCATCCATCAACCCACAAAATATATCTAGGCAATATAAGTTACGACCAATGCAAAAGAAGATGACTGGTGGCATTAAAGAGCAAAAACACTTATGTATTCTTTTCCAGAATTGTGTATGTATATATTTTTGTCTAATAAAAATTTATTTGCATGCATATTTTCTTGCAAAATTTAGAGATATACGAAGGTAGTTTGGTTCCTATATGAGAACCACGACCATGGAAAATGCCCAAGGGTCCTACATGATGGATTTTCATTATTTACAGGGAATTAGTGTTACTACTGTTGTTTCACTTCGTTACTATTAACATATATATCATGTAATGAGCAATAGAAACATAAAAAAGAGACAAAAAATAACACAAGAGATTTATCCTGGGAAAACCCCAAATGGGGGAAAAATCCAACAACCTTTCTTAGATAGATTATGTTCACAAAGAAAGTCCAATCAGATAAAACCTAGCACAAGTGATAGCTTAACCAGAAATACCACCCCAGTTGCAACAACATCACCATACAAAGGTAGCGCACCTCCTGAAGGACTAACACACAAGAGAGAGATACCAAAAGACTGAGAAATAATAACTGTGCAACTGTAGCTACTGCATCACCTCTTCCAAACTTCCAACTTACTTCTATGTAGCTGGGAGAGTGCGAGTGAGTGAACAAATGAGCCAAGGCGTCCTCTATTTATAGTATTCCTGGTCACTAGACTAGGTCGACTTCTTCTCTAGACATGTGTGTTTTAATTATTACTTTATTCTTCTGGGCCGACTTCTCTTCTAGGGTATTTCAATATCAGTTCAATGGATCTCTTACTTCCAGAATGTTCTCCACATCTAAGAAAGGTCATCTAGGAGGGAAATATCCTCCCGCAGCTACCAAAACATCAACGCTCCCTCTTAGCTAGGGAGGCATATTTCACGATGTCTTCATCTGGTAGTCCACTGACTACTCTACAATCTGCTAGCAGGCACATGGCTGCTGCAATGCCTTCGATAGGTCAAATCATCAGGCACAATATCTACGATCAAATGGTAGAACACACAACTACATCCAAATGATATGGTAATCTCCATGACAATCATCTAGTAGCACACAACTACTACAATGTCATCCAATATATCACAACTTCTACCAAGTAGTACACAACTACTATCCAGTGACACACAATCACTTCTAGTGGAATACATCCACTATTGTAGCACACAACTACTGTCCAGAGACACACAGTCTCCACTAGTGTTATAAAACCACCGAAGTAGCACACAACTACTGTCCGGAGTCACATAGCCTCCGTCAATGGAAAACATCCACCGTAGTAGCACAGAAGTATTGTCCAGAGACACACAGTCTCCGCCAGTGGTACACAACCACCGAAGTAGCACACAACTATTGTCCAGAGACACATAATCTCCACCAGTGGTACACAACCACCGAAGTATAACACAACTATTGTCCGAAGTCACATAGCCTCCGCCAGTGGAACACATCCACCATAGTATCACACAACTACTGTCTAGAGACACATAGTCTCCACCATAGTTTTATGACTACATGTGTGATGTTTCTTCTTTGAGTAGGTCTGACGGTGCATTACCTCCTCAATCACCTCACGTGACTGATCCAGGGAACCCTTGGCCAGAGGGGTTAGTCGGCATGAGAAGAAACAACACACCTCCCTCTCAACGAGGGTGAACATTTGGAATCACTCCAAGCTTGTCCCTAAAGTACTCATACTTCACTCTTGACAAGGGATTAGTGAGAATGCCCAATATTTGCTCATTCGTGGATATGTACTAGAGCTCCACAACTCCTCTCTGCACTATGTCTCGGATGTAATGATATTTGATCTCTATATGCTTAGACCTGTCATGGAATACAAGGTTCTCGACAAGCTTCAAACAACTTTGATTTTCACAATGTATCAAAGTTAGCTCCAATTCTAGATCAAATATCCTGGCTAGCAACCTCCAGAGCCACACTGCTTCACAACTTGCCATACTTGCTGTGATATACTCTTCTTCTGATGTACCGAGTGCCACTGATGTCTGGTTCCTTCTCAACCATTAGATCATGCTTGATCCCCGACTAAAACAACATCTAGAAGTCTTCTTTCGATCCATTTCACTCCCTTCCCAATTAGAATCTGTATATCCTTGCATTTTCACATCTCCACCTGAGACATATCTCAATCCATATCCAACCATAGCACGAAGGTACCTCAACATATGATTTGCTTCCATCTAATGTACATGTCTAGGTTCAACCATATGTTGACTCAAAGTATTCACTGCAAATCATATGTCTGGCCTGGTGTTAAATAGGTACATTAAGGATCCAATCAATTATCTGTACATCGTGGGATTCACCAAATCTGAAGATTTTTCACTCAAGGGATTCATATTTATCATCATAGGTGTGGTCATGGACTTGCAGTTCATCATCCTGAATTTCTTTAGGATCTCAACAGTATATTTTCCTTGGCTAAGAAAAATATCATCTAATCTCTGCCACACTTCCAATCCCAAGAATTAATGCATTAGACCTAGATCCTTCATCTCGAACTCTGAAGAGAGCTCCCTCTTGCACACAACTATGAGATTATCATCTCCTTTCAGAAGCAGGTCATCCACATGTAGGATCAATGGGAAACCATCAAATAATTGTTTGATCTGGCATATGATGCCCTGGGTGCCTGCTTAGGCCCATACAAAGCCTTCTTCAATATGTAAACACAAGACCCCTTCTCATGTATCTTGTGGTTTCTCTATGTACACTTCTTCTGGCTACTAGAGAAAGTGTGTCGTCATAATCTTCTCCCTCTTGCTGGGATAATCCTCAGGCCAAAAATCAAGCTTTGTACATTTCTATGCTGCCATATGCAACATGCTTGATCTTGTAGATCAACTTGGAAGTCACTAATGACTTCCCTTCTTGTCTTAGAACCACCTCTCACACATCATTCTTCATGATGCAATGATACTCCTCCATCATGGAATCCTTCCATTCCTTCTTCTCAACAACTTCTTCAATGGTGGAAGGCTCTGAATCAATGATGCTGCTTATCAACGCCACATAGCTGGAAAACATGTGTGGTTTCTAGAACTGAGGAAAAATCTATATCCCAGTCCTTCTGATTGGATGCCTCTTTTGTCACTACAACAAGGTATATTGAGAAAAGGGAATCCTCCTAGGAGATCTCGCATCGTCTAGAATCCTCTAAAGCTTCGATCTAGCCTCCTCAACTCATGGCACCTGTCTATCAATCTTGGAATACGTCTCCCTCTCCTATATGAATACGAGAAGGAATACTTTCTGAATGAAAGTATCTAAGCCACTGAATCTCTTTGAGATCAAGCTCACTTTGAATATGCATGCTCCCTCTGAAGCTTGACTCCCTTTGATTCTATATGATCTTTGGAGCCACCTGCTTCTGTTGCATCTGTTGAATTCTTCTGAAGTTTGATATCCTATGGACTGTGCTAGGAGGTTTCTCCTCCATACTGGATCCTAAGTGTTGACTCCCTCTGAAATATAGCTCCTTCTGAACTAGTACTTGGTGGGGATGCCTACCTCACCACTGGTGGATTCATCTTCTTCTCTTCATAGTATGGATTATGAATGCCATGCATTTGCATCTCCTTTGCATTATGCAAGGTATCACGAGAACATGCTAGTTTTACTGCATCATTTTTAGGTATGGCCCTTCTATAACTACTGACTCTTCTTGATGATATGAAGAGTGGTCAAATTAGTTGTACAATCATCTTTGGATCCTTCTACTCCTCACAATCAATCTCAATAGGAGATACTCTTATTTTCTTCTTCTTCACATGGGTGTGTACATTCATGTACACAGTTCTATGTCTCGGCTAGAGACTGTCTAAATAGTTTCCTCCTGCAACCATCATCATAGCTCCTTCTCAGAGCTATCACCTGTTTCCTACCCATAAAAATATACAAGAACAACATTTCCATGGTAACCTCCATGAAATAGTTAGTAATCAAGAACATCTCCTAGAGGAGATCAATTTCATCTTGCAAACAAGTATATCATTAATAATGAACAATGAACATTTTATTAATGGTATTTGCACCGGTAGTATTCGAGTGTAACTAAACATTTGATAGCAATAACAAATAATAAATCTATAAAGACTCCTATCATAGGTACAATACTTTCTTAAGCAACAACACTATAAAATATCAAACCTGATATGCAAACCTGGAGTCTGGTGTTGTTGTCCTGCTTCAATTCCCTTCTATCATTCATATGAAAAAACCACTTTCTAAAAGAAAAATTATTCATCCCTTGATGCCTTTGAGTGCTCTTCGACATCTACTGCATGTGCATGGTGTTTCTTCTTCTCCTTTTCATTTCTATCTGGAAATTGAACTGCATAATGTCCCAACTTCTGGAAACTGTAGCAGCTGATATTTTACGCATCCTTCTTGTAATGAGGTCTTTGACACTTATTCGGGCTTCCTTCTTCCCTTTTCTTTCTCTTATTCACTTGAGAAACAAGTGCTTGATTTTAATCCTCATTAGTCTTTTGTGTCTTAGATATCATCCTAGAATCCTCTTGAGTGCAATCTGACCATAACTTGTCAAACTTGGGAAATATCCTTCTTGCACAAATTCCTTGGACAAATGGTTCCCATGAGGGAGGGAATCCATTGAGTGTGGTGGTCACAAGTTCAACATATTCTACTAGATCTCCAATAGCTGATAATTGATTCTTGATCTGCGACATCTTCATAAAATAATTGACCATTGTTTCTGACTTGTTCATTGTCACGTTTCTGAGTTGACACCTCAAAGTAAGCTTTCAACTGGTATTCTTACTTTCATAAAGTTTGGTTAGGGAATAAAATATCTCCTTTGGTGCCTTTAGTTATTATACATTGGGTATCAGGTGATCCTTGATTGAGTCTGTCAAGATCCTCTTGGCCTTGACCTCATTCTTCTTGAAGTTTGCCTTTGCTTCTTCGTCTTTGGGTTCTGGAAGCATCTTCTTGACGTGATCAATAATTCATTCTCTTCTAGAATGAGGAGATATTTGTGCTTCCAGTATATGAATTTATATACTCCATCCAATCTATCCTCAACTCTCATATTGGTTGACATTTTCGTTGGTAGAAACCCTAGCACTGAAAAACCTCGAATTTTCATACTTCACCAAACTACACGTTGAGGGTTTCAAGGGGTGCGTTAGGTTACAACACACTTCTTTATGAAGGAATTATTCCCAACATCCTTGGGATAATTCTCAACGATCTTGACAAAGTATTGCAGCTGCAAGGTGCCACTGTACCGATCTTCCTTCCTGTGGTTAAATTGTTCTGAAGGTAACCAACTCTGATACCATGTTGGATTTTCCTTATTTATAGATTATTAGTGTTACTAGTGTTATTTTACTTCGTTACCATTAACATATATATCATTCACTGAGAAGTAGCAACATAAACAAGAGACAAAAAAGAACAAAAGAGATTTATCCTGGGAAAACCCCAAATGGGGGAAAAACCTAGCAACCTTTCTTAGATAAATTCCATTCACAAAGCAATTCCAATCAGATAAACCCTAACACAATTGGTAGCTTAACCAGAAATACCACCCCAGCTACAACAACAACACCATACAAAGGTAGCACACGTCCTCAAGGAGTAGCACACAAGAGAGAGATACCAAAAGATTGAGCAAGAATAACTGTGCAGCTGTAGCTACTACGTCACCTCCTCCAAACTTGCGCCTTGATTCTATGTAGCTCGGAGAGTGTGAGTGAGTGAAAAAATAAGCCAAGACATCCTCTATTTAAAATATTCCTAGCCACTAGACTGGGATGACTTCTTCTCTAGACACATGTCTTTTCATTATTACTTTATTCTTTTGGGTCAGATTCTCTTCTAGGGTATTTCAATATCAGTTCAATGGATCTCTTGCTTCCAGAATATTCTCCACATCTAATAAAGTTAATCTAGGAGGGAAATATCCTCCCACAACTACCAAAAAATCATACTACATTCATGGAGAGGAGTTCACATGGCTACATGTCAGCATGGGAAATGCTGAGACCGAGTCTAATGTAGGAAGGGATAGGAAGGAGCCCATAACTATGAGAATCCTGCAGAGAGAAGTGAAAATTTATAGTGAAAATAATGAAAATATTATGAAAGCTCAAAAAGAGATACTTCATAGTCTAAACATATTGCATAGGCTAGCCAATAAATACTCTGGTACAAAGTAAGTAGCTAATGCTAGACAATTGACATCATCTAGATCCCATAGAAAAAGTGATGAACATGGGAATGATAGTAAGTTAAGGAGCATGAGTAGGCACCATCATTCCCCAGATCAATCCACTAGGAGAGCTCATGCAAGTTTAGGGCCAGGAAGCAACCTAACTGTGTCCCCTATCCGAAAAACATAGGAGAAGGCTTGAGGGGGACATATTGCAAGGTGAACTCGGGAAAATAAATCCACCAAATTTCAATGGTGAGCATAGGAAGGGAGAAGAGGCTAAGGCCCGACTTTTGGAAGTGAAGAAACATTTCTAGCTGCATTATTATCCCTCCCGGGTAGAAATAATAATTGCAACCTACCACTTGCAAGGAAAGTCATCCATGTGGTGGGATCAACTTAAGTAAGAAAAACACCTTGATGAGAGGAAGGCATCATGGAGACAGTTCAAAAGACATTTCCAATAGAAATATTTGTCTGAGAATTTCTATGAAAGAAAGATGAAATATTTCTTTGAACTCAAGTTGGGAAGCATGACAATGGATGAGAATGAAAAGAGGTTCTTTGAATTAATGAATTATGTGGAATTCATAAAGGATGAGAAGGTAAAAATCCAAAGGTTTCTAAGTGGGTTACCCTCTTTCTACAATGAAAAGATACAATATGATAACCTCAAGACTTTGGAAGAGGCAATAAAGAGAGAAAAACACCTTTATGAACAAAGAAGAGGGAGGCCAGTCTTCCAAAAAACTTGGAATGAAAATATGAAAGGAAAAAGGGATCAAAGGAAAACATGTTTTAAGCCACCCTTTTTCAAGAACAACTCACAACAAAATCAACAAGGACAATCAACCCAAAATGAGCACATGGAATCAGATTCATTTGGGAAAAGGCCAAGGAATAAACATGTACAATGTTGGGGGGGGATGTGAGGGAAATCACTTATATAGGAGACTACCCTCACAAAGGTGAAAGAATGAGGATTGTCCCCAAAATTTAGAAGGCTAAAACAATTGAAGACATGGGAGGAAACATGCTAAGGATTTATGTAGCCTTGCACAATAAACAAGCAAAGTATCAATCTCCCATGATTGAAGTGGAAAGTAAAATTGATAACCAACCCATAACAATTTTAATTGATTCTAGAGCTAGACATATTTACATCAACTCTAACATTGTTGAAAGAATTCACTTACAAGGGAGTAAATATAAGAAATCTTTGTTAGTTTGGTTACCCACATGGGCTAAGATAAAGATTGATGAGTTGGTTAAAGATTTTCCAATAGACATGAATGGAATCAACACAAGGGAAGTTGTGAACATCATACCGTTGGGTTCATATGATTGTCTAATTGAAATGGATTGGTTGGAGAAACATCATGATGTCTTAGACTATTACAACGATACATTAACTTGTCTTGATGAGGGAGGGAAGTAGGGAAAGATTCAAAGTATTCCAAGAGTTGTAGTTGTTAGAGAAATTTCAGCCATGCAATTGAAAAAGAGTTTTAGGAAGGGATGTCAAATGTTTGTAGCCCATATGGATGAGGAAACCATAGATAAAGTGGAAAGTATTGAAGACCACCCGATCTTGAAATATTTTGAAGATGTTTTTGGGGAAATCCCTGGATTTCCACCAAAGAGAGATATCAATTTCTCTATTGATTTGGTGCTATGAGCTGCCCTAATGTCCAAGACACCTTACAGAATGGGCACACCAGAATTGAAATATTTGTAGATGCAACTTGAAGAAATTTTGAAGAAGGGGTATATATTCCCAAGTGTGTCACCTTAGGGAGCCCCTGTTCTTTTTTTAAGGAAGAAAGATGGAACCTTAAGGTTATGTATTGATTTCAGACAATTGAATAAGGTCACAATAAATAACAAATATCTTTTTCCTCATACTGATGATTTATTTGATCAATTGAAAGGTGCACGAATATTTTCCAAGATTTACTTGAAATCAGGTTACCATTAAGTGAGAATAAAAGAAGAGGATATCACCAAGACAACATTCATGACAAGATATGGGCATTATGAATTTACAATAGTGCCATTCGAGCTATCAAATGCCCCAACAATTTTCATGTTCATGATGAATGTAGTGTTCAGGGAGTACCTGGACAACTTTGTAAGTGTTTTCTTAGATGATATTCTCACATATTCAAGGAAAAAAGAAGAACATGAAAAAAAATTAAGAATGGTGTTGCAATTTTTGAGAGAGCAAAAGTTGTATTCCAATCTAAGTAAGTGCATATTTTACCAAAAGAAGATTTACTACGTGGGGCATATTATTTAAGTAGATGGGATAACAATTGATCATGAGAAAATAGAGGCCATTAAAGGATGAAAAATGCCAAGAAATGTGATAGAGGTAGTATCATTTATGGGTCTTGCTGGTTATTTCTAAATATTCATAAAAGGATTTTCAAAGATTGCAAGTCCAATCACTTCTTTGCAAAAGAAGGGAGTGAAATTTGAACTAACTCCAAAATGTGAAGACATTTTTTAGGAGTTGAAAGATATTTTGACAAGTGCACCAATATTAACATTGCATATCCAGACAAAGATTTTTTAGTGTGCAAAAATGCATGCAAGGAAGGACTCAATGGAGTCCCCAATCAAAAATATCACGTGGTATGTTATGAGTCTAGAAAAGTAAAAGAGAATGAGAGGAATTATGATACACATGACTTGGAATTAGCAACCATTGTACATGCACTAAAATTGTGGAGACATTACCTCATGGGTCGAATATTTGAGTTAAGAACAAACCACTGTGGCATGAAGAATGTGTTTGGAAAACCAACATTAAATGCCAGACAAACTAGATGGATGGAATTTATGAGTGAATATGACTTTGAAATTAAGCACATAAAAGGAAAGGACAATCAGGTGGATGATGCACTCAACATAAGAGCTCATGAAACAAATAGTTTAGCTATCAATATGTTCAACACATATTTAAAAGATAAAATTTTAGAGGTTGCAAATTCAGACCAACAATAGGTAAAAATAAAAGAAACATTACAACAAGACAATTTACAATAGAAAATTAATTATTATGAGTTGAAAGAGACTGGAATCTTTATGTACAAAGGATAAATTTATGTGCCTAATACCAAAGAGCTAAAACTTATAGTGCTAAGGGAAACACACACTATGCCATATGTTGGGAACCCAGGATATCAAAAGAGAATTGCAGTTGTAAGAAGCCAATAGTTTTAGCCATGAATGGAGAAAGAAGTGACTAGTTACATAGTGAGGAGTCTAGAGTGCCAAAAGGTGAAAATAAAGCATAGACATACAACGGGGATACTACAACCATTTCCCATTCCTAAGTGGAAATGAGAAGTGGTTACAATTGACTTCATTACAAATCTACCCAGAATAATGAAGCAACATGATTCCATCATGGTGGTGGTGGATAAATTAACAAAAGCTCCACGTTTTATTCATGCGAAGACTACACACAAGGAAACAAACATTACAGATATCTATGTGAATGAAGTTTCCAGGCTACATGGAGTGTCGAAGGTAATTTATTTAGACATAGATCCAAAATTTACATCATTTGAGAGGGTTATTCAAAGGCTTTGGGACAAATTTAAATCTCAATATAGTGTATCACCCATAGTAAGATGGGAAAACAAAGAGGACTAACAGAATCATTGAAGATATGATAAAAATGTATGTGATGGAACAACCATCAAAGTGGGAAGATTATGTCCACTTAGTGGAATTTTCTTACAATAATGGGTATCAAGCCTCATTACAAATAAGACCATTTGAAGCACTACATGGCAGGAAGTGTAACAAACAAGTGAGTTGGGATAAACCAGTAGACAAAGCTATCATTGGGCCAGATTTGTTGTGGGAAATGGAAGAGAAGATGAAAAATATAAGGAAGAATTTAAAGGCTACCCAAGATAGACAAAAAATTTATGTAGACAAGAACAAAATTTTTAGAGATTTTAAAGGGGGTGAACATGTTTTTCTAAAAGTGAAAGGGGAGAGAAGTTCAATAAGATTGGGTTGCTACCCAAAATTGGTAGCAAGATATCATGGGTCATTCAAAATATTAGAAAATATAGGGCCAATTGCATACATGATAGCATTTCCTACATCCATGAGAGTCCATATTGTTTTTCATGTGTCATTATTAAAGAAATATGTGCCCGACCCTAACCACATAATTGATTGAATTGTGATCCAGGTGGAAAATGAAGGGGATTTTCGGGTGGAACCAATACACATCATGAAATGGAAATTAAAAGTGATTAGGAACAAATCCATAGGGCTGGTAAATATTCAATTGACCTACTACGGTCCTGAAGATGCAAGATGGGAGCATGGAGAAACTATACGAGAGGAATACCCACAAATGTTTTCCAATTTTGAAGAAAATAGAAGCTAAAAGGAAAGACTCCATTTTGGGAATCTAGATCTCTAAAGCCATATCTAAAAAATATTGGTCGCCTGCATTGATAGCCTTGATAAAATAATGATGCATCCCGATGCACTGAAGGCAGTGAAGGAGGAACATTCCTTGGGTCAACAGGTTGAGAAGAATGAGGGATTATGGTTGGGACTGTTGTTGGAGAGTAAAAAGATTTTAGAATTTTATTTTTTAATATAATGATGTAAATTTGTATATGTATTTTGGCATGGTGTTGTGCACTGAGGACAATGCACATTTATAGGGGAGGGGGAATGTAACATCCCCAATATAATCCCCAATTCAATTATTTCATAATGTAGATATGAATATGGTTATGGCCAAGCAATGTAAAATGCAAATTGTAGTTTCTCTTTTTAATAAATATAATGCGATATTGGTTTTTGGAAATATGGATAGATATGGGGGCTGATTTATCCACAAGAGAGGGAATGTATATKAGTGTATAAGAGGGGTCGAAGGAGGAAATCAATTGTTGGTATTAATTCCATATTTTTGAATTTTATTATCATTGGGACAACCTTCTATTTTCTTGTTGAGTGTATGAGAGCCCAATCATTGAATACCTRTCAGGGGGTGGGTGTAAAAATCACATCCATAGTTATTGGAAGCATGGGGTTGTAGTACAATCAACATTGGGAAGAGTGAGAAGTCAACTGTCTTTGGAAAATAGAGGAAATTCATATGGGGGAGAACAKACAATTTTTCACATTGAGTTTTKCATGAACAACAAGGGAGAGCAAGGAAAAAAAGAGAACGAGAGATAGACCAAGAAGGATTAAAGAATTATGGAGCATGTTGGAGCATTTTTAGAGCATTATGGAGTTGAAGATTGAAGAGATAGGTTGTTAGTCCTGAAGAGTGAAATCCCGTGGGAGTTGCACTAGAACAACAATTGTTTGTTGTTGGTTGTTTGTAGTTTTCCTAGCAGTGAGTTCCCTAGAGTTACCAACATAGAAATTCCTTGTTACTTGTGCCAGAGAGACCCTGATAAATGAATGGGATGCCCGATGGAATGAGAGGAGTGAAGGGGTACATTCCTTGGGTTGGGCAGGTCAAGATGAAGAGAGATGGAGGAAATTCAGGATAGCTGTAGGAGAATACCAGTGGGTTGTGATATTTTGAGCTATGAGTGGAATGTAAGAGGAACCCTTCTCTTGTGGATTCATATTCCTATCTTAGGGGTGATTTTTTGTTGAGACTTGGAACATCAAGTCTATGGTTGGGTGGAACTTTCTTCCCAAGCAACTAGTTGCAAAAATGTTTTAAAATGTAAGTGTTTATCTATTTTCTAAGTTTCTTATGAGTTTTATGGATGTATTTTATCCTATGCATGAGAATGTTTTTTATGCATAGTTGTAGATTATTATTTCGCTGCATTATTTTTATTTAAAGTTGTATATTCATTTAATTATGGGTATCGAAATATAGTTAAATATGTGTTAAATTGTAGCTGGTAAGCTACAAAAATTAATTACCAGAAGACATTTTTGAATTTATGTGTTTTTCCGCATGTAATGTTCCTCGGTTAAGATGGGGGACGTTACATACTGACTTATATTATTAAATATCCAACAATTTATTTCTTTCCATACTTCCCAGAGAAGGAATCCTGGTAGCAATTTCAAATCTCTAGTTAGGATTGTATTGGTAAATTCTATCTGATTCCACTGATCTATAGTTGCATACAAGTTGTTCCTATCTCGAGTTGATTCTCTGAAGATGGCCAATCTTAGATACCATGGGATTTAAGAAACCTTACAAATATTGAGAATATGATTTGTTGTCTCCCCATCTTTTTGGAAAACAAGGAAAATGGTTGGTCCTATGAATCCCATATTCATGAGATTATCCTAGGTTAGTATTTTGTTCTTTTCCATGATCCATGAGAAGATCGAAACTTTAGGCCAAAGGTTTTGTTTCCAAATATGCTACCATATGTGCGAGGGAGGTGGATTTTATTGTTTGGTTATTTGATGGTAGGCCTCTTTTATTGTAAAAATTCCTTCAGAAGTGTGCCCCAAATACAATTTGTCTTCTCCATCATGTTTCCATATTTTTTGATTTTGGAGCTCCTCCCAAAATTCATCCCATTGATGGAGGCATCCTTCATGTAGCCAATATTCCTTCAAAATCCATGTCCTCCATTGGTTGTCTGTTGAGTCATCCCCCTAGTATTGCAAAATCAAAATTTTCTTTTGGGATTTCATATTATCTCTTAGATGTTGAATATTTTCCTTCCACCCCAAGTAGGAAGTTGTTTCTAGGCATCATCCTAGAACATTGTGTGTCTTTCATTGCATACCTCCCAGAAACAATGCTACTGTACAATGCTTTTATTATTTCGTGATGTATTTCATATGGTGGAGCCATTAATGTTTCCTTCTAACCTTACGAGATTGTGGTATTCTGTTTGGGGGTTGTATTTTCTTTTCCAGATCCCCCCCCATAGTCTCTTTTGATTTCGAGCCATCACCACCAAAAATTTTCCCCTAGTATTGAGCTTAAGGTTTCCAAGTCTCTTAATCCAAGTCCACCTTCCAACTTAGATTGAATTTTTTTTTCCTAACTGAATAAGGCCCATTTATTTTCCTTTTTGGCTCCTTCCCATAGGAAGGATCGCTGCAAATTTATGATAGTCTTGATGCTAAATTTAGGGGTTGCTAGCACTGAGAAGAGGCATTAATTGTAGGATTAATTTTAGCAATACAAGGCGAATTGGCATATTTAAGGAGCGAAAGGTCCATTTTACTATTTTCCTTTCCATATTGACCATAGGTATTCCTAGGTGGAATTTCTTAAGGCATTTTTTGTCAGTGGAGTACCAAGGTATTTGGAAGGTAGAGCACTGCGTTGAAAGCCTAAAATTATAGAAATGTTGTTCTATATGGAAATGTGAGTGTTGAAGAAAAATATTTGTGACTTAACTTGATTAATAGTTGTTCTCAAGCCTTTCCATGAAATTAGAGAGCACCTGTTTGATTTCTAGTGCTTCCCGAATAGTTGGGATGCCCAATAACATTATGTTATCTACAAATTATTGATGAGAAACTGGCAGGTCTTCTCCATGAAGGATAATTCATTTGATATTGTTTTGGGATACTACAACGTTGAGAGCCCTCCCTAAGCCTTCCACCATAAGAATGAAGAAGAAGGGAGAAAGAATATCACCTGGGTGAATGCCACGAGAGGGACAAAAAGTGGAGGAGGGAGATCCATTGACCATTATTGAGAATAAAGTAGAAGAGGTGAGGGACATAATCCAACATACCCAAGGGATGGAGAACCAAAAGGTAAGGAGAGTGTGATGGATATATTTCCAGCTTAATTTGTCAAATGATTTGGACATGTCCATCTTGATTAGCATGCCCACAATTTTTGTGGGTTTCAAGAAGTGGATCATTACATGGGCTAAGATGATTCCATCCAGGATTTGGCATCCTTCTACATAGTTGTTTTTTTCATGAGAAATGAGGTGAGGGAGGATAGGCTTGAATCTGTTTGAAATTACCTTGGTAATTATTTTATAGACAACATTATAGAGGGAAATCAATATAAATTTGTTGGGGTCCTCTACTTTTTCTTCTTTCAAGATAAGAGCTAAGAAGGTGGAATTAAGGGCAGGGAGAATGTTAGAAAAATGGCAAGCGTATTCCAACAATTCTAGCACATCATGCTTGATGATGGGAAAACAAGATTGAAAGAATTATGTCTTGAAACCATCCAACCCTAGGGATTTCCCTTTGGGAATATCCATTACTTCTTGTTCATTCTCTTCAATGGTGGATGGTCATAGGAGGGCATCATTATGTTCTTGAGACAATAGTTTTGGTATGTTACTGGTTATTTTATTGATGGATTCCCTTAAGTCCTATTGCATTCCTGTAAGTAGAATTTTGAAGTAGCTGACCAATTCCTGCTCAATATCAGCATGATCTGTTAGTCAATTCCTTTTTTCATCTTTTATGTTGGTTGTGTGATTATGTTGTCTTCTATGGATAATGGATTCGTGGAAATTTTTTGAGTTACAATCTCCTTCTTTGAGCCACTGTTCTCAATATTTTTGTTTCCATATAAATTCTTCTTGTTTATCTATGATGTCTATTTGAGTTTGTAGATCTGTTTCCTCTGTGGCTAGATGGTGAGTGTGCCCCTCCTCGATAATATGTTGTTGGAGCTGCTCCATTTTTTTTCTAGTTCTTTTTCTCTTTGAAGATGTTTCCAAATACCTCCTTGTTCCATTTTTTGAGTTTTTCTTTGATGTATTTTAGTCGCTATTGGAAGTGGTACATTGGGATGCCTTGAAAGTGTTGCATTTCTTGCCACCAATTATCAATGTTTTCTAGGAAGGTGGGATGATATATAAAAAATGATTCAAAATAGAAATGTCTAAGAGAAGGAGTAACTGAGAGAATTAGGTCCAACCTAATTAGCCAATGATCAGAGCCTGTATAAGGGAGAATAGAGGAGTCAAGGTAAAGGTTGATTAAAGGTAGAGAGTTGGAGACAAGAAACCTATCAATCTTGGAGGTGACCTGTTTGTCCCCTTTGTGCCTGTATATCCAGGTGTGAACACCACTAGAAGAGGGAATATCAATTAATTTGAAATTGATGATAAGACCCTTTAGTTTAAGAGAGTCTTGATCTAACCTGCGAATGCCTCCTGTTTTTTTTTCCAAGGGAAGTAATGATGTTAAAATCCCCCCTATGATCCAATGATTGTCTCCTATGATGGTTTGTAGGGATTGGAAGGAGTTGAGAAAGAGGTCCTTGGTAGGGGTATAAGGCGAGCCATAAACATTGGTGATGAAACCAAAAGAAGAAGTTCCAATGATTTGGAAGTGGGAAGATAAGGTTTGTGAGGTAGAAAATAAAGTGGTCGAAGTTATTTTAGTAGGGTTCTAGAGGATGGTGAGTCTATGTACAATGCCTTGAGAATTAGTTTCTATGACTTGAGAATGCTTCCATAATTTGGCAGAAAGAGTGTTGAGAAGGTTATTGGGGAATTTGGTTTTCTGTAAGAGGATTACAATTGGATTTTCTTTTGCAATGAGTTTCTTCATCATTCGGTGTTTGGTTTTACCATTGATACCTATAATATTCCAAGAGAGGATCTTCATGAGGAACAATGTAGGTTGAGGGGAAACGAGTTGGTCATCATGTTTATCCTTCTTGAGTTAATCAACATTTCACCTAATTCTTGAAGAAGTTGTTTATTGCTTCTTTTGCCTCTTTTATTTCTTCTTTGGCTAGTTTTTCTGCATATTTAGAAGAATTAGTTTTAACCCCAAGCACTGAAGAGGAGGAAGAGGGATTACCTTTTTGATGTGAAGGGTGTCAGTATTTTCTTCTAATTAGGGATTCTTTAACCATTTGTATATTTTTTTTTGGGATGGAGTTTGTGTCCTGATGTCTCCATGCAACTACCAAAGATTGCAGATCCAATTTTTTCAGCTCCATTTCCTCCTTGTCCTATGATTTTCCTTTGACCTCTTCGTCATTTCTTATTTCTATGTTTGGATCCTTGATCTCCTCATTTGATTTTCCTATTATTTTCTAACATTTTGTCTATTCTTTCTTTTTACCATCCATGCTTTGGATTATGTCATGTAGTACTTGATCTTCTACTATTGGGGTTTTGTCTTTTTGAGGTTCCTCCTGAGCAGGCTAGGGGTTTTCAATTTTTTTTAGTTGAGATATATGTTTGATGAGACAGGGAATTCAATATCCTTTCATTGCACCTTCTGGTGGGCACTGTTTTGAAACCCTTCACATATTTTGCTGAGGTTTTATTTGCATTAGATGGTTGTTAGTTGAGTGGGAAGTCTTTAAATAAATGACCATGCTCATCACTTTTTCTTTAGTGGAACATAATGTGCTAATAATCTAATGTCTGAAGCCATTATGAGTCTTGGTAGAGAAAGCATGTGGAATCTAGGAGTGCTTGAGAGACATTTAGATAGGTTCAGATCCTAGCATGGGAGGTATATTGACCTTTCTTTGTGGCTTTTGAGACTTTAACAAAGGATCTAAGGGTGTTTCTGATACCCTCTAATATTTCCTCCTCCCAAAATTCTTGCAGCAAAGATTAAATCCGGATCCATATTGGTGCTACCATGAAGTATTACTTTTTCTAGATAAACTTTTCTAACCAGAGGAGCAAGTATAGTCCGGTCGAATTGAAGAAATATGGCCCATTTTCAAACAATATGTACTTTGTTGAAACAAATCAGACAAACACTTAATCAACACACATATTTCAACCTCCAATAATGACTTCAGTAAACTACTGTACTTTATGAGCATACACATAAAATGACTAAGATCTGAAAATACAACAGTGGAAATATAAATGAACAACAAACAAAATCAACACATTTGACACTAGAATTTCTTGGCAATGCCCCTGGAAAAACCCATAAGGGGAAAACCAGTCCAAGAGCATCTTCTTTATTGAGTTCACAGAGAAATATTCAAAGATTACAATGGTCTATTATAGTAATAATAAAAAAACACTTATCTCACAAACCCAACACAAAAATCCTCCTTGAAATCTGTGTCTAACTATCTTGAAAACTGTGCCACTGTTGTACGACCCAGTTCAAGTTGCAAAATAGTTATAGAACCTTGATAAATGTGCCCAGATTTGCTATTTTACAACACTCTTCTGTACGTACTTGTTTCCAGCAATAAATACCCACAACTTGCCTTGAAATCCATGATGTAGTGGCCTCGATTTCCGTGTAGCTAAAAACACCAGTACAACCCTCTAAATTTGTACTGTACAACCTCTCTTTTCTGTTGTACGGACCAACATTCAATGTTGTACTAGTCTTAGGATGCGTTCTCTCTCTCTCTCTCTCTTGCAAAGTGCACCCCTTCTCTTGTTGTCCTTCTCCTTTCTCTTTCAGCTCAAAACTCTCTTGGAAAATCTTGGAATATGTGCCTCTTTGTCTCCCTCAAGCTGTCCTTGAAAAGTACGCTCCACTCTCCTCAATGGATGCCTTTATGCACTCATTAATGAGTAACTACCCTAACCCTTGGTCTTCCAAAGAGATAGATGGTCAATATTAGATCTTTCCCTCTTGAGATCAATGATCATGACTTAATCATCTATTGAGTTCACTTAAATCACTTAAGTGACCCAAAATTCATAAAGTCACTTTTAAAAAAGTTACAAGAATTTTCTAGAGTTCTCGTTTTTTCAGCGTGGCTACTTTTACCCCTAAATCAATAATTGGCACTATCGGTAGCACCATTTTTTTATGATGGTTAAAATTTAGACCCGTCGCATTGAAAAATGATGTCATTGTAGAGAAAGACTTTAAAATTTACCCTTGAATAAAAAAGTGATGCTACCAGTAGCACCGAGATTTTTTTGGAGTTGAAATTATAACTTAATTGAAACCGTTCCCTCGACAATTGGTACCATCGTCGATAAACAACTCAAAATCAGATCCTAAATTATTGCCTAGATTTTTATTTCTTATTTTTTAAAAGTTACATTAAAAATATATAAATTTGACAAAAAAAANACACACACACACACACACACACACACACACACACACACATATATATATGATGATATGATGATGATGATGATTAACGTCCATTGAGATCGAATTGGTCTATAGAACCTGAAGAGGGTAAGGGATTACTTGCATTTTTTTAGAATTTTGTTTCTATGCTTAAAAAACATTAAGAGAAGCTTTCCAAGATCTCCATAGTTTTGTTGAGTTAAAAGGTTACAAAGGTTGGTAGTGTGACAAATATTTTTAAATTGATATCTAATCTGAGTATAGGCCGGAAAATCTAAGAGAAAGTGATTTTCATCTTCAACCTTCTTAGTGTCACAAAGGTGACACACTCTTTCATCCCATGGCATTTTAGGAATTGACCAATGCCCAATTTCACTATGGAGCTCATGAGAATTTGTTCTTATCTTGAAAATGCTTATTTTTTTCTTTACACTTGTCAAATCAAAGATATAATTTAGATCTTCTAGATTAGTGTTGATTACATCCTTATAATACCTTAATTTTCCTTATTCCTCTAACTCTTTATCACACCACATTTTCTCCTTAAAATTTGATTTGATGATATTTTTAATAGTATCATTATTCTACAAAATGGTGTTTTCCATGATTCCCAAATAGCTTAGACAATATTGGACATTTTTATGCCATCCTCATTTGAGTTGATGGTGGTTACGACTTGATTATATATATAGTTTTTATGAAATTTTTTTATGAAATTTTATATTTCAAATTTTTTTTGAAGTTTTTTAATACAAAGTTTCAGCTTATGGATTTTTAATATCTTTTTAATATTTTTTTATTTTAGATATTTTTTTTTTCT
>SNQJ01S0010102.1:36060-92313 GCA_010110895.2 Picea sitchensis | reverse complement strand
AGTTACTTGGATAGGGAATGATCCCAAGATATCTGGAAAGTCAATATTTTGCCAACCATTCGAACTCCAACTCACCCTTCTAGAAGATTCCTTCTAGAAGGATCGAGAACTTATTCATTTTATTCTTTTAGAAACATGTCCGCACCCTAACCATTGACACAATGTGAGAAGTTCGCAATCAAGCTGAATGCAGCCTGTGGGAATGAAGGATTTTCGCAGGCGAGTATATATATGTAGCCTGCGGACTATTTCCAAAAAATGTGATTTTGAGAAAATGACAAGTGTAACCTTCTTCAGGAAAATGTTCTTAATGAAGAGTTTGATCTTCCATCATCATGACATAATCATAATATCATCTTGATAACCAAAAATGTGGATAACAGTGGGTGCTAGAGGAAGCAGAGAGTTGGTGCTCTCAGCAAGTTGCAGCTTGCTAAACAGAGGTTGTAGCCTCATTATGATTTGGTTCTCATATGTATGATAATGTAAAGATTGTAACCATTGATTATCATATAAAGAAAAAGAGGTTTTTACCCTGTATGGGTTTCCTCTGGAAATATCTGTCTCTGTGTTTCTCATATATGTGACTGATGCTGAATGTGCCATTGTTTATTTCCCTGCATTATTGTGATCATCATTTAGTGTCTCAACAACGAGTTTAAAAGAAGCATAATTGTTTAAGCACGGTAACAACTGATTCACCCCCCCCCTCTCAGTTGTCCAACAACTTCCCTACATTTATGGATGGCATCTCTAGTAAAACCATCGATGTAAACTAGTGTGCATAACCTAAGGGATTCAAAGTGGGCACATGTTGACACATAACTAGTCAAATGCCCAACAACATTGGAGATACTTGGTTGAGCTAACTCCATGAGCTCCCATCGGGCTTTGATATATATATATACACACACTACAAACACATAGTTGAAGCATCAAATTCTTTATTCCATTTCTTCAAGAACAAGGAATGAGATCCCCACTTCTAGTGCCAATGCAGTATTTTTTATGCTTCTTTAGCCATCCTAAAAACCTAAACCAACCATCCTTTCACCAAAATTAGGGTGCATAGAGAGGTCCCAACCATTGGATCAAAATTGAACTTAGTCCAATTCTTTAGCTCCTCACTTTGCATTCTCTTCCCAGGAAAACAACCTATTAGAGCTTGATCCCCCATTTCCATAATTTCATTCAGTTTAGATTTTTTGCCCAGGTTTAGGATGATGATCTCCTATGTATTTTTTATGTATTTAGATCTATTTAGATTTCTTGAGCCCTCATGAGACTAAATCCCTACCACCTCCAAATTTGGCACCAGTCAATAGATTTAGATTCAACATTTTGTCCACAAAACTAGAGACACATTCTTGTTGACCAATAATACAATTTCAAAGGAAATTCAACTCTTGACGGCCTACATAGATGATTTTGGGGGCTAAATTTTGCAAATGGGCTAATTTTCCATGGTTTTTCCCAAAAAACGATTCGTCAATTTCCATTTTTTCTAAAAACGATTAGTCCACATTCCATATAATAAAAATATTTTACCTTAAAAAATGCCAAAAATTTATAGAAACTATATAAAATCCTTAGAAATTTGAAATTTTTTACAAAAATATCGCCAAACATTTTACATTTTTCATACTAAGGACTAGTAATATTAGTCCAGGTTTCTACATTTTAATATCAATTTCCATCCTTAAAATTATCCCTGTTGAAGGGCCTCATTTAATGTGTTTTCATATTCATACCTAGAGTGCAAAAAATCATTGTCTTGCTTTGACCATGCATTTGGGGTTGATGGATCCAAAAGATCATGGTTGAACTCCAAGTGTGGGGTGATATGCTTAAGAATTTATGGTCCTTAGGTTGATCGTCGAGAAGTACCGTCACCCTATTCTTCATTTATCCCGAGGTTTGAACACCCTGTACACCTAGTTCTTATACCAACTCGCCTAGAATCACTATAGTGGCCTCCTCCAAGGGTCTGGACCCCATATGGTGATGCTTGTTGGTATCCCGCAATGCATCCAAATGACCTACAACTGGGTTGGACGAAATTGCTTAACCTTCCAATGGAACATCATTGAAGTTGACAACTTTCTCTTCATACCCCATTCTTCCTTCCATTTGGTCCAAGTCTGATATCAATGGTGATAGGTTCACCCTAAATTCACCCTATCTATCCCTGTGAAAACCCTACTACAAAAAACCTATCCTCCATTCACCTAGGCCTTGTCTTCATTTTTCAATTCATCGATTCTAAAAAAACCAATCTTTTATMTATGGCCTATTATAACCATCTCATTTTCTACTATGCTAACATGTTGCTGACCTTATTATGCCTTTCAATGAATCAAGAATTATTCCGATGCCTAATTGATGTAGGACCTATTGATATGGAATTCATTTTCTTGGACTTTGGAGTTCCTACTCAGAAATAAATCAATAATAATCCCAACCAACTATCATCTTCACTAGCATAGGGATCTTCTTTCAATGTCACCTAGGTTATGGTTAGGGTGTTGTATCATTTGGAGTGAGTGCACACATGGATACAAATGATCATGACTATAGTCCTATTCTTATTCATTGCGAGGCCACTTGGCTGGTGTGGAGCTATATCAGTCTCTTTCTCTCTCATCTCATGTTGCTGGGAATCTTTTATCCCCCACGTTTCTCTCTCTTATTGCATGGAAAATATAAAAGACTTGTTGCAACCTAATACAATACTACAAATGCACAAAAATAGCTCAAAACAAACCCTTCACTGCAAAAGATCCATCAGTCTATTTACAGTACCAATGACCCATTCATTGTATATATATACACATATATAATGTTTTTCAAGGGAACAACTCCTGGGGAAACCCACTAGGTACTTCACCTCATTTCGAGGATGGTACCAAGGGTAAACAAGATTTTGTAGAAAAATGATACTTTTTCGATAACATGCTCATGTAAGAGCCAAACATGTCACTTGCAAGAATTGAACTTGGGCGGGGGAGGGAAAAAAACCATCAACACAAACCACTCGGGCTAAGCCCAATTGACACACACACACACACACACACATATAGAAAAATTGTATAGGTGAGAAGTTGCTCTATTGTAGTAGTGTTTACAGGTTGTTAGCTAAATATATTTTCTGTCAAAAGAAAATTTTTGGTTGAAAAATTAATTCTAAAATTTCTATCTTGTATTATAATAGGATCGATTGGTCTAAGATATATTTAAACTGAAGGGTTAACGTTTTCATTTGAGTGTTAGTTTTAACAAAATATTTAGCTTTTGACCAAAATGTTAAATGTAATTTTTTCTATTGTGAATTATATTAAGGTCGACTGGGAAAAAATATCTACCTTTGTTTCACATGAAATTGGTATTTATACTTTTATATGAAGTGCTTTTCATAAAAAAAGCATCCATCGCTTTCATTTTTTGCAATTTTAGATTATTTCTCAATTTCATATCGTTGAAATTTTTTTAGGCTTGAGATATCTTGCAATTTATTTTGGGGTTGAAGTTTTTTTAGCTATAAGACTTTGAGTTTTTCTTGAGAAATATTTCTCAATAAAATTATTTTTGGTTTTTCTTGATCTGAAGATTGAATGCGCATGGGAATAAAAGGCATTACCAAAAAAATATGATCGCACCCAAAATTATGATCTCCATAATAAAAATCACATGGTATATATGGAAGAAAAAAATGTTCGAGAATTTAAAATGCAAGTGATGATAACGTAGACAAGGATTCACATCGTAATGTTGATAGAGATGTTGTTGAAGAGAAAATTGGTCACATCAAAACTACTTCACAACAAGAAATTGACCCAAGCATATCTATGTATATATTATAATATGTACACCATGAACTTCATGCATGTCTATAGTTGATTCTGAGTTTTTCTCGTTTATAATTCAATAAATTATTTAATTTATATATGTAAATGTACACATCTAAATTTGATGGGATTTTAAATCTATTGGTGCACCATCAACATTCCAGAAACAATTGGTAGTTGTAGTGGTGTTAACATTTTATCAATATTTATGATTCCATCTTAAATAACATCAACATTAGTGAGTTGGGGCCCAAAAAATTCGAATGTATTGTATGATATCACGTCAATAATTTTTTCAAAACTTATTTAAGAACATGAATTAGTCTTAGCACAAGCTCAAATTTATTTAGTTTGATAAAGTATTGGAACATAAGCACAATTGTCTCATTATTAGGTATTAAAAATTCAAAAAAAGAGGCAGAGGTAAACAAGATGTATTTGAAAGATTAGCTAGCACAATGAAAGCTTTTGGAAAATCAAGATCATTCGATACCAATTTTGCATGTAGAGCAATGCAAGAAATTGTTGTTTCACCAATGAATACAACAAAACGTTTACTAGCACATATGATAAAATTGTCAGGAACCATGCCAAAGACACTGCACATGCGTAAAAAATTTAGGGTGCAATTAGAGTGAATGATGAACTTGCCTTTTGGGCCATTATTTGTAGGCATGTCTACAAGAATATAATTCTAGAAGGTGTTAGAGCTATGGTACATGATAATTGGGTGGAAATTTCTCATGTTTCATCGAACGAAAGAGATGCGTTGTGGAAATGAATATCATGAGGCCAATATGAGCATCACGTGAAACATTTATTGGAGATAACATAATAGGAAATATGGGTTTAATAGTTAACGTCAAACCCTAAGACCAATTTCCATGTCATACTATATTACCCAACCAAAATCATTTAAAATTTAGAAGAGGTGAATGTCTTATGAGGTAAGGCACTCATAAGTGGCAATTTTTCGTTATATAATTTGGAGATTGGTGGAATTTTTTAATAACATAATTTGTCTATCCTAAACATGATGTTTTCCGAAGCTACCCCAAATTATCTTGAATATTGAGAATAGAATTAATATGTTATCCCATTTTCCAATAATTGTAATAAATGAGATAATGTATTAAAGGTGATAATAATACATTAACACACTTTTTCATTAATAATATTGATTAAATTGTGTGTTTTTTTAAATCATAGGTTTATCACTTACCCGAATGTTTGTTGGAAGATTGGTTTTTGTCAGTGATGTCAACCCTAGTCATTGGTTTTGGACCCCAATGCTGATCAAGGAATTTGGACATGAAGGACACTACATATGTAGATACAACACCCATGGATGGATAGTATATGCCAGGCCGTTTCTGGTGGTAGGTGGCACATCACGTTGATCCTCATGGTTGAGGATAAATTATTTTTTTGAAGATGACAATGTGAATTGAAGATGAAACTACAGATCGACCCTAAAGATAATTAAAGAAAAGAATTACAAAATAAGAAAGTGATAGGTTGGCAGTAATAAGGATCATTGTCAGTAAAAAGGAAGTGTCATAAAAAGTATAAATACACATTGAAGAACATCTTATTTGATCATCCAAGTACAAAAATTTGAAGAGAAAAGTTGTACGGATGAAGCCTCAGTTGAATCTATAGGAGCAAGAAGGTCAAGGTACAAGTGAAAGGAAGGGTTTTCTGATAAAACCTAATTCTAGGGGCTCCTCACTGGTTGCACACTAAGTGTCTCTCGAGGAATTCATGGGTTGCATAGGCATTTTCAAGAAAGGCACTAGTAAAGTCAAGAAGAAGGGTTGGAACAGACTACAAAAACATCTGTTGGCATCTGGTTCAGGTTTCTAAGTAATGGTTATGTTTTGTTGATGATGATATCAATAATATGATGATGTAAATGATTTTTTATATTTTGTATATTCCTGGGTGGAAGGAAGAGGAAAGCATAGATGGATCAACCCTCTCTTGATCTTGGAAGTTGTATCTTCCTTTGGAGGTTAACCCTCCTTTGAACTTGGAAGTTGTATCTTCCCTTGGAATTCATTGCTTCCCTTGAACAATAACTTATGATTACTTCTCATATATGGTGCATGGTGTATTGGTGTTTCTCTTCTACTATTCTTCATTTCTCATTTGATATTCTTCATTGATCATTGGATACAAATTGAATATATAATCTAGTTGAAGTATAAGTTGAAAAAGTGTTTGAAATTGTACTTTCTATTGATTCACCCCCCTCTCAGTATCAACAATTGGTATCAGAGTATGTTACCTTCAATACAACTTAACCACTATAAGGAAGATACTGAACAATGATGGAAGGGAAAATTCCAAATGGGATTCCACCATTTGATGGAAGCAATTTTGAAAACTGGAGTAATAGAATGGAAACTTACCTGAAATATATTAGGGTGGATGCTTGGCTCTCAGTTGTTTCAGGATACACAACTTTGAAGAAACCAAATATTGTAGCCTAGAAGGAAGAAAGAAGGAACAACAAAATGGAAATGGATTCCATCCTAGATGGACTAGATGATTCAATAAAAAATAAGGTGGGATCATATGCATCAGCCAAAGAGATTTAGGACAAGCTACAAGATCTTTATGCAAAGTAAGAAACAAAAGAGCAAGAAGCAGAAGAAGTTGAATCAAGTTACAACTCACATATTGAAGAAGCCATTGGAGGTGTGTTCTTTTAATTTAATTGTGAAGAAGTAGGACATATTGAACATGAATTCCCTTATCCACGGATTGAAAGAGATGAGACTAAGGAGAAAGAAAATCCCAATGAAGTAGAAGACAATCCTGAAATAGAAAAAAGAAGAAAATCATGAAGCATAATCATTGTGTTCTCTAGAAAGACATAGAAACGAACTTGAAGAGGTCAATTTAAGTGTAGCAGAATATAATATACTTCTTTAAAAGATGAATGAGAATCTAGAAGCAGAAATATTTCAACAAGAAAGAAGAATTAAATAAGAGATCAACAACCTAAAGAAACAATTAGGAGACTATGAGAAACTAAGGGAATAAATCATCTCCTTGAAGATTCAACTTGAAGAGGTAAGAATAATAGAAGAAGTAAGGAATATTTACATTATGAAGAAAGAAGAAGATTGTAAGAAAATTGAACAATAAGTTATCTCATTAAGAAGAGCTTAAGAAACTCTCAAGTGCCAAAAGACTTAAACCATTTTGGGTGCATGGGTGAAACCTCATACGAAGAAGATGCAAATGCCAATAAGAAGGTTGAAGAAATATTTGCATAGATAGTTGATGAGAAGTGGATTGGGTTGCTAGAAAGGAGAAAATATTAAGAGATGACTATCCAAAAAGACCTCCTACCTTAAAAAATCAACGAAGCTTCAATTAGTATGAAGGAAACTACAAAAGAGTAGACCGTGATCAATTAAGGAATGAACCAAGATGGATTACACCACAAAGAAGATCACTTAATCCCATGTATCAAACTTTCCTTCTTGGTCATTGTTATACTTGCAGAAATTTTGGACACAAGGTAATTAATTGCAGAATCCATGAAAGGAACAACTATGAAAGAAACATGAGTGGTGTATGTTGACGATTAAAATCGTAATGATGAATTCCGCCCGCAAAGTATTTCTAAAGCCCTATTATTTAACTATGCTAATAATATGATATGAGTAGGTAGGACCCCCTTGTAGACTAGATGTGCAAGGATAGACATATTATACATGTTTTGCTGTTGTTTTTTATGCTACCTACATAGTCCTATATTTTTTACGATGCAATCTTGGTTTCTTTTGACATGATAATGGGTGGATGATGCATTTTTGTGGAATGATTTTTGTGATCCAACATAGTTTTATGGTTATGAGGGGCATGTTATTTACAATTGCTATGATTTAACCTTGTCACCAATCCTTATGATTAATTACATAGCCACATATATGCAAGATATATTTTAATGGTAGCACGATCAAAACAAGAAAAAAACCTATGAAAAAAAATCCTAAAGGGAAAGAAGTTATATGTTTGAGCTATGATAAAGGACTATATGCAAGTTCGAATGGAAAAGTTAAAGGATATTAGTGTTAGTCCTAAATATTATGCTATTGTTGGTTAGTGGGCTATGCGAATTTCATTAGATTTGAATGGGGCACATATAGCATTTTAATATGTATTATGGAAAAGGTTTAACGTGTAAATGATATTGAGTGGCTCACTATGCAATGGATATCGTAGTAGATTTCACGATGGTTTGGCATTGAATACATGGTTTAATTATTGGTGAATGTAATTCTTGTTGGGTTGTCTCGTACTTCAAATTGAATAGGCCAGGTGATGGAAGCAACATGCATTTACTGTACGTCACTCTATACTTCCCCTATCGCCCGTCACCCTAGCATTGTTCCATTGTTTCATTTTTCACTCTGTTGGTTGTGAAGCTCCACATTTTCAGGCTCTTGGAAGAAGGAAGGATCGGCCAACTCGCCATTTAAGCATTTTTGTCACATGTATGATTATTTTTCTCTCCATCCATGAGGTATTCTTTGTTGTATGAATAAATGATGGCTTAGTTATGCTTGGATCCTGTGTGCTCTTAAGAATTTCTACTGTGTGGATGTGTGCTATGGCTCTCTATGATGACTGTAAAATGTTTGGGATTGCAAGCAAAATAATTGGGTATTTTAAGTTGCACATTAACTGGTTGTTCGGTCAGTTTAGTATCATGATGGGTCTCTGTGGAATAATAAGTGAATGGAGGTACATATGGCTCTGCATTGATGATGGAGGGTTTTGTTCTATCTATTACCGTTGGTTTTTTCATTCCCTCACAATCATGATTGTAACCCTTACCCAGTCACAGAATAACTGCCAACAATTGTTGTGCTCTTTCTTCAAACCCTGAGTTGTGGTCGTTGGCCCGTTCTTACTGTATTTTCACCGAAGCATCCCAAGATCCAATCTTGGTTGGCCCTAGCATTACTACATTCCTGTATGGTTATGGATTGATTTTAATACATAGTTATGATTATTAAATTCTTTAATTTGTTTTATGAACATTATCCATTAATTTCCCTATCATTCTCTCACTTTTTCACACATTATGAATCCCCTCACAATCTTAGATTCACTTTGCATGCCATGTTCTTAAAATTAAATTAAAAATAAACTATGTGTTACAACAATTAAAAGATGACACAAAGATGGGTCACAATTGATATGATTTTGTTATTGTAACACAATTGATTGTTTAATGATTTTTTGAGCAGTAATCATGTTCTTACTCCCTTTCATTTTATCACTTTTCCTCTCAATACAACCCCCTCAGATATCCCCGAATCCCTATTCACACCCTGCTCATTGACAAGTATTAAATGATTTTTATGGATTGGATTGAATGGGTCTGATGTGATTACTGAGCCAAACTTTGTTTCACATTAAAGATATGTCATGTATGTTTTGTTTAAAGAAGCTAGTTGCTAATAAATGTTGCATACAAGATGAGCTTCTTCAACAGAGGAAGCCATGTCCGAAATAACAGGGGAAGAGGGAATTGGAACAAAGGGCCTAGAAGACCAAGATTATCGATACATTTTTATGCAGATCCACAAGAATTAAACCATCTCTTCCAAGATGGATTTTTCAATTGGATTGGACAAGGGGTAGTCCAACCTAGGACAAAAAGGCCTCCCTTCCAACCCCAACATGTCCCTGGTATTCTTGTTCCCCCTCATGTTTCATTACAACCTGAAGTCCCTGAGAATGACAGATGGCAGGATATTGTTCACCCAATGATCTCCCAACATCGTGGCTAGCCCAATTTGTCTCTACCTACTCCTCCTCCACTAGTTAACCCAAATTTCCAAAATTTCCCTGCACACTCACATGTACAGTCTTCCCATGCAATAAAGAGAMTCAAAACCGAAGCCCACCACACACATGATAAAGGAAAAGTTGTTGTTGCCCCCTCCTCTCCCTCAAGTGWTTCAACCAAATTCGTTTCATCCCTCATGCACTTGAGAGATGACCGCTCTCATTTCATCAATGAGATAAAGCCTAAAGGATCCACATAGCCTAAGGCTAATTCAGAAAAGTCAAAGGGAGACATYGACAACAAAGGGAAAATTGCCTCCCAAAGTGAAAAGTATGGTTTTTGAGTATATTTTATTATTAAAAAAAGAGGACATTTGGYTGCTGAAGTTTTTGGACAACATACTATTTTTGGATATTATATTTTTGGATATGTGTAAAATATCATTGATGTTTAATTTTCAAATTATGAGAATGATGATGGGAGACACAAGGAGGGATTTGTTGATTGATGGAATATATATGTTTATTTTTGTTAAGAAACTAAAGGGAGTCACAAGGGGTCCCACCTATTAGTTATTACTTATTAAAGACCCTTATTATTATTATATTAATTCTTCCTCTAAACTAAAAGATAGTTGAGTTTTAGTTAACTTAACTAAAAGAGGTAGTTGACCTACCTCAACTAATTTGGAATGTTTAAAGGAAAAATGAGAAGGAATAACAAGGGGATAATATAAGGAGAAATCATACTAAGGTATGCTCTTGATTTTTATTTAGATAGTTCAATTTTCATTCATTCTTTAATTCATTAAAAACACAATTCTCTTTTATGAGAACATGGTCCTATTGTAGACAACAAGATTCAAGGCTGAATTACATCATTTAGACACTTGTTTTCAGAGGTGTTGATCTATCTTTGATAGTCTGTGTAGACTTGTCTGTTTATGAATTAAATTTCATGACTGATAAAGGAAATTCTGTAGATTTGAGTGGTCAGCAATCTGTGGCAAGTTGATCCAACTTTTAAAGTTCATTTTTTTTACTTTTTGTCAGAAGTCCTTTTGTATGGTTTTCATCGGGGACATCTAATTTTGACTTTGGTCCGAACTCCCTCAAGGATTTTTGTAAAGAGAACAATTCTTTTGATTTCTTGGAATGAAATAAGTGATTTCTATTCTGTCTCATCTATGTTAATATGTGACTTCGTATTTTTTCTTTTGTCTCCACATTTACTTTTGCATCTGTTATATTCAAAAAATTATATAAAATGTTGAATTTTACAAAAATATTTTATTTATAAAAAAAATTAGCCTAAGCCCTTGTAACTAATACTCATGGATTAGGAAACAATTTTTGAGGCTATAGACATAGGGTGATATTCCCGTCTATCTTGCCTTAGCCAAGCAAGATCTGAAAATGCTTGAGAAAGATTATTTCATCTCTTTTCCTCAACAATGTAAATAGTAGATATGGAAATGTTCATTGATTTATCAACATAAGTTATAATTCATTTGATCTATTGATGGACAAAAATATCATATGCTACAAATGTAATAATTTGGTAACAAAGCACGAGGCTGCATATATATGAATGAAGATACTCCTATGCTAACCACACTATGGAGAAGGATAGAGATTACAAACAATGAAGATTTTCAAATAACATTGACCATTGAAGAATGTAAAGAAGAAGATGAATGATACATAAATAGTGGGTGCTCATCACATATGACTAGGGATCAAAACAAATTCATCAACTAAAATAGAAAGGGAGGAAACGTTGCATTTGGAGATGAATCATATGCAAAAATACTTGGTAAAGGTGTAGTAGAGCTTGGAAGTGAACATGTAAAAGAAAACAATGTCATATTAGTAGAAGATCTGAAGCATAATCTCCTCAATGTTCGTAAAATGTGTGATCAAGGACACACTCTCACGTTTGACTCCAGAAGATGAAAAATCAGAGAAGAATATTTAGGAAGATTGGTTGCAACCACAACAAGAATACCAAGTAACATATACATTCTAGACCAAGAGAAGAGAAAGAAGATTGAAGACACACGAAAGAGCGCGAAGGAAGAAAAATACCAGAAGACTAGAAAGAAAAATGAAGTACTATTCACTTCCATATGTTCAGGGGGAGTAGCCCCAAAGAAGAGAGTTACCTTTTTCCATTAAACTCAAGGGGAGTATCCCCACCCTTTTCCATTGATGTCAAAGGGGGAGAGAAACTAGGAGCATGATGACATGGCGAGCATGAGTGTTTCCATCAATGCCAAAGGGGGAGATTGTTGGAAGATTTGTTGTTGTCATTGATGTCAACCCTAGTCATTGGTTTTGGACCCAAAAGTTGATCAATTAATTTGAACATGAAGGACACCACACATGAAGATACAATGCCCATGGATGGATAGTATATGTCATGTTGTTTCCGATGGTAGGTGACACGTCATGTGGATCCTCATGGTTGAGGAGAAATGATTTTTTTGAATATGACAATGTGAATTGAAGCTAAACCTACAGGTCGACCCTAAATATAATTAAAGAAAAGAATTACAAAATAATAAAGTGATAGGTTGGACCTAATGACAAAAGGAAGTGTCATAAAAAGTGTAAATACACATTGAATAACATCTTATTTAATCATCCAAGTATAAAACTTTGAAGAGAAAAGTTGTATGGAGGAAGACTCAGTTAGAGCTGCAGGAGCAAGAAGGTCAAGGTACAGGTGGGAGAAGGTTTTTTTTGATAAACCCTAATTCTGGGGGGTCCTCGCTGGTTGTACACTAAGTGTCTCGCGAGGAAATCACATGTTGCATAGCCTCTGTCAAGAGAGGAACTGGTAAAGTCAAGAGTAAGGGTTGGAACATACTGCAACAACATCTCTATGCATTTGGTTCAGGTTTCTGAGTAATGGTTATGTTTTGTTGATGATGATATCAATAATATGATGATGTAAATGATTGTTATATTTTTTATATTCTTGGGTGGAAGTAAGGGGAAAGGATAGATGGATTAACCTTCTCTTGATCTTAGAAGTTATATCTTCCTTTGGAGCTTAACCCTCCTTTAAACTTGGAAGTTGTAACTTCCCTTTGTAGTCATTACTTCCCTTGAATAATAACTTATGATTACTTCTCATATATGGTGCATGGTGTATTGGTGTATCTCTTCTACTATTCTTCTTTGGATATTCTTCATTTCTCATTGGATATAAATTGAATATATAATATGGTTGAAGTACAAGTTGAAAATGTTTTTGAAATTATACTTGCTATTTCTTCACCCCCCTCTTAGTATCAACAATGTCTACATGCACTCACACTTAAATGATACATATAGAGATATATTCTATTTTTTTATGCATTTTCAATTTTTTCATGGATAGATTACTATGGACATATTAAATTTTTGGGTGTTAGGTTCATTATTGTAAATAATCTTAATTAGAACTTGAATGAATGTCGATGAATATAGTTAGAACCAGGATCAAAATGGGAAGTGATTCAGAGAGTTTTCACCTTAGAGGAGGTCATATGGGTGGGAGGTGAAATATCTATCTATACATGCTTAGAGTTGAAGTTGTCACTGAACCAACACTAGGAGTTCCTTTGAATCCAAGGGAAAGGGAAAATGTATTGTCTTATGTCTTCTAGCAATCTATTTTTTTTCCCACTTCTCACCATCAAAGATATGGACCTTCCATTTTAGTTATGTGGACATGATAATTATTTCAATATAGTTTAATCCCTCTCAGAAAGAGGTGACATATTTTGTATATTGTCCATACCCTAACATCCTAGGGTTTCTCTCTTTATTATTTGAGTTTAAACGATTGTTCTCCTTTCCTTTACATTCAAGGTGATTTATTGTTGTGGAATAAATTTATATATGTCCTTCAATCTTGGCATAATACATCCCTGGGAGGGTAAGTGTTTTCTTAGCCATCCCTTGCCTCCAACACCACAATTTCTCCCAGTTTTTATTAAATTCATAGAGAGGATGATGAAAACAATATTTCACCCATATAACCATCCATCAACCACTCATCCATCCATGATTCAGTCACCCCCTTGCTCATTGAAGAAAATGAATAACCAAAAATCTATCCTTATTAGTAAAAGGTGATTTTCCCGTTTCGAGTCAACAAAATCATGAAATTGGTTGCCACTTTTGACTTGTTATGTTCCTGTTGAGCACTCAACACACCCTAAAAAGTTTATGTCAAATTTTACTTTTTGGGTACCACTTGATCTTTTGCACTGACTAATTCGACTTCAGTATGAAATTTTTTTCCTGTGCTTATCATTTTGTTTCTCATTTAAGTCTCTCAAAGTTTGCTTGAACATGCGAAAACCCATAACTTAAAAGATTAACATTTAATTAAAGAATCGACAGCCAAACATTTTCTCTGACGCACTCAAAGATTCGGCATCGGGAAGAATTAAAGATGAAATAAAATCACTCGAGAAAACCGTAGTCGCCGAGTGTCGATCCTCATCGGCGTTGACAAAAGGAAGTTTTCTTTTGCGACAGGAATCACACAAGGATATCGTCGATGACCGATCCCTTCGACATCGACAAAAGGCTAAAAGAGTAAGCGTTAACGAAGAAATAAAGGCTTCACTGATAGTCGATCCCCAATACCTTTTGACATCGATGATTTTTAGAAAGCTAGCCTGTAGAGAACGTGATAAGTTGATCCCCGATCACCGACCCCCGATACCTTTCAGCATTGTCAATCCCAAGTTTATTTTAACAAACACATCTTGTTGAAACCCCCGAATACGATTGAGATACACGATCAAACCACCTGTCCTCATCTACCATCTGTTGTTTCCAGAGTGGTTAAACATACAATCTAGTTTTCCCCTGAGTCGTTATTAGTTCCTGAGGCCCAAGTCGCACCCCGAATCATTTTTTCCACGTCAACACTGTATGATGAAATTAATCAGCGTCAAAAGTTATTCTCAGGAGGATACCAATGAGAAAATTCACCACGTATCACTGATCCCTGATTTTCCCACTAAGAAAGTGACGTGATGGGACGTTTTAGTGCTAAGATACGTTGGATCTGAAGCATTTAAAGAACTAATTAATTCCAAATCTCGCATTAGTTATTAATTCGTGCGTGGATCAAATAAACCGTTTGAAATTGTTGATAGGGCACACCACCCTCCGCGCCTCCACCGTCAATCTATGTTGAATTGAATTGCAGGGATTCGACACGACAACAAGCCTCACATAACAAGTAACATGTAATATCCTCCCATTTCGTCACGACAACAAGCCTCACATAACAAGTGAAGTTTTTTTTTTTTTTTTTGTGTGTGTGTGTGTAGGAAGGTAATGATGACATTATACTCAACATCGCAACACGACGATGAACACAACGCATGCAACTCAAGCAACAACTACATAACAGCCTAACATAAAAGGACATCAAGCACCTGGAAGCAATGTACGACATTCAACCGACGAAGCATAAGAATGACTACCCGCCCATCCTACCCTGCAATGGTTAGGACCTCCAGGACACATAAGCAACGCTCAAGCCCAGGTTCCCATAGATTTTGACCATTTAAGGTCTCAAGGCTGGTGACTGTTCTAAGGAACAAGGAGGTGTCTACATCCCACCCAAACAAACAAGTCCAAGCCGACTAAGATAAATTACAACATCAAGAACATCCAGGCGCAACCATCATAAAAAGGACACATGTAACTTGAACTTTCACGGCGAGCGAGAGCATTATCACATTCATGCATTATAATACAATTTACAAAACACCAATTATCTATCTAATTTAGCAAGTCTAAGGTTTGCAATCTAGTCTTTATTCTCCTTACTAATTTTAATATTATTACCACCTAAATGGACAACTCTATATTAATCCACATCTCTATCCAACTAGCTATTACTTGAATAATCATATTAACAATATTAAAGTATTTTTCACTCCCTAAATGGAATAAGGTGTTTCCTATGTTTATGTTCAAAGTCAATTTATTTTTCTTTACATTGGTACTTGCATTTATGGATCCACTAGAAAAACCAAAAAGGAAATAACTTAATACCTCAAGTCATTAAGAAGTTACCATTCTCCTTTCTTATACTAATTTAATAAGATATTATTTCCAAAAGTGAATCTAGGTAGTATCCTTCTCTAATATTAATTTATATACATCTAAAAGATCTTGAACCTTCCCCTCTTCTCAATAACAAGTTATAATTATTGATATCAAAATTTTACATAAACACTTGAAATTTTCCAAATGATAAATCTAAGGGAAACTCTATAACACTTTTCCTTATTTTAAGGATAACACCCAAGTAAGCCTAAATCCGTGATATGGATTGTATTAAGGGGAGTAACTATTTTTCTCACAACCTCTAACCCACTCTCTCTATATATATCTAAGTATTACATTATTTATAACTTGCCAGAATAATTCAATTAAATATAAACTCATTTACTTAACACACTTATTTGAGCACACTCCCTAAACATCTAAGTCTTAATTTAATAGTGAAACCAAATTGATATGATATAGTTACTTAAACATACTTACTTGGCACCCTTTCTACAATATATAAATCTTGCATTAATAAAAGCTATGAGTCTGTCATTAAGGCCGAGTGTGAGCATGAAGGCTCTGAGTACAAGGCAAGGAAGGGTCAGAATCTGAGTGTGAGCATTCAACTTTGAACACAAACGAGGAAATGTCAGAATTTGAGATCTACACCGAATCATGAATGCAGACAGAGATAGACATATGTAACATTTTAAGCAAACGAGTTACAGATTTATTGTCCCGGTATCAACGATGTCACTAGGTATGAAATTCGTAGGAATCCATCAACAATTTTGCCAGGTATCAAGGGAAACAACAGTAAAATTTTCAACACAGTCTCAGTAACGATTTCCAGAAAGAGCGTGGTCAACGAAAGGGGCAAATCGCCATCTAACACAAGGTATTCTCTATCTTAAATGTGGTAAAATTTTTGTCTAAAAATGGGCAGACAGTTAACAAGTGAACTCATTGCCAAGTTAAGGTGGCAAAAGGGAGTCGTAATCAAATAAAAAAAACACTGCCACAGCTAAAAAAAAATCCCTGTGTAAAAAGGTTCAACGTAGACCCAAAAGATTTAAAATTTGTCGTTGAGTGGGAAAGGGGTGAGCTAAAATTCGTCCTAAAATAAAGTGAAGTGTAGGGGTAAGACAACAGGAAGAATTTTCTGATTGGTGTGAGCAATCGCTCTAACATTAAACACTGTCCAACTTACTGTCCACAATGAACTGTCGAACACAGTCCAAGGGAGAAAGGAATTTGCAGAGTTTCAACAAGAGGATGGCACTGAGTTTTATCTCCAAAATCACAGCCATTTAAAAGGGAGAATCACAATCATCAAAGGTATAAAAGAGGGTGGAACAGCAGTGTAAGTTTTGTCAATAAGGGTAATAATTGCAAAGGATAAACGCAGTAAAAAATTATCACTCAACAACATGGAGAAATAAGTAAAAACGTAGTCCAAATGCCTCGAAACTGCCAATCTATTTCAGTAAGGTGACAGGGTAAAATCGTTGGCCCAAGGTGTGAAAGAGGAAGGTGAAATTTTGCACAGTAAGGACAGACCTGAAGTATAACCACCACACAGAAATTCACTGGGAAAATCATTAAAATTGCCGACGACATTTATTTAAAAACACAGAGATCATTCATTAAAATGCAGAGATTGAACATAGAAAATAAAAAGAGGTTTGTGGCAGGAGGAAAACCACCTCATAGGTAATTGATACAGTAAGGCGTAAGGCTCACTGGACCAGGAATGATCACAGGGTTAGACGGTTGGGAAAAAACAGAGGTAGACAACTTACAGGTTCATCCTTCACTTCATCATCCTCGCACAGAAAAGCAGGGCGTTGGGATCCATAGGTATTTTAACGGTAAGGCGACGACCGTAGATCAGGCTTCTGGTCGACTGCTCAGGCGAGGACTGACGAACTAAGGACGAAAGGCGAACAATCGTATGGGTCACAATCAAACACAGCTAGGTGGTCAAGACATGCGTGAAAACGAAGGCCATGGGAGTCAACAATCATCGAGCTAGGCTAAGAGAAGTTCAGTCATCAATCTAAACATCCAATTTACTTACATAATCAACATGCATATCCAAGCATAAAACCTACAACATCTATTATACAAATGAAAAGAGAGTATCATTCCCTGATCGCCCTCTTTGAGTGTCATCCACACACTTCGTGCAACTCCCGCTCACCAACCGTCGAGAATTCACCGGTACCTCCCAGCCAATTCTAAGGGTAATCTTCTTCCCCCTTAGCCCCATGAGCCGCAAAGGGGCCACACACTCATTATCCAGATATTTTGACTAGCTCCCAGCTCGCCTCGCAAGGCTGAGCTACCACTCCTCACCGAGCTGGGTATCCCAACTCCCACAAGTTAAATCAGTCAAGTAGATATTTCTGCAGTGTAATGTTACACAAATAGATCATGATCCAACCTCCATCACCTCCCTTCAGTATATAGAGTGTCGTGGTTCCTTACTTTCCAAAAATTATCTTTTAGTTAAGTTTTTATAATTAAATTCCTAAAAATTCCTCCCCGTACAAGTTTCACCCATCCCCTTCCTTCCTCCATAAATTAACTTCTTTAATTAATTAATTATCTTTATTTCCCTCACCCACCTAGAGTTACTCCTAGAATCACTCCTAGGTGTCCCCAAATTCTCTTACAGGTTTTAATAACTTTCCTTTTTATTAAATTGCTAGTTCAGTTCAAATTAGAAAGCTCTTAAATGGTAGATGCTTTACTAAGTTTGACCTTCTTCTTTTTCCCTTAAGTTCCCCTTTTTCCCTTTTTATGTTTACCTCTTTTCCTAGTTTCCTAAAATTTTAGATTTTCCCTCTTTCCCCTTTTTAATTAGAAATCAAAAAGGCAGGTGTGGAATTTTAACTCTTTTTCCCTTTTTCATTTAATTAGTATAATTTAAATTATCAAAAGATAAAACAATTAATCCCAAGAGATTTTTTTTATGAATAATTTAAATTTCTTACTCCCTTCGTGTTACAAGATTTTACGGAGATCATAATTATTATTTAAGTTGTTTTTTTTTATTTTAATTATTTTTTTTATTTTAATTAATTAATTTTTTTTTATTTTTTTGGTAGACAAAATTTTACCACTAGCGTAATTTAGACTTAGACCTTAAATTTTGTACTGGGCGACATTTAGTTAGGGATTTTTTTTTAAAAATACTTAACACATTATTCGTCCTAAGGCCATCTAGGTTCATTCCTCTATCATCAACAACACGACGTGCCCTTCAGGACGCACTAGGTGCTCCAAGGGTGCCACTCGCCTCATTTGATCCCTTGCGCGACGTGACCTTCAGGACGCACTACATGCTCCAAGGGTTCCACTCGCCTCTTGAATGATTTGGTAGACATCAATAATCCCTGGAGTCAACACTTCGCCAAGTGAAATTGTGGGAGACTAAGGGTCTCTAAGAAATAAGGCCCCTGCCTTATTGTGTGCCCCTTAGAATCATCGTGAGCGACTGTCATAGTCTTCCCTCACGGCATCGTGGGTCCTCTTGAACTAGGTAATCGTTAACCTATAGTTCGAGCCACGACTAGAGTGCTAGTAGGCTGCGGTAGGGCTGTTGTCCACACCTCTCCCTCAACATCTTTGGTAGTCATGCATGACCCCTTTACTCCATATGTGAGTCTGGTCAACAAGCTATCGTCATCCTGCATCATCAACAAATCATGTCAGAACATATCCATATCATATCCTCTAATCAGAAGCACTAAAATCACAGTGAAACAATCAAACCCCAATGGTACACTCCCCGACTCGATCTGAAGACCAAGGGGTTCCATCGATGCCTCGGCATCTTCTAAGTCCATAATCCTACACACTGAGTAAAACCGAGTCAATAGCACTTGTCTATGTCAAGGCGGAAAAAACAACATGTCATCATCCCATAAAGCCTCATAATCAAACTCAAAAGTTTTAATAGCATAATAATCCGGATCACTTGTGAGCAAGTGTCCTCAAAGAATAAGTTCGTTCGGTGCACCAGAGTGGGATGTTACAATTTTTAGAAAGCTATCCTATAGAGAACGTGATAAGTTGATCCCCGACCCCCGATACCTTTTGACACCGAAAATCCCAGGTTTATTTTAACACATGCATCTTGTTTAAACCCCTGAATACGATTGAGATACATGATCAAACCACCTGTCCTCATCTACCATCTGTCATTTCCAGAGTGGTTAAACATACGATCTAGTTTTCCCCTGAGTCGTTATTAGTTCCCGAGGCCCAAGTTGCACCCCGAATCAATTTTTCCACATCAGAATTGTACGATGAAATTAATCAGTGTCGGAAGTTCTTCTCAGGAGGATACCAACGAGAACATTCACCACGTATCGTCGATCCCCGATCTTCCCACTAAGAAAGCGGCGCGATGGGACGTTTTAGCGCTAAGATACGTTGGATCCGAAGCATTTAAAGAACTAATTAATTCCAAATCTCGCATTAGTTATTAATTCGTGCATGGATCAAATCAATCGTTTGAAATTGTTGATAGGGTACACCACCCTCCACGCCTCCTCCATCAAACTATGATGAATTGAATTGCAGGGATTCGACGACTGATCTCATTTGATTTCCACTCATAACCCGAGTTAATTGGTTGATACGACACGATAGTTTCTTCCCCTTTTAAATTCTTTCAAGCAATTCATAAACAAGGTCATCGTGCATAAAGAAGTTCAGAGCATCCAGAGGAGTGAGATGAGTAATCCATAAAAAATTTCCAAGGTCCAGTGAGTATTAAACAATAGGTTTAGAAAGTGTTATAGGTATGTACTAGTCTATGGATTTTTTATGCTTTACTTCATTCATTTTTATCCGATGTTACTCTGTACGCATGCCCTAAATATTGATTTCAATGGTAGGAACAATGCCTCCAAGAAAACCAACCACTAGGAAATATCCAAGAGTGCTGAAGCTAAAGGAACCAGATGTAGGAGAAGGCTCTTCCCCAACGGTCACAAAACAATTGGAATTTACTCCAAAGACGGTGCCCATCATCAAGACATCCACCAAGGAGGTTTTCATTCATCCTTCGGCCTTTGGAGACACAAAATATAGCATAGGGACCAAGGCAGTACTCCCACAATGGGGAGAACTTTTCCAGAAGATCAAGCGGGAATAATTCTCTGAATATACCCCACACAACGACCCCAATATGAGGAAACTTGGCGATGAAGTTTTTCCAAATATTCGAAGGTCGTACCTGCTCATGGTAGCGAGCATAACTCCAGTATTCCCTTACATAGAACTCCTGAAGTGGTTTATCAACCACACTAACGCACAAAGATGTTTCATCAATGACGACAATGGCGAGTGTGTCGGGGTTTTTCTTCCAGTGGAGCTGCAAAATTACTACAATATTAGAGACCCAGAGGAGCGACTGAACACTGATTTTGTTATAAGCTTCTATGAGAAACATGACACCAGCCGGTTGATGGCTTCATGGTGAAGAGAGGATAAAAATTTCACCAATCGGACCTCCGAATGGTACCTGACGGCCAACGTAAGAGCCATATATCTATCTAATGGCCCTCATCTGTTGGTTGTATGGGGAGAAATATTGTTCCAGGTTTTCAAAGGAATGGATGCCTCTAGCTTACACGGTAGCCATTTTTGGAAGAGGTTTTAATTGGGGCACCATCATTTCCAAGTAGTTGAGAATTTGCATTCAATAGGCTCAGAAGCCAAAATAAGGAGAGACTCCATCCTTCTACATGGCTTCTTATTTATTGGATGTCATCTATGCCAGGAATTCCTTTGCTGGAATTAATTTGAGTTGGCATGCCTCAAAACTCCTAGTCCATGTATATTTCAGCATCTTGTGCGAGAATAGGTACAATAAATCCTAATCCCTTATATGCGATCAATTCATTACGTGCATTCATTTTAAGTTGTTCCAAAAAGAGTGCCTAAGAATGTTGGTTGCGACCAAAAGGATGATATCAAAGGTTGGACACTGGTATCTGGATGAGAGTGATACCTACATCAGGGTTTCCGGAGCCACTGAAGCACGACACTTGTTACCTGTGTATGTCCCTGATCGACTAGTAGTAGGGGAAATTGACTACCAAACCATCCTACAAGGTTACAATGCTACTCTGGTAAAAGATAAGAAGCGAACATTCATACCTTATGGATTCCATATAGGTTTCTACATGGTAAAAGACACAACTCAAGCCAAGCAGGAAGGGTTAATCTAATTAGAGTTTTGATTCCAGACTGGTCATTTTCGCAAGAACGACCCAAAGGGTCTAGTCCTGAAGCACGCGTCGCAAGTATCATCCTGTTGGCCATACACACATGACAGGTTTGAAGATGATATTTTCATGGAAAATGCATAGAATTGGGAAGAAGTTGTGGCAAGGATGGTCGATCCTAGGATGACTAGATCTAAATCCATGAGCCTATATGAACAAGTGACAACCCTAGAAAAATCGGCTCATGGATCCCTCTGGGTCACAAAGGAATGAATAGTGGTCGAGACAACAAAAGCTCCCCAAGAAGCAACCGAAACAACAGAGATTTCCCGGGTAACCATGGTACAGGATAGTAGTTCTCCCAAGGTTCAGGATGTGTGGGAGAGAGGGTTACTCATGTATGAATAGGCTCAGAAGATGATGAATCATATGCGAGATAACCTGGACCTCATTAGGATGATAAGGCTTCCGACCGATAGCCTAGAAGAAATCCCAGCAGGACCAAGAAGCCCTGAATTCATAGACCTTGATAACATCGTTGGGTTAGACGACCCTGAATCCACAATGCCACCGACCATATCACCGATAGGTATTTCAATGCAGCTGGAGGCAACCGAAGTATCAGTAGAAACAAGTGTGTCGGACCCCCTTCGTGAGTTAATTAAAATCTACAATGATGATGAGAGTCCAAAAGTATCTCTCGAGACCCTTGTGCATGTCAAAGAAGAAAAGGGACCTGAGAAGACATCTTCTCCTATCCCCAACGTCCAGATCTAGGAGGTCCCGCAGAAAGAAAAGGAAGCTGAAAGTGTCTCAGACACTAAGTTGCCCGATGCGTCGGCCACCCAAGTAGATAGTCCTAGAGATGAGATGAAGTCGGGTTGGCCAAAGGAAATAACCCCACAGCAGGAACTCGGTGTTTCAATGGACGATGAACAAGTAAGTATAGAGTCTATCCCCGACACCTCTATTTCTATCGATACTTATACGCCCGATGAGTGAAAAATAGAAGCCAGTTCTTCGGAGCATAATGAGGAACCTCTAGAACTCGATCTTGAACAAGTGTACACCATCAAAATTCTTGGGAATAAAATCACACGGGGGGATCATCATATTCCCAAACTTTTGGCCGAAGTACCCGACATACATGCCATAGATTATGATAGGAAAAGGAAGGTTATCGTCCAGTGGACCACCAATAAAAGGAGAATCACTTTGGATCGCTCCATCCTCATCACTACAGAGGAAGATTTGATAAACACACAAAATGCTAGAACATCTGAACTTATCGGTGTAGGGAAAGAGATCTCAGATGCCACCCTAGACAGAGAAATAAGAGATGAAAAGGAGTTGGTCGTCGCCCTAAAGGAACTAGAACATTTGTGCCACTTGGATAAGTACTATCAGGACACAACACAAGCTACGGTATACCTAAGGAGTGAATTCCAGGAGGCCTATGGCAAGTTCACAGATGAGCGACACTTATTCACCGCAAAAATAGTTGAACTTCAGAAAGATACTCTCATGGCACTCGCGACGTGCAAGGATATGGAGTGGTGGTATGAAAAAGCACAACAAGTTGTGGAGAGAGTCGACTACATTGGTGCAGTCCAACAAGGTCGAGATAAAGAAGAACATGACATTTGGGTGTTGAATGAAAGTAGTCTTGATCACATAAAGAAGTCAGTTGAGTATTGGGAAAAAATGTCTCGGGAACCACAACAAGAAATTCAAGATAAATGGGCCAAATGAGAGAAACACTAGAGTAAGATCAATTGGGTAATGAAGGAGATCGAAATCCCCAAGTTTGGTGTGCCAGACGAATTTATCGACTTGCGCGACATAGTCAAATCACACACCAAGAAATATTCGTCATGGGTCGAAAGACTAGCAAAGGTGACCAACACAAAACCAGAATAGGTGCAACAATTTATGGAACACCCGATCAGAGCTGGGGATATGCTGCAACAATTTATGGAACAGTCGATTAGAGTTGGGGCTATGCTGCAACAATTGAGTGCCAATCTAGTTAAGTATCGGGCCCATGCAGTGGAGATCAGAGAAATTTGCACAGCCCTGATGGAACAACACATATTTCCGTATGCCCACACCTGTGAGGAGTTGTTCATCAATTGGTCGGAGTATGAGAAAAGTTACTCTTTCAAAGTGATATCTTAAGATGACTGTTAGAAAATTGTTAGGAGAAAATGCCATGCCACAAAGTTTGTTTTACTTATCTGCACTTTAGCCGTTATTTTTAGTTAATTTTATGTTATAAATAAGAGCATCGACCGATCAGAGAGAGGTCGATGGTTGTTTCAAGAAACTCTCATTTCTGGTTTTGTTAAGAACTATTTCTGAGCTACCTTGAATTGAGAAGTACTTCTGGACCAAAGACAAGTTTATATTTTCATCAAATGCATTTTTGATTGGATGTGGAGAAGAACTATTTCCTATCTCGTCTCATGAATGGATGTTGTAACAAGTAAGAGCTATTGAATCTATTGTTAAGTTATTTGATGCAATGTTTTATAGTTCTTTTCTTTAATGATGAGGATGAATCGTTGTGTTATTATGTGATGGATGATTAGAGTAGGTGAATTATTTTACTTACCATTGTTATCGCATATGTGTTTTCTTTCTGATAATTAGTATCTCATACAGTAATTGGATGCTCACATGGTTAACGTATTAGTACTAGGACTATGGTATAAATTTGTCATCTGCATGCTTGAGTAGCGGGTTATCCCAAGCTCAACCTCTTCTCCAATAGTTAAAACCTTTTTCCCATTTTTTTGTCATGTTGGTTTTTACCAGCTTCCATCTTATATCGGTCCAACCTAAGAGAAACATAAAAAAAGAGAAACCCCAAACTGAAGGAGACACCTTCACAAGAAAACGAAAAGCCCATCTATTAATTGGTCAGATCCCAAGATCTAAAGAACCATTCCACTATTAAACACTGCAGAGTCTAATTGGGCCTCAGTGGCGGGTTTGGTTCCTACTGTTGAACTTAAGGGATTTAGGACCCATCAATAGAATTGGCGCTAGAAAGAGGGGAGAAGAATGAATGGATGAATACATATTCCATATAATATTTTAGACAACCTGTAGATTGAAAATAGCCCACATGCATGGCTAGTCATTCCCAAGACAAATCACACACACTGATTTCTCCTGAAACAAGTGACTCGCCCCAGCTTGAGGAAGAACGATTGTTCCCTAATATACCTTATGCTATTCCTCACGAGGAATTACATCAATTCAGAAGAATCACAAGAGCATATGCCCAACAGATTGGTGCGTTGTCTTTAGCTCTGATACTTCCTCGAAGACAAAAAATAAGCAGACCAGTGGTCGACACCCCCGACCAAGTTTTTGTGCACACAGTAGAATACCTAATAGATTTTTCAATCACCAAAATCAAACATCCTCTCAATATGATCCCTGAAATTCCAACTGGTGACATCTCTGAACCAGATGATTTTTGGGAAGAGGAGGAGTTTAACTCGGAATCAGAAGATATGGAAGAAAAAAAAGACCATGAGGAAGAGGGAGGAAACCCAACTCAGAAAAAACAACATTGGTTGGCCAGAGACGCTTTTTCCATTCCAGGAAGAGTACATAATCTTCTCCGACACCCAGAGAAGTTACTTACTAAGTTCGACCCCAAGACCTCGGGATTGCTTGAAGATCATATCAATAAATTCATACTAGTGATCAGACTTATGAACATCCAACATGAATATGCAGTATGCCAACTATTCCCCTATACGTTTGAGAATTCATCTTCCACATGGTATTTTAATCTGCCTGTAGGATATATAACTAGTTGGATGAAGTTTCAGAAGGATTTTCTAGATAAATTTGCAGAAGAAACTACTACAAGAGCTTTGATGGATGAATTGTTTGCCACCACCATGAGTTCGAAAGAAAGGGTAAAATATTTCAATCAAATACTCACAACTATCTTGAACAAATTCCATCTCGAAGCTAAACCTACCTAGGAGTTGCAAATTGAGGTATACATTAATGCCCTCCTAGCTTCTATTTCCATGTTTGTGAAGAGGGTTGCCAAACGAACCTTGGCTGAGAATTTTGAAGAATCCAAAATGATTGAATTCCAAATGAAAGGATGCAAAGAGAGCCAGGTCTCCTTATTCAAGAAAGAAGCTCAACCCCCTCCCCGGAGAGGGCTATTGCTCACTAGTCCCCCAATGAAACAAGCAAAACAAGCTCTTGAAAAGGGTAACAGAGACATAGAAGACCTATAATGGATGGTTAAGAAGTTATCAAATGAGATCATAGACATGAAAAGAAGTGTCAGGGAGGGAAACCAAGGCCAAAGGCCCTATAAGCCTTTCTTTAAAAGAAACTTGCAATTCAAAGCAATTGAACGCCCCCCCAACTAACCTAAATATCGATTTAGGAAATGTAGCATCTGATTCTTTTTGTACTTATCACCAAGAAAATCACTCCGAAAGGGACTGCCCTCAATGGGTGGATGCCATGAATTTAATGTCCGATCGATTCCTGGATGAAATCTCCCTGACTGAACAACCAAGCGATTCAGTTATGAATGTTGTTGATCAAGAAGAGATTGATCCACCGGAAGATACAACCATGTTGATATGGGATCCTGACCTAACCATGCCTTCCGACGACTTATTGAGTCTCAAGAACCACCCACAAAGGTATCGGTTGTGCAAATGCACAGTAAGGGTCCACCTATCTCGAAAGATCCTATTACTACCCAAACATTGGGGGAAAGGTCGACTCCCGATCACCCAAAATCACCTTTTTCTCCCCGTAAGAACCTTATTAGCATCCATACCCGATAATTGCCCAAAATGGATTACAACGTAGTTGAAGATTTGAAGAAGTTGAAGGCTAATATATCAGTTATGGACATATGTAGGATCCCTCAACAAAAGGACTTCTTGCTACAATATTTAAGACCAGTAGAAAACTGTATGACAAGCGATGGTCAACAAAGGAATCTAACTCCCACATACCTAGGGAATAAACTAACAGTAAATTCCTGCTCGGAAGATAAGAAGGGGATACCTTTTGTCCCACCTTTCCTTTTAACGTTTGAAGTCTTCAACAAGAACCTCCATAACTGTTTGGTCAATTCAGGAGCATCCTCTAATGTTATGCCTTTGTCTATCTATAAAAAACTAAATGCAGTTCCTCTCAAGAGTGATAAAAATGTAATACAACTAGACAGAACCCAGATGAAGGTCATGGGAGAAATCAAATATGTAATGATCAGAATAGTCATGCATCCTCAGTTTGTGCATGTGATTGACATCATTATAGTAGACATCCCATAAGCTTATGGATTATTGTTAAGACAAGATTGGTATGAGAAGTTAAATGGATACTTTAGTACAAACTGGGCACACCTTTGGCTACCATTAAAGGGGCGCAAGAATATGATCAGGATTGATAGAGAAAGGTATCTAAAGCATATTGTTATTGACCTAGAAACCCCAAACGAATCATCATCGACATATTTCCCTGTGCTAGGCAATTATTCCTGTGATTCCTACTTTGGGAAATTCTTCCATCTTTCATTTGATGTCCCTCTCACTCAGAACTATGAAATGATTTTTCAGGAGGAGTTTCCCACATCGGCATAAGAAACCCTCTTCTGTCAGCAACCTGTGTTAGAAATCACAGAACTAGCAGGAGGAAAAGAGCAGAGTAATAAGGAAGGGGAAGCCGACACGTATTGCCGATAATCTTGGACCCTATACTTTGATGGATCTAGATCACAGGAAGGGTCTGGGGCAGGGTGCATCCTCACTGATCCAAAGGGTAAACGTCATCTCCTATCTTGTAGACTTGAGTTCGAATGCACCAACAACACCGCTGAGTATGAAACACTAGTACAGGGGTTAAATAAATCCATAGACTTAAATGTCAAGGAATTAAAGGTTTTCGGGGATTCTGAAATTATCGTTAGACAAGTAAGGAATACTATACATTGCAACTCCCCGCACCTAAATAATTATCAACAAGAAGTGCATAGGTTAATAGAGAATTTTGAAGCTTTCAATATTACAACGATCCCCAGAGAAAATAATATCCTTGTTGATTCCCTGGCCACAACTGCTTCAAGGTTGTCACCTCTAGAGGATTATGAAGCCTCACGGTTCACTGTGGAGCTACTCTACAAACCATCAGTGCCTAACAACATTTCTAATTGGAAGGTATTTGAAGGGGATGAACAGATCATAAAATTTCTGACTAACTAATTAATTTTAAGGACCTAGCTATTGATGATGAAGTATTCCAGGAACAATCAACATAAATTGATCCTCGGACAAGTCATCCAACTAAAAAATTGAAGTCTCACACAATCTCGAAGGGGATAACTAACTTAGAAAATATTTTTGACCTAAAAGAACGATTTAAGGGGCCCAAAAATGTGAAGACTGGTAGTTCCTATCCCATGCATGAAACTATAAATCTCAGAACCCCGGAAAACCCAAAAAATATAAATCTTGGTAAGACTATATCTAAGGAGGAAAGGAAGGCTTATCTCAAATTGTTCAGACAATATCAAGATGTCTTTGCATGGTCCTACCGAGATCTCAAAACTTATGATACTCGTATCATTCAACACACTATCCTTTTAAAACCTGAAGTGAAACCCTTCCAGCAGAAGCTTCGAAAGTATCATCCTTCCCTGGAGCCCCTCATGCATCAGGAGTTGAAGAAACTGTTAGACACCAAAATTATCTTCCAGGTTAGACATTATGCATGGGTAGCTAATTTGGTTCTAGTAAGGAAAAAGTCAGGGGAGATCCGCCTATGCATGGATTTTAGAAACCTCAATAGAGCTTCGGAAAAAGACAACTACCCTGTCTCGCCAATGGAACATCTCTTGCAAACTGTGTCTGGCTCTGAAATTTTCTTTTTGTTGGATGGTTTCTTAGGTTATAACCAAGTCCTGGTTTTAGAGGAAGACCGTTTGAAAACTACCTTATGAACCAAGTGGGGAACTTTTTCTTACAAACACATGCATTTTGGGTTAATCAATGCAGGAGAAACTTTCCAGAGGGCTATGTATGTATATTTTTGGGGGTTAATCAATGAGTGTGTAGTGGTTTACTTGGACAACGTGATTGTGTATTCAAACAACAGAGAAGACCACATCCAACACTTGACCCATATTTTCGAAAGGTGTAGAAAATACGGTATATCCTTAAATCCTAAGAAACTATTTTTGGTGTCAAAGAGGGTAAGATCCTAGGCCAAATTATATCTCAAGCATGCATTCACATTGACCCAGAAAGGATTAAGGCCATAGCTCAACTCCTGTTGCCTCACAACAAGAAAGCTATGTAGTCATTCTTCGGGAAAATCAATTTTGTGAGAAATTTCACTCCCGATTTCGCAGAAACTATCAAGCCCTTACAAAAGGTGATCCATAAAGATGTCAAATTTAAGTGGGATGATGAACGAATGAAGGCCTTCAACGAAATCAAGAATGCTATATCCCAAGCCCTCGTGTTGCGAAGTCCCGATTTCAACAAATATTTCTTCCTCTACACTTTCGCCTTTGATCAATTGTTAGTTGGGATTTTGACTCAGAAGTATGATGACAACAACGAGGCCCCAATGTCATTCATGATCACTAACCTCGAAGGAGTGGAACTGAATTATCCTATTATAGATAAACATATGTATGCAATCTACAAAGAAGTAAATCATTTCAGATCTTACATCCTTAAGACCCATACCAAAGTAATCGTACCCCACCCCATAGTCCGATCCCTATTTATGCAACAGGAGATGGGGGAAAGAAGAGGGAACTAGATGGCAGTAGTCCAAGAGTTTGACTTGGACATAAAACCTGCTAAACTAGTTAAAGGACAAGGATTATGCAAACTAGTAGTTGAAGCTCAAGACCAAGTAAATGAAGACCCTAGATGGGATAATGAAATGGCACTATGGTGTGGTGAAGCTTCATACATTTCCCGAGGGGAAGAGTCTTGGTATGAGAAATTGACTTATCTCTTGCATCATGGGACTTGCCTAGAAGGCCTAAATCCCAGGGAAAGGAAAGCTCTTAGGTTAAAATCTGTGCAATATCGCCTCATAAATTCGGTACTCTTTCGGGTTAATTATGATGGGGTACTTTTAAGATGCCTCGAACGTATAGACACAGACAAAGTTCTAAAGGAAATCCATGACGGCCTTGCCAGCGGACATTTTGAAAGAGACACTATCACTCATAAGATACTGAGAATTGGCTAATATTGGTCCACTTTGTTTAATTATGCCCACGCATACACTAGAAACTGTAAAAAATTTCAATTAAGCACTGGGAGAGAGAAGAGGGCAACAATCCCACTCCAACCGGTGATTGTTTCTAGGCCTTTTGAACAATGGTGGTTAGATATCATAGGAGATATTACACCAAGATCTTAGAAACAACACAAGTACATTCTTACGACCACTGATTATTTCACAAAGTGGGCAGAAGCCATTCCTCTAACTCACATAAATGAGAAGGTAGTGATCCAATTCATAGAACAACAATTAATCACAAGATTCAATGTCCCTTTTGTTCTTGTTTTTGACAACTCAACTTACTTTTCTTCCACCTTATTAACAAAGTTTTCACTAGACAAAGGAATCATAATAAGATACTCTGCAAATTATTATCCATGGGGTAAAGAAGTGGCATATTCAACTAATAAGAACCTAGTAAGGATGTTGAAGAAAAGAGTTGCAGATAACCAAAGGAATTGGCATAATTTACTCCACAGTGCTTTATGGGCAGATAGAGTCACACCCAAGGAAGATATAGGAAATTCCCCATACTTTCTAGTATACGGATAGGAAGCCATTCTCCCGAATGAGCTTTATCTTCCATCTCTTCAATTGGCCCAAGTTTATGGAGGACAACCTTCATTAGTCATACAACAAAGAATTGACACTCTACTCATGCTGGAAGAAGAAAGGGAAAAAGACAAATAAAAATTCATAGCCCACCAATAGGTCATTAAAATATGGTTTGAAAAGCATAAGACTAAAGAGAAGAATTTTGAAGTAGGAGACTTAGTCCTAAAATGGGACAGAGAAAACGCGCCTAAAGGAAAACATTCTAAGTTTCATAATCTATGGCTCGAACCTTTTCAGGTGGCTGAGAAGATTGGGGTAGGCACTTATCGGTTACAGAATATGAGGGGGGAACCTGATGCCCTCCCAGTAAATGGACAATCCCTAAAACAATATTTCCATTATATATATATATATATATATATATTAATTAAAAAAATTTAATCGAGTTGAGTTTTATTTTTGTGTGTGTGTTTCATGAGTTTTGTTTTAGCTAGCTCGATTGCAAATTTGTTTTTATTTTCTCTTGTTGTTTTGATTTTCTCACTTTTGAAGGTTTTGTTTAGCAAGACAATGGTTGACCTCAAATCATGCGACATAGTGAACTCTATTCCTAACTCATCACTCACATACAACATAAGAAGCGTCGAGGAACCTGCGGTTGTTTCAAGGGGTCCTATGGCTAACCTACGCAAATGAACAACTCTAGACAAATGCATAAGTGTCTGCTAGGTGGTTTGGTGAAACCTTAAAGGAAAGTTGGTAAGATAAAAAGGAATACATGAACCCTAAAGACAAATCTAGCAACGAATTCACCTTAACCATATCACTTTGAAAAATAAACAAACGTCATCCTCTCCCACTCGCTCGAGGCATTTTGCCGAAATACAAATGATTTTATCAAATGAGTGAATAGTAGGAGAGGGTATGAAGATAACTTCATCGGGGCTATGGATGCTCACTGGCAATGAAGCAAGGTCTGTGATGTCGGGGTGACTCCGTCGAGGCTATGGACGCTCGCTGATAGTGGAGAAAAACCATAGAAAGTGAGTAAAGGTAACTGAAGGCTCCATGCCAGTGAATGCTTTACTATATTTTTGTCAAAAGGGGCATGAGTCAGGGTTATAGGAAACAAAGGAGGAATAAAAGTTAAAAAACCCCATAGGCAGACCCGGAAGCATCAACTAAAGAAATTCCAATGCAAGGGTAAAAGAGGCTCCGATTTAAAACCAATTAAGTTCTTCACCAGCTTTCGCATCAGCCGAGCCTGAAGAAAGAACAAAGATTCTGCTTTTTCCCAGTAAGTCGCCATTTTTTTAGCACTCAACACACCCTAAAAAGTCGATATCAAATTTTACTTTTTGGGTACCACTTGATCTTTTGCACTGACTAATTCAACTTTAGTATGAAAAATGTTGCTTGTGCTTATCATTTTGTTTCTCATTTAAGTATCTCAAAGTTTTCTTGAACAGGTGAAAACCCATAACTTAAAATATTAAAATTTAATTAAAGAATCGACAACCAAAAATTTTCCCCGATGCGCTCAAAGACTCGACATTGGGAAGAATTAAACATGAAAGAAAATCACTCGAGAAAACTGCAGTCGCCGAGCATCGATCCTCATCGATGTTGGAAAAAGGAAGCTTTCTTTTGGGATAGGAATCACACAAGGATATCGCCGATGACCGATCCCTTCGACATCAACAAAAGGATAAAACATCAAGCGTTAACGAAGAAATAAAGGCTTCGCCGATAGTCGATCCCCAACACCTTTCGGCATCGACGAGTTTTAGAAAGCTATCTTGCAAAGAACATGATAACTAGATCCTTGATTGTCGACCCCAGATACCTTTCGGCATCGACAATACCAGGTTTATTTTAACACATGCATCTTGTTGAAACCCTAACTCTGATTGAGATACATGATCAAACCACCTGTCTTCATCTACCATCTGTCATTTCTAGAGTGGTTAAAAATACGATATAGTTTTCCCCTGAGTCGTTATTAGTTCCAGAGGCCCAAGTCACACCCTCAATCAGTTTTTCCACATCAGCAGCGTACGACAAAAATAATTGGCTTTAGAAGTTCTTCTTATGAGGATACCAACGAGAACATTCACCATGTATCTTCGATCCCTGATCTTCCCACTAATAAAGAGGTGTGATGGGACGTTTTAGCGCTAAGATACATTGGATCCGAATCATTTAAAGAACTAATTAATTCCAAATCTCGCATTAGTTATTAATTCGAGCGTGGATCAAATAAGCCATTTGAAATTGTTGATAGGGCACACCACCCTCTGCACCTCCGTTGTCAACCTATGATGAATTGAATTGCAGGGATTTGGAGACATATCTCATTTCATTTCCACTCATAACTCGAGTTAATTGGTTGATACAGCATGATAGTTTCTTCCCCTTTTAAATTCTTTCGAGAAGTTCATAAATATGGTCATCATGCACAAAGAAGTTTAGAGCATCCATAGGAGTGAGACGAGCAATCCGGAAGAAGTTTCCAAGGTCCATTGAGTATTAAACAACATGTTTAGCAAGCATTACAGGTATGTACCAGTCTAGGGATTTTTTATGCTTCACTTCATTCATTTTTATCCAGTGTTACTCTGTATGCATGCACTAAAGATTGATTTATATGGCAGGAACAATGCCTCCAAGAAAACCAACCGCCAGGAAATCTCCAAGAGCATCGAAGATAAAGGAACCAGATGTAGGAGAAGGATCTTCCCGAGCAATCACAAAACAATTGGAATTTACTCCAAAGATGGTGCCCATCATCAAGACATCCACCAAGGAGGTTTTCATTCATCCTTTGGCCTTTGAAGACATAGAGGCTAGCATAGGGACAAAGGAATTACTCCTGCACTGAGGAGAAATTTTTGAGAAGATCAAGTGGGAAGAATTTCTTGAATATACTCCGCACAATGAACCCGATATGAGGAAACTCGACGATGAAGTTTTTTCGAATATTCGAAGGTCATACTTGCACATGGTATCTAGCAGAAATCCAATATTCCCCTGCATAGAACTCTTGAAGTGGCTTATCAACCACAATGACACACAAAGATGTTTCAATAATGAAAACAATGGCGAGTGTGTCAGGGTTTTCCTTCCGGTGGAGGTGCAGAATTACTACAAGCTCAGAGACCTGAAGGAGTGGTTGAACACTGATTTTGTTATAATATTCTATGAGAAACATGACACCAGCTAGGTGATGGCTTTGTGGTGGAGAGAGGATAAAAATTTCACCAATTAGACCTCCGACTAGTATCCGACAACCAACTTAAGAGAGATGTATATCTATCTAATGGCCCTCATCTATTGACTATATGGGGAGAAAGATTGTTCTAGGTTTTCAGAGGCATGGATGCCTCTATCTTACATGGTAGCCATTTCTGGGAGAGGTTTTAACTGGGGTGCCATCATTTCCAAGCAGTTGAGCATTTTCATTCAACATGATCAGATGCCAAAAGAAGGAGAGACTCCATTCTTTTACATGGATTCTTATTTATTGAACGTCATCTATGCCATAAATGCCTTTGCCGGAATGAATTTGAGCTGGCATGCTTTAGAACGCCCAGTCCATGTATATTTTAGCATCTTATTTGGCAACAGGTACAATAAATCCTACTCCCTCATCTGTGATCAATTCATCGCGTGCATTCATTTTATGTTGTTCAAAAAAGAGTTCCCAAGACTGTCAGTTGCGGCCAAAAAGATGATATCAAATGTTGTCCACTAGTATCTAGATGACTGCGATACCTACATCAGGGTTTTTAGAGCCACCAGAGTAACACACATGTTACCTGTGTATGTCCCTGATCGACTAGTAGTAGGGAAAATCTTCTACCAGATCATCCTGCAAGGTTACAATGCTACTCTGGTAAAATATAAGAAGCGGGCATTCATACCTTATGGATTCCATATATGTTTCTACATGGTAAAAGACACCGCTCAAGCCAAGCAAGAAGGGTTAAGCCAATTAGAGTTTTGATTCCAGACTGGCCTTTTTCGCAAGCACAACCCAAAAGGTGTAGTCTTGAAGAATGCATCACAAGTATCGTCCTACTGGCCATACGCCCATGACAGATTTGAAGATGAGATTTTCACGGAAAATGTGCAATATTGGGATGGATTTGTGGCAAGTATGGTCGATCCTAGGATGACCAGATTCAAAGCCATGAGCCTATATGAACAAGAGGAAACCACAGAACAATCAACTCAAGGAGCCCTCCGGGCCAAAGAGGAAATAATAGCGGCCGATACAGCAGAAGCTCCTTAGGAAGCAGTCGAAACAACAGAGATTTCCCAGGTAACCCCGGTACAGGATAGGAGTTCCCTTGAGGTTCAGGATGCATAAGAGAGAGGGTTACTCATATATGAACATGCTTAGCTGATGATGAATCAAATGTGAGATAACCCAGACCTTGTCAGGATGCTAAGGCTTCTGACCAATATCCCAAAAGAAGTCTCGACGTGACCAAGAAGCCCTGAATTCATAGACCATGATAACATCAATGGGTTAGATGACCTTGAATCCACAATGATATCATCCAAATTTACGACAGGTATTACAACGCTTCCGGAGGCAGCCAGGGTATCAGTAGAACCAAGTGCGTCAGAACCCCTCCACGAGATAATTAAAATCTATGATGATGATGAGAGCTCAAAAGTATCTCTCGGTACCCCTATGCATGTCGAAGAAGAAAATGGACCTGAGAAGACATCTTCTCCTATCCCTGACATCCAGACCCAGAAGGTCCCACAGAAATAAAAGGAAGCCGAAAGTGTCTCAGACACTAAGTTGCCTGATGCATTGGCCACCCAAGTAGATAGTCCTAGATATGAGCCAAAGTCGGGCGGGCCAGAGGAAAGAACCCCACAGCAGGAAGTTGGTGTTTCAACGGATGATGAACAAGTAAGTATTGAGTCTATCCCCAAAACCTCTATTTCTATCGGTACTTAGACGTCCGATGAGAGACAAACAAAAGTTGATCCTTCAGAGCATAATGAGGAACCTATAGAACCTGATCTTGAAAAAGTGTACACCATTGGAAGTCTGGGGAATAAACTCACATTGGAGGATCAACAGATTCCCAAACCTGTGGACGAAGTAGCTAACATACACACCATAGATTATGACAGGAAAAGGAAGGCTATCGTCCAATGGACCACCAAGAAAAGGAGGATCACTTTGGATCGATCCATCCTCATCACTACAGAGGAAGATTTGATAAACACACAAAATGCCAAAACATCCAAACTTATCGGTGTAGGGAGAGCAATCTCAGATGCCACCCTAGATAGAGCAAGATGAGATGAAAAGGAGTTGGTCGTCACCCTAAAGGAACTAGAACATTTTTGCCACTTGGCTAAGTACTATCAGGACACTACACAGGTCGTGGTGTACCTAAGGAGCGAATTCTAAGAGGCCTATAGCAAGTTCACAGACAAGCGACGCTTATTCACCGAAAAAATAGTTGATCTTCAGGAAGATACACTCATGGCACTCACGATGTGCAAGGATATGGAGTAGTGGTACGAAAAAGCGCAGCAAGACATGGAGAGAGTAGACTACATTGGTGTAGTCCAATAGGGCCAAGATAAAGAAGAACATGGAATTCAGGTGTTGAACGAAAGAAGTCTTGATCGCATAAATAAGTCAGTCGAGTATTGGGCAAAAATGTCTCGGGAACCACATAGAGAAATTCAAGATAAATGGGCCAAGTGCGAGAAACACTAGAGTAAGATCAATCGGGTAATGAAGGACATCGGACTCCCTGATTTTGGCATGCTCGATGACTTTACCGACTTGCACGACATAGTCAAATTGCACACTAATACAGATTCTTCATGGGCCGAAAGACTAGCAAAGGTGACCGACACAATGCCATGAGAGGTGCAACAATTTATGGAATACTCGATCATAGCTCGGGCTATGTTGCAACAATTGAGTGCCAGTATAGTTAAGTATTGGGCCCATGAAGTGGAGATCAGAGAAATTTAGGTATCCCTAATGGAACAACACAGATTTCCATACGCCCACACGTGTGAGGAGTTATTTATCAATTGGCCAGAGTCTGAGAAAAGTCACCCTTTCAAAGTGATATCTTAAGACGACTGTTAGAAAAATGTTAGGAGAAAACGCCACGTGGCGAAGTTTGTTTTACTTATCTGCACTTTAGCCATTATTTTTAGTTAATTTTATGTTATAAATAAGAACATCTACTGATCAAAGAGAGGTCGATGGTTGTTGCAGGAAACTCTCATTTATGGTTTTGTTAAGAACTATTTCCGAGCTACCTTGAATTGAGAAGTCCTTCTAGACCAGAGACAAGTTTATGTTTTCATCAAATGCATCTGTTATTGGATGTCGAGAAGAACTATTTCCTATCTTGTCTCATGAATGGATGCTGTAATGAGTAAGAGATATTGAATCTATTGTTAAGTTATCTGATGCAATGTTTTATAGTTCTTTTCTTAAATGATGAAGATGAATCGTTGTGTTATTATGTGATGGATGATTAGAGTAGGTGAATTATTTTACTTACCATTGTTATCGCATATGTGTTTTCTTTCTGATAATTAGTATATCAGATAGTAATTGTATGCTCACATGGTTAATGTATTAGTACTAGGCTTGTGGTATAAAGTTGTCATCTACATGCTTGAGTAGCGGGTTATCCCAAGCTCAGCCTCTTCTCCAGTAGTTAAAACTTTTTTCTCATTTTTTGTCAAGTTGGTTTATACCATCTTCCATCTTATATCAGTCCCACCTAAGAGAAAAATACAAAAAGAGAAAGTCCAAACTGAAGGAGATGCCTTCTCAAGAAAACGAAAATCCCATCGATTAATTGGCCGGATAGCAAGATCTGGAGAACCATTCCACTATTAAACGCTGCAGAGTCTAATTGGGCCTCGGTGGTGGGTTTGATTACTGTTGTTGAACTTAATGGATTTAGGACCCATCAACAGTTCCCTAGTAGTGTATCAATAGTTGGAGGTCCATATTTTCTTAAAAGGATGGGTTCTTGTTATTCCATGTAGAAAACAAAAAAAATGTTCTTTTCTTGAAGATTGTTCCTAGGGTAACTAGCAAACAAACAAAATGTGCTTTTCCTAGACATTGTTCCTAGAATAACTAGATGATTATCAAACCACTATTAAATTGGTCTCGATTCTCATTCAATTTTGATATATTAAAAGGGTAGTGTTGTTATAGAATATCTACGTAAAATGGTTTACAATGTTGTCGAATTGAATTTCTTGTTAATTGTTCACTATGGATCCTTTTTATATTTATTGCAATGAAATGGGAACTCGTAGATATTCAAATTTGTTCGAAACTATTATAGTTGAGAATGCAAAGGATGGAATGTGTAACTGGATCGCATTATAGGCGTCCATTACATCTTGGGTTACTTTGCATCCATCAAGGAATCAAATTTGGGCAAAAAAAAGAAGACTATATGATTTAAAATCCCATTGGAGAGGGGTAGTAAGGGAATTTAAGAAGAGCCAATAGGGTGAAAAAGTGGAGAATTCATTCATAGCTCATATGTATGAGTTCAAGGACATTCTCAAAGAGTTTATCGCCATTTTTCCCCCTCAAATTGGACTAAATTGTAAGGGTTTGTAATTTTATAATCATTGAATATTTTTTTCTAATTTTGTATTTGAGTATTAAAATATGAATGCCCTAGCTTAAATGGATGCTTAATGTGTGGTTAATATTTTTTATGTGTGGGTTTGTGTATTTTTTGTTTTGAAGAATGGTAGCATGTGGAGAGTATTACTAGTATTTTATGTGTTCTCCATTCACAAATAGGAGAGATACATTATGAGGGAAATAATTCCACATCATTGAGGGAAGAAAGGGTATTGTTTTATAAGTATGATTACTTTCTTCCAAGTAGTAAAAGGGTTGGACGGATTGAAGAAGCCAAGTTACCCACACTTTGCAAAATTGTCTTACCAAATTGTAATCCAACATTAATTGATTGCATATGTTCAAAATTAGTTCTTGAAATTCAATCTGGTATGTAGGTGAAGCATGGTGCATGTGATCATTTTGGTATGCACTTGCCATTTTTGTTTTGCTGAAGCATTCAAGGAAGATGACTCAATTTAAATTACTAAGAAGGCATATTTTTCCACAAACCCCTCTGACATGCTATTATGTAAATTGTTTTACTATGGATGGAATAAAATATTACATATTGTGAATGGAGAGGAATTAAAATGTTCATTGAGTGTAGATACACTTCGTTTTAAGCAATGTTTTACAATTTTTATTTTTCCTTTTCTTTTATTTTCATAATGTTTGACTGATCCAGATTATTTTGGGAACGATATGAAGGAAAAAATATAATGGACATATAACAAGGAAATACACAGAGATATAGCAAGGAACACAATAATATAGTAAAGCTCATATTCTATTAATGACTATTTGAAATACAAAAGACTGTAAAATGCAAAAGCACACAAGCTAGCTAGAATGGTGGTAGCTTATCTCTGAGAAAAGATGTGTCGGCTAGACTAATTCACAAGAAGCTAATTACAACGAGGCTCCAAAGTCCTTTTTAACATAAATAATAAATGAGAAAACCCTAAACATCCAAACCCCTAACCCCGGGAGATGAAACACCAAAAGGTTTGTCTGCCCTAATGGGGGTAGTTGATATGTCAACTTCCCAAGGGAATAAATTTTTCATATGAACTCCATTTGGGGCACTCAATAACTCATCAAAAAGGTATAACCGAGGAAAAAATATTTTTTTCAACCTAGAATATTCCTTCAATAAAATGGTAGGCTCTCCCGAGTTAGAAAAATGTCGTTTAGGGCCTGAAAACGACTCTGAAATTTTGGGACCCAAAATACTGCCAAAATGGAAAATTGTAATTTGAGCCAGTGGAATATGTGGGTGGCCAAAAATGTACGCTTGGATAATTCGTATCCCCCTAGGAATAAATGGTATCTATTGCGTCAAGTTACTCCATCAGATGGGGAAACTTCTACTAAATCTGACTCTTGGTGAGCCACTTACCTTGATTAAGAAACTGCCCTACTTTGATGACTTGATAGAGTTGGATGGTCTTCTAGAAGGTGTCCTTTGTCTTGGTTTCCATGTTTAGATAAAATTTCTCCTGGTCGATGCATTCATGATTAGGTTTTGTATGGGCCAACTACTTGGCCACGTCCAAAGTGTCCAGGAGAGGTGGAAAATATGGTTGAAGTAATTCCACATTAAATACTGTGTGCAAGCCAAGGAAAGGAGGAGTACTTAATTCGAAATCATTCACACCCACAACCTTGGTGATTGTGTAAGACCCATATCTAAGTGGGTGTATTTTCCAATGGGGTCCTATAAGGCACTCTTTCTGCAAATGAAACCACACCTTATCGCCCACATAAAATTTGTGTGGTACTCGATGTTGATCATGGCACTACTTGTACTTGGCATTGACTTTCTGCACAATATCATGAACATGTTGTTGAATGTGCTATATGTGCTCAACAAATTTGGTTGCTCGATCAACCTCGGTATGAGAAAGGGAGGACTCTTCCTGTGTGACTGCAATGGGAAGATCTATGTCAATGGAGGCTAATGGTTGGAACCCCAAGCACACCTAAAAAGGGTTGTGGTTAATAGAGACGTGGAGGGATCTACTTTTAGCTATGTTGAACATAACAAAGGCTTCCATCCCATGTGCATGTATTTTTATAATTATACATCCTCAAGATTTGAACAAGCATCTTGTTGATTACCTCTCTTTTTCCATTAGTTTGTGGGTGGAAGGTAGTTTATTTGGTCATTTTGGTGTCCATCATCGACCATAGGCTGGACCAAAAAGTGATCAGGTCAAACCTACGGTCTCGACCAAAGATAATAATTCATGGGATCCCAAAATGAACCCAAAAATTCGTAAAGAAGAGTTTGGCAGTGGCCTCGATTGTGATGTTCTTCTTGTAAGGTGCCAAAACTGCCATCTTAGAGAATTGATCAATGACCACCAAGACACAATCATTCCCATGCTTGGTTGAAGGTAGATCGAACATGTAGTCCATGGAGATGGACTCCTAAGGCCTATATAGAGTAGGTAGAGGGGTGTATAACCCTTGTTTCTTGATGGCAGGCTTGGCAATAACACAGGAAGTGTAGGATTTGATGTACTTGAGAACATCTTGTCGAAGATTCGACAAAACAATTTTTTTTTTTGTAGTACTACCATTGTCTTTTCTACACCAAAATTTCTTGTTTCCCCACTGTAATGAGCATCCCAGGTCAACTTTGCACGCTTTCTTGAAGGAACACAAAGATGGCACAAATGACATAACAATCCATCCTAGAGATGAAAGTGTGGAACTGATTTGCCTATGATCAATGTATGATAAGAAGTAGAAAAGTCAGAGTCATTAGTGTATAATTATGGCCATGCAAATGTCTCATGTCCAAATTTGTTAAGAACCGTGGTTAGCGCTACCATCGGGGGTTGACTGAGGCAATCTGTGACATGGTTGGTGTTACCCTTCTTGTACTTGATATTCAAGTGAAATTTCTGTAGGTATGTGGACCACTTATGATGGCGGTCATTCTATAAATTTCCTTGTGTTTGCGTGAATTGCAGAGGCTTGTTATTAGTGTGCATGATCGTTTCCTTCCCCAGAATGTAATTCTTCCACTGTCGACATGACTGCACAATGGAGTACATATCTTTGTCATAGGTGGGGTATTGAAGAACAACATTAGATAGAGTTTCACTGTGATAGGCTACTAGATGTCCATGATGAGTGATGATTGCATCGATAGCATAGTTTGAAGCATCTATCTCAATCTCAAATGGTTGTTGCAGGTCTAGAAGAACAAGGGCTGGTGCTAAGCAGAGGCATAATTTCAAATCCTCAAATGCTTTTTGTTGGGGCGTAGACCACACAAAATTGGCCTTCTCTCCACCCTTGGTCACCTAACTTAGGGCCCAAGCAATATGAGATAACTCCAATATAAATCGACGATAGAAGTTGGTGAGGCCAAAGAAGCCACAAAGCTTAGTCATTGTCTTCATGGCAGGCCAATCGTGAATGACTTGGATATTGTCTGGATCGACATGCACACCCTACTCATCAACAATGTATCCAAAATATTGGATTATTTGCATGTCAGAGGAACACTTCTTCAAATTGGCATATAACTTGTGTCATCGTAGGGTTTCTGCTATGGGGAAAAATCCCCCTAGTTAGGGTCTAGTGACTAGGCAGAGCAATGACACCTTAAAATACATAATTATTCCTATTCCACCCAAATCCAACAATACCTAATGACAATTAAGGAAAGGGAGAGTAAATCAAGGTATGCAACTTAATTCCTTTCGTTTGTAGTAGATCCTTTCCTCTCATTGTTCTCTCTTGGATTGCATGCCTCCTCCCAATGTTGGTCTGAAAAAACTTCAGAGAACAATATATAACAACATACACATAATCATCAAGATAATTTAAAGGTCTAAATATTCATAAAATAAATTTATAAATATAAACATGAAGACACATAGATTTGGGACAAGAAAATTCTCTTTTATTGAAAACAAGATGGTAATATACAACCTTAATCTTGTCGACACCACTCCACGAACCTCTTCTGGGTTCCTCTAATTAGACTCGAAGTGCACCAATCCCAAAGTGATATCCTCACAACCAACATTCCAATAGAGGGAAATTGATGGATTGTATAAGGAGGATGAATGATTGGGAATGTTGAGGATGAAAACTCAAAACATGATGCAAAGGCTTGGAATGAAACAAATAAATTTTGGTAGAGTTCAATTGCCGCTTCTTTCATATATTCAAATGACCCCCATAGGGTCCTTTTATATGGAGAAATGATGGTTATTCGGTTGTCAGAAGGGATACAGAAGGTAAAATGGTTGTGCAACCTGAAATAGCCCGTAAACTACGCCAAGAAGCACATATTTTTTTTTATTTTTTGCAACTTTTGAGAGTACACGTGGGATGTTAGGTATTCAGGCTGCGTATGTACGTGCTCTGCATGTGCATCATGGCGCGTACACCATTCAAAAATATGTTTTTTAAGAGGAAACTCAACAAAAAGTGGTTGTAAATGAGTAAATGAGCAGGCCAATGTCATAAATTCATAGCAATGGAATTTTGAGTTTTAACCGTGCCCAAGACCTTCTAAATATGCTCCAAATGTTCCTCCCAATTTTTGTTGAAGATGGGGATTTCATCTAAATTACGACCACAAAGGAATTTGTGAATGGCCATAATATATCATCCATTATCCGCATGAATCTGGTTGAGGCATTAGTAAATCCGAAAGGCATGACCAAACACTCAAAGAGACCTTATTTAGACTTGAAAGTTGTCTTCCACACATTAATTTTCTCAATCGACACTTGGTGGTAGCCTAACTTCAGATCAATATTACTGAAAATCTTTTCTCCCTTGAGTTGATCGAGAAGATCATCAATCTTGGGAATTGGGTACCAGTTCTTGACTATGATATTGTTCATGGCTTTGTAATCAATACAAAGTCACCATGTCCCGTCCTTCTTCTGTACCAGAACAAATGGGCTCCCACAAGGTGAGGAGATTGGTCTAATGTGGCCCTTCAAAATTAGCTCTTCGATCTGGCATTTGATTTCTTCATTCTCCATAACATAACATCTGTATAGAAGGCCATTGGGCAAAGGAGCATCGGGTGTCATATCAATTGAGTGCTTTAATTGATAATGCATAGGAACCCCAGTAGGAGAGGAGAATATGTCTTTGTACTCCTTTATTATTTTTTCCACCTGTCGTTGTTGTGCAAAGAGACCCCGTGTAGAGGTTTTGGCGGTTGCAGTGACCTTCCCTTCACCTTATGATCAAACCATACAAAGGAAAAATATCTTGGTTTGAGAGACCACCTTTCTCCACTGCTTCGCGAAGATCAAAGAGACCGCAACATTTGGGACTTCCTTTGATACCCTGTAGAGTTGATCTCCCAAAGTAATAATGACACTACGAGGCCTATATTCATAAACAACATGACACTTCCACATATATGGCTGGCATAACAAAACATAAAAAACTTCAAGGGGGGAAACATCATACAATACCTTTTCTTTGAAGGGTTTGATGCCATAGTGCAGATGACATTATTGTCTAACGCGGATGTCCCGTCCCTGGCTGAGCCAACAGATGGTGTATGGATGAGGAAGCATCATCATTATCAGGTTCAATCTCTTGACAAACTATGTTGAGGTTAGTTTCTTCTGTCTACTATTGTCAACAATGAAATTGAGTGGGGTCCCCTTCACCCACATCTGTGAGTGGAAAAGGCACTCCCCTTATTTAGGCTCCTTCGGTTCCTCTGGCTGGAATTGTTTGGTAGTGATGGTGACATTAGGTTATGCATCAATGATCTGTCTTCCCTTTTCCAGTTCTTAATCAGATTACGAGTCAACATCTTACCCTGAGGCTTTCATCTCAACCATCAATGACTGTTTGGAGTGACATTCATCAGTATTGTGCCAAGTTATTTTGTGGATCTTGCACCACTTTCTAGTTTCCTTCTTCGACTTCCCATTACCCTTATTTACTGGTGGCTTGGGATGGATATCCTATGGTTGGCCATCCTTTCTCTATCATTTGGCTTGGGAGTTAGGGCCACCCTTATGATACTTTTTGTTGCATATTTACAGACCTGAAATCCTGCTTGTTCTACTGCTTAAATTTATGCTCGATTTTGACGACATATCGATAAGCGACTCCCAGTGATGAGATGTCCAAAAAATCCATTTCGGTTTGGATGTACCTATGTAGAGCCCCACGATATTTTAGGACCATATTCCACTAAGAGTATTTGATATCCAGTTTGTTACACAAGGTATGGAAGGTATTTTTGAACTCTGACATTGTTTGGTCCCTCTATTGGTGCAGTGTGGTCCATCTCGTGTGTTGGTAATCATAATTTCCAACATGGTAATATTGTTCCTTGAGGGCATAAACAAAAGCCACCTAAGTGGGTCCTGGCCCAAAAATTGCAGAATCATCCTCGGTATGTTGTTCACATTAAGTCTCCCACCAATCTATGGCATGAGGAATGGCCTTAAGGAGCACGAAGGTGATTTTTTCACTGTTGGAAAAATTGTGGACAAATAAATAACCCTTTAGCAGATTTAACCATTTGTTCAAAGCATCAACATCTATATGGCCTTCAAATAAAGGAACATCAAAGTTAACTTGTACCTTGAAGGGAGTCGGACCTCCGAAGTGACTGTTGGTTTAAGGTGCCTCTATTGTTTTCGACAGACATTGAAGGATTTGGGAGAAAGTATCCATCATCTTGTTCCTCTGTCGTGCATGGGATTATTTAAGCAACAATTTAAAAGGATATCCTATCTCATCATCCCTATTTTCTTCCACCATGGGATGTTTCTTGGGTGGGAGAGAGCGGTTGTCCTCAAGAGAAACAAGGAGAAGACAACTATGATACCACTGATTCAGATTATTTTGGGAACGATATGAAGGAATAAATATAACAGAGATATAACAAAGAAATAAATAGACATATGGCAAGGAACAAAACAATACAATAAAGCTTAGATTCGATTAATGACTGTCTAAAATACAAAACACCATAAAATGCAAAAGCACACAAGCTAGCTAGAATGGTGGTAGCTTATCTCTGAGAAGAGAATTGTCGACTATGAGAAGAGAAGTTTTGACATTGTTTCATTTTTTTTTCCTTCAAAATTATTTCTTCTAGCCAATTTGTAGAGGAAATGAAAGAATACACCTTACACAAGATTGATATTTTCGACATAAAAAAAGGATAGATTGCATCACTAGGCATATTCTTTAGCATTTAGAGGAAATATTTAAACCTAACACAAATTAGAAACAAGTGTGAAAATATCCTAATCTAGTTTTTAGTAAGAATGTAAACGGAAATGAAAGAATACACCCTACACAATATTGATATTTTTGACATAAAAAAAAAGGATAGATTGCATCACTAGGCATATTCTTTAGCTTTTAGAGGAAATATTTAAATCTGGCACAAATTAAAAACAAGTGTCAGAGTATCCTAATCTAGTTTTCAGTAAGAATGTAAACAATGATCTGGAAGATAAATTGACATCTTTATGGAAATCTACTATAGGCCAACAAAGGTTGATTTCAACTTGGGTCATTACTCGAGACAAAATCACTGAAAAATATTGATATCATTTTTGTATGCACCTTTGATGGCATAGTGTGTGCATGTACTGCGCAGTAAAATGATGAAGTGTGCACATTCTTGGATACTGTGCGCAACAAATTAAGTGCGTGTGATTTTGAGGCCAGGGAGCCTTTGTGTATATGTTGTGTTTTATAGGCTGGTGAGCCAGTCTTGTGATTATTAGGCCGGAGAGCCTAGATGTTAAAGGCTAGTGCGCCTACTTTTGTATATGTCTCAACATTAATATAAAATACATCGTTGCATGCTGATTGACCACGATAAAAGAGTATGGGGGAATAAACTCCACTAGTTAGGGAAAGGGAGGGGCTAAAAGTTAACGAAAAGGGATAAGCTAGGGAGCTTAAGACAAAAAGGAATATTATATTAATATTTCTTAATTATAAAGTATGGATAATTATTTTATTCTAAGTTCTAAAGGTGGGGACAAGGGGGGCAAAGTAGCTCCCAACATGGCAAGTGTCAAGTTGGGGACATGCATACATATTGTTTGGACTTAGTTCATTTCCGATCATTCTTTCCATCATTCAGTCATCCAGTCAATCACCCATGAGCATGCACACACTCATTGAGTTATCATATGCACCTTCATGTCATTGTATCTGAATCTGTATCCATAGCCATACTTGTTTGTGTAGCTGGTTAGCTTGGGAGATGGACTGAAGAAGTGAGTTATCAGGCCCGTGGGATATTGAAGAGGCTGGTTTTCAGGCTCGTGGGATATTGAAGAGGAGGGTTGTCAGGCCCGTGAGCAATTTCTCTCTATGTGAGAGAATTGTTGGGAATTGATTTCCTGAAGGTGTTGAATTGTAGCTACAGGGCTCTGAGACTTCCTGTTCGACCTGTTGTTGAAGCCCAGAAAGGAAGTGGGGTAGTCAAAGGACTGTTGAGTAGAGAAGGAGCACACTTCCTAGGGTGGGACAAGCATGCGGGGAATGAGAGACTGTAGGATGTTAGTTTGAGTTGGCACCTGTGACGAGTCTTTCCTGTTGTCTATGAACCATTAGCCTGGTTAGGAATCCATTTACCCGGGTAGAGTTTAGTCCCAGCTCAGGGGTGGCCCACTGCTGAGAGTGATGAATAGTGTGGTCTAAGGCTGGGAGGTTTGTGGAAGGTCTGCAAATAGTTGGTGATATTATTACCAAGATAAGTGTTAAATGTGTGATAAATTTACATGCTGTATTATTATTTACGTGTTTATTTTTATGGGTTTATCCTATGTGTGGTTATAACTGTCTGTATATTTATGGATATTTCCTGTATATGCTGCATGTATATGTTTACTGTTATTTCAGTATGAATCCGTGCATTTACAAAATGTATTGTCCGTTTACATTTTATATATAATGTTTTGCAAGAGTTTTGTGTGTATACATTTTAATTGCATGTAGATCAAAAAATTTATGTCGCATAGCTCAGTGGGATGTTGGTTATGTTACAGTATGTTCCGCGGAGAGAAGAAAAACATTCTCTCGTGTATCGTGGCCTGGCCTGAGTGGTCGAGGAAAATAAATGTTTGGGGCTGAGTGTTAAGTAAAATTGAAGTAAAAGATGCATGTTTTGTTGTTTTGCCTCATATTCTTATTAATTGTCTTCAAGCAAGTCTTTAAAACAAATGTTTACACACACCGTGTTGAGGTCTTAACAAACCCCAATATTAACATGAATTGGGGACCCCCTTTCTATCTGATGTTTCACTTTATTTTCCTTTATTTCTTGAATTTACTTCTTCATTGAAAATATAAGTTTTAGATTTTAATCATTTGTTTATTTAAATTTTATGCTTTCCTAATTTCTTGAAGTTTTTTTATATGAAGAAACAACTTCAAAAGCTTAAAATTTGTACTTAGAAACTTATGTGCATTCAAATTCATGTTTAAAAATTTCATTGGTTTTTGAACTTTACCACTTTAAATCTCGAATTTATTAGGTCTTTCCCCTAAGAAAAGAAAGGAACTTTAAAAACACATCCAAGGTAACTCCAAAAACTCAACTGAAATCAACTTTCAATTCATTCCTGGGAAGTATACCTGAACTAACTTTTAACTCGTTCCCAAGAAAGACTTTTAACTCATCATCGAGAAGTATGTCAGGCAACTTAATGAACTTACATTGGGGTTGAATCTAAACTATCACTAGGAAACATATTAGGTAACATGAAAAACATGTATGGACTTGAGCTCTTAAGAGGTTCTGGTAGACTATCTATTTATTTGGAAAACATTTGTTTTAGAGATCTCTATAACTTAAGACCGACTATAGGCTTTGAGTCTCATATGAACCCTCACTCGAAAGGGAACTTTTATGGGCGTTGAAGTAATCCTAAACAAAATGATGCACCTCATTTTTAAGAGAATTTGATAATGTTTTGGATGCCTCTCCAAACATACACATCTCTAGTTTGAAACATGACTTGTGGGATGTCAAATTAATAATTATGCACCTCATTTTTAAGAGAACTTGATAATGTTTTGGATGCCTCTCCAAACATACACATCTCTAGTTTGAAACACGACTTGTAGGATGTCAAATTAATAATTATGATGAAAGATGTTCAAATCTGCTACAAGCTTGGTGAATGCATTAGATTTAACATGAACTTATTAACATTCCCATTTCATAATTGTGACTTGAATGACCATTTTCAAATTTTTTTTTAAGACTTGGGAATCAATGTTAAGCTTAACAATGTTATTATTTTCCAAATTAATGCAATAGAGCTATATAATAATTGTGGCTTGCAAATTTTGGATCATAAGAAGTTTTACTAAGTCTCTAGAACTTAGTATTATCCTTAGTCCTTTACAATTATGAACCAACTATCTAGGTATGAATTCAATTAACATCACACCCACTCTCATTTATGATTTTGTTATGAATTTCATCAATGGATATTATATACTTAAATTTTTAAAATTAATTAATTAATTATTTTAATAACAAGAATGAATGTATTTGTATTATAAAATTGCTACAACTACACTATTCAACATGTTAATAATATATATGGTAATTGCGAAACATAACTTTATGAGAATTGTTCAAAATTTGAAAACAAATATCTATGGAGATGAAACAACCTTTGTAAAAGATTTTTGAAAACTACTACTAGTATAGATTCTAACAAATACTCCTAATATCAAGCAAAATTTAAAAAATATTATACATTATTATTGAATAAAATGACTATAAGCTTCCTCCTAGTTCTCTACATTAGTACTCATGAAGTTTTGGTCCACATTCAACATTTCCACATCCTCCGGTTGCTAATGTCTTCTTTAGGTCCTCCACCATAGATCCAATTGACAACCTAACATTTGAATTAACTGAAGTATTATTTTTTACCAATCCACAACCAAATGTTGAAGAGAAACACACTTATCTTGAAGGTCACAATTGTTTTTTCCTTTAACTATTTAGGGTTTTCTAGTATGAAGGTAGCTTCAAATATTTTAGCCTCTTCCCGAGAATGCATCCTACTATTAATTGAGAAAATTGAGTTCCCACTATTAGTGATATAATCCTATTGTCTTCTTAAACTCTGTGGATTTTGGTAGTTTAACCCAGTGGGCATCTCCCATAATTCCCATGATTCATTTTGATATCTTGACATAACACCTAAATAAATCCCTTATCTCTATCCACAACACTTAGACAAGCAACCACAACTTCGCAAACCAACATTCCCTCAAAAAAGTAGAAGAAGTAAATAATGCATGAGAGACTAACCTTTTGCAAATTCATGTTGAGAGGAGAAAGGTGCTTTTGGAACAATAAACACCACTAGACCAAAAATACCATGCAATACAACTAAGACCAACCAAACCAAACTAAGCCACATGAACCAGAGACCAAAGATCCCATGCCATGCTGACCAACATGAATCAAACTTCATGGACACAAGCCATCAAACCAGTAGAATTATGAGCCCCACAAATTAGAGAAAAAAATAAAGCCATGATGCAGGAGCATCGCCAACATCAAGCAAGCGTGGGGCAGGCGCCAACGCATTTTGGCACATGATAAAATTGTTTGAATCTTTTTGAAGTTGGATGCGCCAAACTTGAATGTAACAATTAAGGGAGGGCGTACTTCCATATTGTAAACAGTCCTTGAGCGTCCCACTCTCGTCTGTATTAGGTGAAGGCACTTATGTTAGTAGGTAGCTTTGAATTCTTAGATTAGACAGTTTTAGGAGCGGAGAGGGAAAATGGATATAGACACCCTCACTTGTATCATTGTAACAGTAGTAAGATAGAACAACATCATTTATACTTGATGGTAGGGTAGAGCATGAAGAGAGCAAAAGTGGTTGAAAACACCCATGTCTGAGAGATTTGAATTAATAGAAAAGAGCTTCGATTCAAATTCATGGTGTCATATTCATTCTCTATTATGTATACATTATGAATGTCATGCTCATGGATGTTTATTACCACATTTATGCATTTTCTTTGATACGTGAATGTATGATTTCATATTTAATGTTTGAAATATGAAGAGAGGGAATGAGTTTCCAGTGTTTCTCCCATGGAGTAGAGGTTTCTGCAAGGGAGATGGGTGAGCCTGGGTGTGCATCCATTGAAGTCAGAGTTCATCTCACATTTCGAGGAAGAGATAATGTTATTCTCATTCTCACATAAGATTACAAGAGTCTTAGGAGTAGTGCAAGGGAGTGCAGTGAGTGAAGTCTCGAGGTTTGCAAATTGAGCAGGTGTGAAGGAATGTTGTGTGAGAGTGCATGAAGTTGAAGGATTCAATACTTGGAAGTGTCTGAAAGTTGTCACAAGTGCGTGCGAGGGAGTCTATTGAAGACTTCGAGTTGTGATCTCAGAGGAATTTGTGTCTTGAATGTTGGAAGGAGGCGCAACAACTTTGGTTCCCAGGCAGACAAGTTTACCATTGAAGATCACAGTGATGGTTTGCATGGAAATTGTCCAAGGAGAATTTGGTCGAAATCCCTCAGGTGGAGGATTGTGAGAATCTAGAAATTCGTCCGAGATCTGTAGAACAGGGATTCTAGAAAACATTAGATCGGTGCAAGATCGGGAAAATAAGACCGAAGGATCCGAACCAACGAGAGCCATTGGATCACTCGCGAAATATCATCTCAGGGTTTCGAGAGGTGAAGAGGATCAAAACCTTTGTGAACTTCGAGAAATCGTGAAAGGCGAAGTTCTGAGATAGCGAAGGAATTTGAGCCATTCACCGAAAGAAGGACACGTGTCGCGAGATCACTTGTATCAGGGATTCGGACGTGGAAGTCGGAGAGGTCATTCAACTTTGCGAGAAGCGAAGTCGTGAAATAATCTAAACCATCCATTGGAGGAGGGCGGTGCTTGAGAGAATCGAGAGAATCTCGTGAACTCGGAGGTTCGTCGGTGAGAGCCCAAAATTTGAGTGCCCAGAGTCATGAAAACTGAAGTCATGAAATAATATAAGCCGTCCATTTGAGGAGGCGGTGGCGAGATTAGAAGATCTCATGAACTTCGGAGGTTCAGGTGAAACCCGAAATTTGGGTGCTCAGTTCGCGATAGCGAAGCCAGTGTCGAGGAGTTTGCACCTAAGAACCGTGGCAAAACCCTGCGGTGGGCCGGAGAACCTTGACCAGACCTGCGTCATACTTTTGGAGAGTCAACACTTATTGACCTCTCTGCGTCGGGGAACTTGGGGATGGAGGAGTCAACACCCCATTGACCTCTCACGTCTCAGGAACTTGGGAGATAAGGAAACAAAAGCTCGAGCCTTCGACTCGCGAAGTCGCGAGTAGCGAGAACAAGAGGAGAAAAGTCAAATCTCTCCTCTCGGGGTTCGAGAAAGAAGGTGCCAAAGGTTGAACCTTTGAACTCGTGAAGGTGTGAGAGGCGAAAGGAGCTAGTGCTTAGCCTAGCCAGTGGTCATGCAGGGGAGGTGCTGACGGAGAAGGAGCCATAATCATTTTGTGATCTCGGGTATCGCGGATTTGGAGGAGGAAGAGTCAGAATCTCAACTCGCGAACTTGCGAAATTGCGAGTTGCCGAGAAGGACCTGTGGATCGATAATTTTGCAGATTCCAGTGGGAATCAAAAGAGCCGATCCGGCTCAAGGGCATATAGAATGATCCTGTGAGCGGATATCGGTCCCGAGGGCCGATAGGTCTGCACCAAGCCACTAAAACCTCATGAACTAGGGCCAACAAAGAAAAAATCAACAAACCACTAGGGCCAGGTCCCATAGAGACAATCCAACCAATTCAGAGGCACAATTTAAACTAGGTTGAGGTAGAACCAAGAGCCATGGATTGAGAAAGCACTAGGAAAACTCAAACATAAAAACTAAACTAAGATCCATTATCCCACCTGTAATAAAACTAAAAAATTGAAGAAATTGATGTGCTTGATCTCGCATTAACCTTCGAGTGTGCAAGAGTACCGCATAGTAAATGCTCCTTGATCACTGAGAATTGTGTTTAACATACCCATGTATATTGGCATGACATTTGTCTATCATGAAAGGTCATTTCATAACCATGGTTTGATACTTAGGGGATGGGGAAGAGTGCATCCCCACTTTTTAATCTTAATTTGTAGCAAGCCAAAAGAATGACCTTGTTGGCTAGACAAACTACTTGATGGTTGAGTGACTGTAGGATGTGGAAGAACTCAACACTTTAAAATAAGATGACTTCCTTTTTAATTTTCTTGATAGCCCTTGGAGAGGAGGCTCTTAGCATCAATTTGATGATTAAAGCCAAGTATCCTATTACACATAGTTTTTTTTATATTATTTTCATTGATAATGTTCAACCCCTAGAATAATGCGAACGCCTCTTATTGATTGCTTGAATATCTACCCAATGCCCACTTGAAGGTGTTTTCTAGGTTCCCTTTAGGATCAAGAATGACACCCCAATACTTGCCACCCCTAGATTCCATTTGGAAGCACCATCAAAGAATAATACAAAATTCCACTGGAATTATTTCCATTTCATAAATTCCTCTTCCCCTTGTCACTTAATAATAAAATGGGGAGTAGGAATGGATTTATTTGTTGATGGAACACTTCTACCTATAACACCCCTAAGCCATTCTCATTCTTCTTGTTCTAGAATTTTAATATTGTGTCCTTTCATCCCTTTAACTTGGATTACTTCTGACAACAAACTACAAGATTTATTAGCAACATTGATGATTGTTGTGTGGAGTTTTTGGAAGATATCCTTATTTATTGCAAGACAAATCTCGCAGCATATGAATTTTAGCACTACAACCATATTCTTTTGAGGATTGTCTTGTTTAAGAAAGTACCCATGTATTTTTTGTACCAAATTGTGAAAATTTCTTTCTAGGATTCTGGAAAGGAGAACTTATAAATAATTTCTTTAAAAATGTGACACCAAACCTGCAAAGAGTATGAACATTCAAAGAACAAATTCCTTTGGGATTCACACATTTTTTGCATAAAACACATCTAGATGGATCGAGTATTCCTTGCTCTTGTAGGTTCTATATTGTTATTAGTTTCTTGTGAACCATGATCCAACATAAAATTTTGATTCTATTGGACTACTATTGTCGTTAAACCAAAACACGTAGGCTTTATTCTTTGCCAGAATTGATAGAATTAGGATCCACGAGAAGGGGTTAACCCATGTCGTGAAACTCGCAGGAAGCAATGAACCCAATGTCCAAAAATCTCCCCCCTAGTGTGTGTCAAGTGAATTTTAAAATCGAGACATGTCACTCTAATACTTTTTGTTGGACTATGATTGTCGTTAGACCAAAACCCACAAGTTTTGGTATCTGTCATAATCGCTAGAGTTAGGATCCATGACAGAGGGTTAACCCATGTCGTGAAACTCGCGGGAAGCGCTAAACCCAATGTCCAATAGATTTTTGGTAAGGAATATCCTCTACACATATATTTTCAAAACTGCAAGGTAGGTGGCATCGATAAGTCTAAAAGTACGATTATGTATCTCGACTTYACTGAGTATTCAAAACCTCTTGATCACCATCCTCTTTCATCTGGAGTGCTTTTTCCCACTGGTGTGTAGCCAACCAACTACTTGAGAAGAAGTTCAATATATGGAAAGAGGTGTGGAGGAGTCGCGAGGCATTTTTAGCTAGGCCATTGATTTCCAAGAGTATCCCACTCCGAGATGTTGAACAAAGTTGTGACCCCATCCTCCATAAAAAAATATTTGAGAATTGTTATCTCTTGGTTTGTTTCTAGAGGTGGATTTTCTAATATACTGTCAATCCAATTTTTTATTACTTTACCATTCCTAGGAACCCATATTATATTACACTAGATTAATGGGGCCACCATCTTGAAAAGTATCCATATATGTGATCCTTTTATGTCTACTAGAGGAGTTTCCAAACATGTTTTCGTGCTTCTATGAAAGTATTTCTTTGACAAAATAATTTTCCACCATTCTTGTTGTCCTAAAATGAGCCTCCAAAGGATCTTTTCCTCCCTTTCTAAATTCATCATAGATGGATATTTTATATCTAGGCCTCCATTCTCTTTCAGAGCTTTGACTGAGTTCCAATTAATTAAGTGGAACTTCTTATAGTTTGTTTTCCCCCCTTGCCACAATTTTTTTGAACTTCTCTTGTCACCTTCCACATGATGCTTATAGGATCTGGCATCACTTAGCATTCAAATTTTGGGAGTGATGAGAAATTATACTTAATGAGAACAACTCTTCTTATCAGATTTAATCATTGTGACCCCCATTGTCGTATACTATTTTTCATCTTACCTATCACTCCTTGCCAAGAAAAAGAGGTTGGTATTTGAATGATGACCATGTAGCCAAGCAAGGAAAGCCCAATATTATTGATATGGACAAAATCTAAAGGGTAGAGATGTTCTAGCCATATATCTAACTTTTCCTATTATTAAATTCCCCTCCAGAAGCCTTAAGGGATAAATCCAAAATTTACTTAAATCACCTTGCAATCATAGTTGAGGCACCTCCTAGAAGTAGTGTATCATCTGAGAATTGGGGATGTTTAATTCTTCTTACTCCTCTGGTGAAGATGATCCCTTGCACTTGTCTAGATATTTTCTCAAATTCTAATTTCCTCCTCAAATATTCAACCATGATAATATACAATAGAAAGGAGAGAGGACATCCTTAATGTAGCCCCCTCTTTCTCTTGAAAAAATGGTTTGGTCTTCCATTTACCAAGGGGGTAATCCATGGGGAGTCAATACATGGCTTAACCTAGAAAACAAAGGACTCTTCAAAACCAATTTTTCAAAGAAAATCATATAGAAAGGAGTGAAGGACCCCATTAAAGGCATTTTCCTTATCCATTTTAATTATCACACCTTTTTCTTTATTGACTTTGTTGGAATGAATTGCCTCTTGTACTAGAGTAATATTATCCACACTTTGTCTTTTTTGCATATACCCACATTGATTTTCAAAAATATTTTTTGGAAGGATCCAATTGAGTTTGTTGGCCATAAAATTTGTCAGGATTTTGTATGCAAAATTACATAGAAAAATAGGCCAAAATATAGCAAATTAGGTCGGATTTGTTTCCTTGGGGATGAGAGATAAGGATGAGGAAATTGTGCTTCCACCTACCTTAATTTTATTTTGAGAGTGGATCATCATTTTATTTAGTTCAAACTTAATAATATACCAACATGCTCAAAATAAGTGAATGGATAAACCATCTAACCCCATAGATTTATCTAGATCTATCTCCAAATAGCTTTTATAATTTTAGATTCTTCAATCTCTCTACATAATTATGTGTTCTCTTCAGGGGAGACCGGAGAGGGAATGTGATTTAACATCTTCTGAATGGAGATAGGTGTTGATTAAGGTTGGTTGTCATTGATGTCAACCCTTGAAGAAAGACTCGTAGCACAAAGGTTTGGGTAATGGACCCAATAGTGTTTGACATAAATATGACTCATTATTTTTTTGTCATGGTTGATAAGAAGTAAATATGGATGAAATCCAAAGTGGTCCCCTTATGGTGAAAGCCCTCACGAGAAGATGCTTTGTGGAGTAAGAGAACCCATGCTTAATTGTGGAATAATCAGATGAAGGAAAGTGAATTTGTCAGGGAAAATATCCTAGATGGATAGTTCTTTTCATGTCATTTCCGGTGGTATGTGGAACGTCACATAATTCCTCACGGTTAG
>SNQJ01S0010102.1:3741-21782 GCA_010110895.2 Picea sitchensis | reverse complement strand
ACCTCCATACCTCCATAGTTCAATAGGCCTATTGATGGGCCTCCATTTTAGACATTCTTGAATATCTTTTCATTTTTTTCATCCATCATTTTTCTTATATTATATCTTGTCATTATCCATTTTCCTATTTAGTATGAAGATGAAAGGCCTTGAGGAATATTTAATCACATTTAAAATTTTCTAATAGATTTCTTCTAATCTTAAGGAAGTGACAGGTTATCTGAATTTGATTTGGTTTTAACTATGGTTGTGGAAGATGTTACAAAACCATTGCCAGTTGCCATAAAAAATCATAAAATGGATTGTAATCTTGAGTGGTTGTGGAAAATGTTGTAGAACCATGGATTGCAATCTTGAGTGGTTGTGGAAGGTGTTGCATAACCATTGATGTTTTCTATTGAACCTCATAAAGTTGAATACAAACTTAAGGAGTGAGTATTGGGACATAGAGGCAATAAATATGAAGTCAATGTGATATGGATTTGTGTGTCATATGTTACAGTTGTATAAACCTGGTTCTAACGTCCACTTTGACTATGCCTCTATGTTGCTATTGAACGTATTGTCCTTTAGTATATAACGTACCCAACTTTTATTGTGTCTACCAAAATTCCTATAGCCAAAGATATGAGACACATTGATTGAAATCTCAAGCATTCTTAGAATTTGGGTCTTCATGATGATTAATTTTTCAACTTCTTTAATAATAAAAAGTACATTGATTCCCAACATGAATAAATGTGAAGTTTAGAGTAGGATATTGCACCCACCTTCACATTGCACTTTAAAAAGAAAGATATTTTATCATTAGAACATTGACATACAAGATGTTGACACAACAACAAGTTCATTGGCCTATCTTAGGTTAATCATCGGTGACATTAAATGAACATCAACAAACCATAGACATTAATGTTAGTAGAGTGTCGGATGGTCGCCAAAGTTATCATACCATTGCAATGCCAATTTGATGTTTCTATATTATTGGGATATCATCGATCTTTTGAACTTTGTAAATTGTAGGAGGTTGTAACATCGGTACTATGTCGCTCAATCATTGACAAGTTGTTTGTATTTCAAACTTGGAAAGTGATTGTAATTTCATTGTTACATATCTATGTCATCGAACATTTTTCAGTCTAACAAGTTGTTCCAAATGTTCTAATGTTATATATACATCACTTTAGACTATCGTTGGTTGTTTAAACTTGGCAAGATATTGTAACATTTATCCTATATTGTTGTAACATTTGTCAAGGTGTCAGAATTCTGATGATTGCACAAATAGTTCGATCTATTTACCTTTCCATGTGGCACTCTAATTCTGTTATAATTTCAACGACCAAAGGATGCCACTAAATGTATGTTGAAATTGTTTTAATGACAATTTTTTTTCTTCTTTCAATCATGTTTCAAAAATAATAATGTCGATACAATTTCATATCTTGCACCCAAATCTAATAATGTGACTACACAATCATCAGCAAAATTTTATCACTTCCATACTATGTCAAATTTGAAAGCATAAAGTAGCCACTGTAATGTGTCAATTAGCCATTGTTCGAGTTCAAATTCCATGAAGGTTCAAGGTTGTTCACTGTTCGAATTCAAGGTCCATCAAGATTCAAGGTCATCCAATACCCCATTCAACGTCCAAATAATTTCCTTGTGTAAATAATTTCCCTTGGAAGAAGGATACATAGAGAATCCACATTGAGGTTTCATTGCCGACATGGATGTGTTTCTTTCAATAATACATGGTAATGTTTGTGAAAGCATCTTGAGGAACGCATACATAAAACCAACAACAACCGATGGCTTGGGTGCTTGCATGAATCATTTTTTTCCTCCATCTATCTGACCAAGTTGGGCTTCCCTTTGCCCTAATTTTTAATGGGTTTTTGAGTCATATCTAAGTTCTAGGCTTGCCAAGATATATAGCCTTCGACTTTAACTGAAGGTTCATACTTGCAAAAGTGGCCGAAGATTATTGAATCTATTTCAAGGATCTAGGGATTCTTTAATGCACGCATGCACATCGGACTTGGGAGATCTAATGGCAACATGCACTCATTTATGGAATGAAGAACATAGATCCAAGAATATCCGCAAAATAAGTAAGCATAAGGTCAATTCCACATAGTAGGAATACCATAAACCTTTGTTGCACTACACAACCTAAGGACACTTATTAACCTATATCAATCGCATAAGTTTACTACAATGCACAATGAGAAATTGTAGTATAATAAATCACCTAAGCATATACAAGATCAATGCACAATATAAATTCAAGAGTGATATAGCATCTAGATCTATACGGAATACCATTTCATCATCACTATAAAAACATTGATTATAACTAACATCTTCCCACCCTTCGACATTGATTATCACTAACATCTTCCCACCCTTCGCCTTCCCATTTTTCTCTCAAAGCTTTTATTTAATGTAAAATTTAAAAAACTAAAGAAAAAATAATAAAAATAATAAAAATAGTTTGAAAAAATAATTCAAATAAAAAGAATAAAATACTTTAAGTTCATCCATAAATTTGTTGAAAATTTGAGAATCCCTAAATTCACCTTTTCACTTTATATTCCTATGCATCCATTTTTTTTATCATTAAGGACACAATCATTTATTCCAAAGATTACTTTGATAAAATCTAATAAAAATTGAGAAAGCAATACTTTAAAATATAGTCAATAGATTAAAAAAAATGGTAATGTTAAAAAAAACAGACTCAACTCTTAAGAAAGCCATCAAATTACATGATTAGATCTAATTTATTTTCCTTATTCAACATTGAACTTCCAGATGAATTAAGAACATCCATGCAAAAGGACAATGCTGGAAGCAGGAGTGATGTAACAAACGTTGTACATAATTTTGCTGACAACAATACATTTAATGAGAAATTCATAGAGAGATATTCCACGTGTAACTCGGGCCAGGTACATGATGAATTCCTTGTTTCCGATCAATTAGAAATGGACTATTTCCATGATCTATGTAACCTAAAAACTACTCAACCTGAAGCTGCACATAAGACAATAGGGCTAGAGCTTACGCTTTGTTCTCAATGCTTGAATTGTCCTGTGGATAAATTATCAATTGTACAACTCCATTGTTGTGAGGCCCTTGAGATCATGGGATCATTAGATGTCGGATTCTCTACCATGAATAACATTGTTTTCTCATCTAGGTATATAGGAATGACATATATTCAATGATTATACGTACTTGTTAATGTATATAGGAAATATGAGTATATTGTTGATAGATCGAGAGAAGCAGTAGTTGAGGACCACCTAAGCCAGCTTTGTTTATTGCAGAGATTATTAGTAATATTAAAATAAAAATAATATTGTGTTTTTATAAAACATTAAGGTAAATAATAATTAGTTTATAGAGGTATTCATGTTTTATTTTTTTATTTCGTTTGGATTGGAATTTATAATTTTGTAGAAAAAAATACATCTTTTTTTAAGATTTGAATTTGTAGAAGAAAGAGTGTATGTTCTTAATTGTTGTTAGATTCACCATCCATGTAGTCAAGAGATAATATCAAACGATTTTCAAATTAAAGTTAGAAATAATTGATTTTTTGTTGTCAAATTAAAATTATAAATAATTGATTTTATTTTTGTGATTTTCGTGTATTAATCATAATTCCAAAATGGTACCTTTTAGTTTAATTGAGAAGTTGAAGCCAGTTTAGAAAAATAACAATCAACCATACCTAAAATGATATGATTAAAGGAAAACATTTTTATATAAAAAACAATTAAGTATAGCCATGTCCTTTCAAACCATTTTCCCGTGGCTTCCATGCACAACTATTACTTGTCGCTTCCATGCACCACCTACATGCTTTTCATGAAAATGGTTGACACGTAACATTTTAAAATAAGAACATGTGTTCCTTAGGTACCTGTCCAATTTGAATAACAAAGATTCGAACCTGGAATGGATATGATGTAGAGACGAGGGAAGATCCGAACTTGGAATGGATATGATGTAGAGACTAGGGTGGATTCAAACCTTGAATTGATATGAAGCTCAAGACGATGCCCGAGATGAGGGAGGAGTGGATTGGTGCAACTTCTCCATTTCTTGTTATATTTTTTGATATTGTGTGGATGGTTTAGTAGTTGTAGTAGCTAGCGGGACCTGGGAAACAGCCCAATTGACTACGTCTCAAAGTTGGCTTGCCCACCCCTCAAGGTTCTCTAAATCTCAACTAGTCAGAACCAAATCTCTACATGAAATTAAAACGAGCATTCGAGCCTACTATCTCTCTCTTGAAGAAGGTTGTCGAGTAAGTAGCTATTCTAATAACTACACTCTCATTTATTAAAAACCTCGATTTTCATAATAATAATCAATAATTAAAACTAACCTTAATAAATACACTCTCATTTATTAAAAACCCTGATTTGCAGAATAACAATCAATAATTAAAACTAACCCTAGAAACCAATAAATTATTGAGACTGTTTCATGTGTTCTCTGTGAATTAAAGTATTAAATTTACTCATATTGCAATGTACAACAATCATAATATATGATTTATGTACATCCAATAAATATTTTTGTCCAAAATCTTTATTCTAATAACTACACTTTCATTTATTAAAAACTCTAATTTGCAGGTAATTAAACTAACCCTAATAACTACTCTCATTTATTAAAAACCCTCATTTGCAGAATAAGAATCAGTAACTAAAACTAACCCTAGAAACTAATAAATTATTGAAACGATTTCATGTGTTCTCTATGACTTAAAGTATTAAATTTACTCATATCGCAATGTTGTGGGACTGTAATTGAAGAAAAAATCCACAATAGATGATCTATGTACATCCAATAAATATTTATGTCCAAAATCTTGCATATTTTCAAAGTTCTTATCTAGAATTTATCATTTCAAATAAAGCATGCATAAGAATGACTTTTTGTTCCTTGGATAGGTAAAAGAAAGGAAAACTATATAGTTGTTGAAATTAATATTGCAGGAAGCTGGGAGAGGTTTGAAGGTGCAAGCATAGAAACATTTAACTTACCACAACCAAAATCGATACAACCGTTGGTAATATTGTGTGTGTGTGAGGAGGAGAAATCAGTCATGGTGGCCTCAAAGGATTATGGGTGTAGAGGAGCTCTCTGCAACCCACTTGATGCCTCCTAGTTCAAAAACCTATGTCTCTCTCCTTGGTAGGGATGATGCCAGCTTGTGAGTCTCCTCTTCTTCACTTTAATTGTCTTAAATCACAAATTGCATTTTTTTTTATTTTCCCAAACCACAGGACTTGTATATTTCTCTACAACTAAACATTCGAGATGTAATCATATTAGTAAATGAATTTCATAAATTCTTTATTGAAAACCAAAACCAAATACAATGATGTTGAAATAAAGAATTCATTGAATTTCAATCAGAAAACTTATCTATGATCCTTTGCTTTGCTTCTGGTTTGTTTACATTGCGTGTTGTTGGCATTCTTCACTTTGTATTTCTAGTTGTAATTGATCCACCAAACATTATATTCATGCTAAACTCCATATGTGGTTGTACATTGCAAGTATCATAGGAATGAAGAATGGAGGATCAGAGGAAATGGATAGTCTGGAGTAGCCATCCTGAAGAAATAAAACATATAAAAGAGAGGAAGATGTTGCATGTGGGATTAGAGGAAATGGAGAATGGAGGATCAGAGGAAATGGATAGTCTGGAGCGGTCAACCTCAAGAAACAAAATAAAAGAGAGGAGGATGTTGTGTGTGTCCAAGTGTTTTTTATGGGACAAAGAACCACCACTTGTTTTCATAGTGGTGTAGGTGGAAGCTCGACATCATCTCAATAGAAAAAGGGAGAAAACATCTCCCAAACAGTTAATTTTAAGACGTAATTCTAGACTCATCTCTAGCATTACTTGGTTTGGAAAAAATCAGTACACAAATTTGCACTTTAAAGCAAACATAACCTAAGGTATTGTCCCTTCCACCTCGGGAAGAGGCCAAAAGTGAAATTGGAAAAGTAGGTCAAAATTGTTTTAATTACCAACTTAAATTGCATGAAATTCAAAAACTTTAGATTAAAACAATTTAAAGTTATGAATCTTTATGCCAACTAATTAGAAAAGTGAAAATCGATTACTAATAGTCTCCCCGCCCTCCCAAGGGTAAGGAGTAATAATTTCTTTAAATTATGAAATGTGATCTTTTTGAAGGTCATGGTTGACCATTTTTCATCATTTCTACTTTGTGATTATCATTTCTACTTTGTGAGAGGTGATATTAGTATCTTAATATTATATTAATCATCATAACAATTTTTGTTGTGGGAATTTTGAATGAGATATTTCATTATAGATTCATATTACATAAAATTGTCATAATATTTACCATCATTAACCATGTTTGTAGTTATGTTTTCATTTATCTTAATTCATAAAGTATTAATGATGGAAAATATAAAGAAGATAAGAAAGCCAATCAAAATGATAGGTTAGAGATTTTATCGTCTTTGAGAAACTATGTCATAAAATCTTAATAATGAAAAATATAAAGAATATAAAAAAGTCAATCAAAATAATAAGTTGGAGATTTTATCGTTTTTGGGAAACTATGCCATGAAAGTGAAAAAAAAAAATTACACTGCTACACATGCCTTTATTAGTCCCTGCATTCAACTAGGGACTATAGAAACTGCCTCGCGGTCAACAAGAGTTTAACAACTATTAACAGGTGCATTTTGTTACATTAAGTGGTCCATTTTATAGTGTTTTAAAATTATTTCGTTGTGTTTGGTAAATACACATATTAAATTCATTTTTAATGAAAATAAAAAATATTTATGAAATATTTTAAATTCATAAATTTGATTATCGATTGGTCCAACAATCCTGAGGGACTTAAATGTCCAAGGTGTATACAAATTTTATTTACCCATTTGTCAGAGTTGAAAATTGATTTAAAAATAATAATTTGGAAATGTTTGGAAAGGGCCATGTACTATTCCATCTTAACCAGATGGCTACGAGATGCTGGTCATGGACATTTGCTTCCCTCACATACTATTTCATATTAAACAGATGGCTATGAGATGGATGGCCATGGACATCTGAATGACCTCACACCAAACACATAAATTAGAGCTCGGGAACTTGGCAGATTTAGAAAACGATGTTATATTCACCCTTATCTTCATCGCCTTCCCCACTGCCCTCACAATTTTAAATGAAACCCCAAGTTTGTAGAGAAAGATTTGAAAATGAGTTGTTTTGCATACACTCTAAACTAGTGGTATTGATCATAATCTTGAATGAAACTTTCATTAAAACTTCCATACCAATACGTGTAATTAAGCTCTAAAATTGACCACTTTCGAAGTTCTCTTGTTGGATCACTAAGGCTCAGGAATGAATTTATTTACTTCATCCGATTAAGGGGCAGATTTGTTAGCCCGTCTAGTCAAAGGGGCCTAAATTATAGTTTCTTTATCGATCTTTCATACCTTCAATGTAGTCGCTCCTAAAGTGACCACTCAGATTCTCTTGTTGGATGCTAAGGCTCAGAATGAATTTGTTGCTTCATCCGATTAAGGGGCTTGAATTTGTTGCTTCGTCTAGTCAAGGGGCCTAAATTAGTTTCTTTGTCCGATCAAGGGGCTTAAATTTGTTGCTTTGTGTTGCTTTGTCTAATCAAGGGGCCTGAATTTTTCCTCATCGATCTCGGCTTCTTCAACAACCATTCAAGTTGGGTGATGGGAACCAAATTGTGCCTACACCTTTCCACAACAAACATGTGAATATTTCACAATTTTAAATGAAACCCCGAGTTTTTGGAGAAATCTTTGCAAATGAGTTTGTCATACACTCTCAAATAGTGGTAATGATCATAATCGTGATTTTTTTGCAGCCTAAGGTAAATTTAGATCAACTGAAGCCAATTTCAATGGCACCAGGCTTAGAGATGGGTTCTCATAAAGTATACTGGTCACTTCCCATACCTTCTTCCAATACAAAAGATGGTCCCTTCCCATACCTTATTATATTCCCATCCAACATCTACTTTATTTATTTCCTCAATATAGCAAGGAAGAACTGACTTTTAATACCCTTCTAAGACTTGCTTTGTTTCATATATGGGAAAATTGAAGCTTACCATCTCATAACTCATGTAGAGAGAAAGGCAAGATATGGGAAACATGGATAGATGACATCCCTGGGACATAAATGCATTTTTAAGATTAGGAGAAACATCGCCCGCTCCGACCAATTTATTATTCTCCAAGGCACTCATGCTGCCATGTATGCCTTCCCCTTTTCCTTAGGACATGCTCTCTACAAAACACATAAGATGATTCTTCAATCAGATAAAAAAAAATAACAGAAAAAACTTGGATCAATTATGGGCTTTAGGCAGTGATCTTATATGAACAATTCCATTACCAGTCCTATACCCAAACATTGTCGTTGTATCCGATATTCGATATCAAATTGTTGATGTCCATGCCCACATGTTTATTGTTAATATCATCAAAATTAAAATCATGAACGATATCCAACTCCACCACAAATATATGATTATAATCCTTCACATAATGTGCTTGCTTAATAAAGTAGGAAAAACATATTTATTACTTCTATTCAACTTTCTTGAAAGAAAAAAAATGTAAGTTGTCGATGTTGTCATTCTTTAATGCACATAAAATTTTATCACAAGTTCTTTAATGCACATGAAAATATTTATACGATTATTTTTTTAAATGCACATGAAAAATTTATCGTACGTTCTTTAAGACACCAAGTCTTCCCTTTTTACGAACGGAATTCTTTGCCTTAATCCAAATCAAGTTTCTTCTCAACACTTCGTTTCATCGGACCTGTGCAGGCCAGTGAACACATCAACTAGTTTCACAAGATTTAACTTCATTAAGGTTAATCCACATAACTTGGCAGGCCTCAACATGCTCGGAATAACGATGGCTCGCATTGGAACTCGTCTAGATCAAAGGCTACTCTCTACGCATCTAAATGAATGAGAAAATTCCCCCCGACTTGTAGGGAGGGAATACTCTACTGAATAAACTAGTCATATCGATAGTGGGCCCACTCACTGATGCCCTCTCTACGCTAGCTAGGTGCCTTGCTACTTGAAAAGGAAGATCATTTTAGCCTGACTGAGAGTGAAAGTGAAAACCAATAATGAAAAGGAAAATCTTGATGTGGTATATATTTTCAAAGGGTTCGTATTCCTAAAATATTTATCCAACCATGATTTTGAGCACTTAGATTGAAGCGAATCTTGAGCATGATTTGATCTGAATCTACATAACAAAACTTTTGATGACTTGCCATCTTCTGCATTCATCCAGAGAAGATCTTTACTTATTACTCGAACTTGAGGGAAGATGACCTCTTTGTGTCATTTATGAGGGAAAATGACCTCTTTGTGGGATTTCTACTTCAACATTGATCTAAACAAAGGGGCACGACCAATATGGGGAGTGTTAATTCCAGGTGAAATTCACCATGACGAAGTTGCAAATCCATTTCTTTCTACCTATCCTTTTGGAAAAGTATTTGTAGATGCCTTTCTCCATGCAACAATACACATCCAAGAGTGTAGATGCATGTTCATAGGTTGTGTTATCTCTCTTTAAACTTCATTCGGCTAAGAAAACAAATGATAGAGGCAACCTACAAACCAACTTTGAGGCTCAAAACTAGCCTTTCGAACCTGGAGAGGGCTCTCGCTGGAGACTTGGTCTCTGTATAGGATATGGATTTAAGCTATCGGCTAGATTTAACACCTTTAAACAACATTTACTGGTTCTATTAGGGAAAGAAAACAAGACCTTGGGTTATGGAGTCGATTTAATAAAATGATAGAAACAAATGACTTAGTGAATGAACTTGAGGGGATAAAGGCTAAATGAGAAACAATTTTTCAGTTTAAAATCATTGAGTGTGGTGAGAGAAAAACACATGAAGCAACTCGGAGCACCGCTAGGGATGAATTCAGAGTTCACTTAGAGGAAACACAGTTCGTCTAAATGGCATGAATCTAGAGCACTACACAGTGAATTCTAGATTCAAAATCATGTTCTGATTTAGACAGAAAATACATATGTGAATATAAAGAACACAAGAAAGCACATACACAAAGAAAGAATACAATACATCAAACTGTCACCATTAGAATATTTTCATCAAAGCTTCAAGACCTTTTCATTAACTTTCAATCAGAACAAAATTACATTCAATAGAATTTTCCATGGTTTTCCCCAAAAAAAGATTTGCTATTCTAAAAATGATTCTCCCAAATTCTATAGGATAAAATTATTTTAACTTAAAAATCGCTAAAATTTTATTCAAACTATATAAAATCCTTAGAAATGTTAATATTTTTACAAAAATATCACCAAACATTTATAGTTGGCATATGAAGGATTAGTAAGATTCACCATGGTTTCTACATTTTAAAATAAATTTCCATCCTTAAAATCATGCCTATCAATAGTCATTGTCTGCATTGTTTTGCCAACCAACCCTTTTTGCATGAAAATGATCCCCATATATATAAAAATAATGTCACCCTTGGTGATCCAGATTTATGAAGGAATGCATGGCTTCGGAAGTTCAGGACCTGAAAAACTACAAAAAATAGTAAATTGTGCTACAATTGAGGAAATTGAAAAACAGAAAGAAATAATGGTGGGGGTCCAAGTGGAATAGGAGGGTGGCCACCAATATCCACCTGGATCATTCCTCCCCCATTAGGAAGAAATGGTCCCCATTGCATTGAGTTCCTCCATGAGATGAGGAAACTTTTGTTGAACTTGGTCCCTGGTGAGCCACTTTCCCTAGTGAAGGAGTTGGCATGCTTTGACAACTTGATATAGCTAGATCCTTTATTGGTGGGTGTTCTTGATCTATGTGTCCATAATCGGATCAGTTGTGGCTTGTTTCATGGAGTTTGGGTTTAACTCTGTTGGTGTGAGTTGTTCTGCCATGTCATATGTGTCCAGTAGAGGTGGAAAGTAAGGCCGAAGGCGGCCCACATTGAACATTGGGTGCACACCAAGGAATGGTGGGATACATAGCTCGAAGGAATCGTCCCCTACAGCCTTGGTGATGGTGTATGGCCCATATCAGAGCGGGTGAATCTTGTGGTGGGGTCCAGTGAGGCACTCCTTCTACAAATGTAGCCACACTTTGTTGCCCACCTGGAAGTTGTGTTGCACCCCATGTTGATCATGTAGTAGCTTGTACTTAGCATTGGATTTGTCCAATATGTCATGAACATGTTGGTGAATGTGTTGAATGCACTCAATGAAGTTGTTCACCTTGTAAACTTCAAACTAGACATGAGCCGAATCAGTTTGGGGATGGAAAGTTGTGGACTTGGTGAGCTTGGTGTCCATCATTGACCAAAGGTTGGACCAAAATGTACTGAGGAACATCCTATCTCTATCTAATATGATAGACTGTGGGATCCCAAAGTGTACCCACACTCGTTCAAATAATAGTTTAGTAGTGGCTTTTGTTGTGATATTCTTCTTCCAGGCCACCATAATGGCCATCTTCGAGAATCTGTCAACGACCATGAAAAACCAGTCATTTCCATTCTTAGTAGAAGGAAGGCTCGACATGTAATCCATGGAGATGGATTCCCAAGGTTGACTAGGGGTAGGAAACGAAGTATAGAGGACTTTATTATTTATGGTCGGTTTGGAAATGGCTCAAGCAGTGCAGGATCTGATCTACTTCCCGACATCATGTTGAAGTTTTGGCCAATATAAATACTTTTGCAGTACTGCCATTGTTTTCTCGACCTCGAAATGCCTAGCGACCCGACTATAGTGTTCTTCCAAAATCATCTTGACACGCTCGCTTGAAGGAACACAAAGGTGTCTTAAGTGACATAGTAGTGCATCCTGAAGGTGAAAATTTGGAACTCGGTTACCCTCTAAGAGTGTCTTGTATGTGTGGCTGAAATCTGGATTGCTCTTGTAGAGAAGCGGACAATCAAAAGTCTTGTGCCAACAAGAGTTGATCACGGTGGTTATCGCCACGATCAGTGGTTGGCTGAGGCAATCTGCAACATTATTGGTGCTTCCCTTCTTGTACTTGATGTTCAAATGAAACTGTAGCAAATATGTGGACCATTTATGAAGGTAATCGTTCTACAACTTCCCTTGTGTCTGTATGAACTGCAGGGGTTGGTGGTCTATGTGGATGATCGTTTCCTTCCCCAAAATTTAATTCTTCCACTGTTGGAAATCCTACACAATTCAATACATTTCTTTGTCATAAGTGGGATACTTTCGGACTGTGTCGGACAGTGTCACATTGTGATATGCTACTGGATGCCTCTATTGAGTAAGAACTACCCCAATACCATATTCAGAGGCATCTGTCTCAATCTCAAATGGTTGTTACAAGTCTGGTAATGTGAGCATTGGGGCGCAACAGAGGTGATGTTTCAATTCTACGAATGGCTTATGTTGAGATTCCGACTAAAATAATTTTGTTGTCACTCCTCCCTTGGTGACTTGACTCAAGGGCCAAGTGATATGAGAGAATCCCAACAAGAACCTGCGATAGAAATTAGCAAGACCCATAAAGTGACAAAGCTCTGTTAGAGTGGTTGGGGCTGGTCAATCCCAGATGATTTGGATCTTGGTTGGATCCACATGCACCCCATGCTCATCAATAATGTATCCCAGATACTCAACCTGGGTCATAAAAAAGGTGCACTTCTCCAAATTGGCACACAACTGTGTTTCCACAATGTTTGGAGACTTGTTGAATGTGGTGGAGGTTCTCTTCTCAAGTTTGTTTGAAGATCAGGATGTCATCCAAGTACACTACTACCAATGAGTTGGTGAATGGATGAAAGATTTTTTCCATCAGCCTCATGAAGGTTGTGGGAGCATTCATCAACCCAAAAGGCATGACCAACCTTTCGAAAAGTCCCTCCTTGGATTTGAAGGAAGTCTTCCTCACATCAGACGGTTCGAATGGTACCTGGTGATACCCGGACTTCAAGTCAATCTTGCTGAAATATTTCTCCCCTTTGAGTTGGTCCAGAAGGTCATCAATTTGTGGGATTGGGTACCTATTCCCGATGGTGATCTTGTTCAGTGCTTGATAGTCAATACAGAGTCTCCAAGTCCCATCCTTCTTTTGTACCAACACGATCGAGCTCCCACAGGGTGATGAACTTGGCCCGATGTGACCTTTATACAACAACTTCTGAATCTGTCGCTTGATTTCATTGTTCTCCATAACATAGCGTTGACAGATCGGTCCATTGGGCAGCGACACACTTGGGGTCAAATTGATGGGGTGCTTGACCTGACAATGCAGAGGCACCCCTGCGGGTGAGGTGAAGATGTCCCGGTACTCCTACAATAACTTGTCCATTTGTTGTTGTCGTGTGGAGGAGCCCTATCTGAAGGTCATGGCCACAATCTTCTTCTTGTCCTGAGGGTCGATCATTAGGAAAACAAATTTCCCAGTTTTGGAAATGAGCTTACTGCATTGTTTTGTAGTAACCAAAGAGATAGTGACAAGCAGTGGTACCTCTAGTATCCTCTACAACTTATTTCCCAAGGTAACAATAACAACATGAGGTCGGGACTCATACACAACATGTCGCTTCCACAAGTACATGTTGCCTAATAATGAATCATAAACATCAAGAGGAGCAATGTCACATAATACCTCATCGGTGAAGGGATTGATATTGTAGGGAAGGAGACATTGTTGGTTGATGCGGAGATCTCGTCCTTGGTGAAGCCACCCGATGGTGTACGACTATGAGTGTGTTTTCTTCAAAAATCCTAACTGCTTCATGACCTATATTGAAATGAGGGTCTTTTGGCTCCCACTGTTGACGATGAACTATAGCAGAGAACCCTTTACCCACATATGGGAGTGGAAGATATGCTCCTCCTCCTATGGAACTTCTGGTTCTTCCTTTTGGATCTTCGTGGTGGAAACATTGGCATTAGGATCCACATTGATAATTTGCTTCCCTATGTCATTCCTCTTCTTGGGTTCTGATTCATTTTCGGAGCATGCATATGATTCATAAGCCCTCATATCGGCCACCAGTGATTGTTTGGCTCGACACTCACTTGCGTTGTGAGTGGAGCTCTTATGGAAGTCACACCACTTTCTCATGTCCTTCTTCGGCTTCGTGGTGTTTTTCTTTGCTTTCATCTTTGGAAGGTTTTATTGAGCCACCATGCCTTGGATTTTTCCTTTGTTCTGCAACTTGGGGGCACCTTTCGCTTCCTTTTGATTTGTATATCCAAAGTCTCACTTATTCTGTTTGAATTTCTGCTCAATCTTGGCCGCATACCAATATGAATTACCAAGTGAGGAGATCTTGAGGAACTCCATTTCCGCCTGAATGTGTTTGTGTAGACAACTATGGTACTTCAACACCAAATGTTTCTCCGAATATTTGATACCCAACTTTGTGCGTAGGGTATGGAATAGATTCGTCATCTCATGCACATCTTGATCCCTTTTCTGTCGCAACATATTCCATTGTATGTGCTTGTCCTCGTAGCTCCCCACGAGATAATATTTTTCCTTGATGGCATCTCGAAAAGAATTCCAAGTGGGTACGACCGAGAACAGGGAGGGTTCCTCCTCGTCCTTTTTCTCACAGTAAGTTTCCCACCAATCCTTGACATGGGGGACAACTTTTAGCAGTGAAAAAATAATCTTCTCCCGGTTGGAAAATTCATGAACCGATAAATATCCTTATTATAGATTCAACCATCTATCTACAACATTTTCATCTATTTGACCATCAAATATGGGAGTTTCAAAGTTTACTTGTACCTTTAAACTGGTTGCGCCTCTAGAGTGGTTGTTGGATGCAGATGCACTGCCAGTGGGCAATCTTTGAAGGATCTAGGTGAAGTTATCCATCATCGCGTTCCTTTGTTTTTCAAGGGCCTCCTCGAGCAATATTTTGATAGGATCTCATGCTCCCTCTTTTTTCTTTTCATCCCCCATGGGCGGTCGTCAGGGTTTGTGAGGTTGATCTTGCAAAGGTTCAACCAGATCGATCTCTAACTCCTTATACCTTGACCTCGTTGAGGACATGCAAAGAAGGATCGAGAAAGAGAAGACCGCTCTGATACCATTGATCCATATTTATGTAGGAATGCAAACAAATACACAAGTAACCATGAATACAAAGATGTAGCAGAAATAACACTTCATTTCATTAATATCAAAGAACTGAAATTTGTTTACAGACATAATAGAAATAAACTAGCTAGGGCGTTGGTAGCTTATCTCTGAGAAGAGATGTGGTGGATACAGGCCTCTGAACATTGTGTTCCAATGAGGCTCAAAGGCCTATCTATTATTTAGAAACAATGGAATCCCTAAAGATCCAAAAAACCCTAACCCTAGGAGACGAAACGCTAGAATATGGGCCCCATTGAGGTAAATTGGTACATCAACTTCCCGGGGTTTTAACTTTGGCATACTATCTCCATTTGACGCATATGATACATTTTCATAAATATCTATGTGAGGAATACAATTATTGGCTGAAAAAATCAAGATGTTTTTTTATGCCCAAAAAAACGTCGTTTAGGGCCTCAAAACGGCTCTGGAAGTTCAGGACTTGAAAAACTGCCAAAAATAGTAAATTGTGCTACAATTAAGTAAATTGAAAAACTGAAAGAAACAATGGTGGGGGTCCAAGTGGAATAGGTGGGTGGCCACCAATATCCACCTAGATCATTCCTCCCCCCTTAGAAAGCATTGTTCCCCATTGCATTGAGTTCTTCCATGAGATGAGAAAACTTATGTTGAACTTGGTCCCTGGTGAGCCACTTACCCTAGTGAAGGAGTTGGACTGCTTTGAAAACTTGATATAGTTGGATCCTGTCATGGTGGGTGTTATTGATCTGTGTGTCCATAATCTAATCAGTTGTGGATTTTTCCATGTATTTTGGGTTTAACTATGTTTGTGTGAGTTGTTCCGCCATGTCAGATGTGTCCAGTAGCGTGCAAAGTAAGGCCGAAGGTAGTCCACATTGAACACTAGGTGTAGACCAAGGAATGGTGGGATACATATCTCGAAGGCATTGTCCCCTACATCCTTGGTGATGGTGTATCGCCCATATCGGAGTGGGCAAATATTGCGGTGGGGTCCAGCGAGGCACTCCTTCTAGAAATGTAGCCACACTTTGTCACCCACTTGGAAGTTGTGTTGCACCTGATGTTGATCATGTTGCTGCTTGTACTTAGCATTGGATCTATCCAATATTTCATGAACATGTTGGAAAATGTGTTGAATGCGCTAAATGAAGTTGTTTTCCTTGGCATCTTTAGACTGGACATGAGCCGAATCATCCTGAGTAGCTACAAATGGTATAACTACGTCGATAGGACATAATGGATGGAATCCCAAGCCTACCTGAAAGGGGCTTTAGTAGGTTGAGTTGTGGAGGGCCCGGTTATAGCTATTTTTTACATAGTGGAGGATCTCATCCCATGTGCGTGGATGCTTGGAGTTGTACATGTGAAAAATGTGTACAATCATCTTGTTGATGACCTCTGTCTAGCCATCAGTTTGGGGATGGAAAGTTGTGGACATGGTGAGCCCGGTGTCCAGTATTAACCAGAGGCTGGACCAAAATGTATTGAGAAACCTGCTATCCTGATCTGATATGATAGACTGTGGGATCCCAAAGTGTACCCAAACGCGTTCAAGGAAGAGTTTAGCACTGGCTTCTGTTGTGATATTCTTCTTGTAGGCCACCATAATGGCCATCTTCGAGAATCTATCGACGACCACGAAAACACAGTCATTTCCATTCTTAGTATAAGGAAGGCTCAACACGTAATCCATGGAGATGGATTCCCAAGGTCGACTAGGGGTAGGAAACAGAGTATAGAGGCCTTGCTTCTTGATGGCTGGTTTGGCAATGGCACAGGCGGTGCAAGATTTGATGTACTTTCCGACATCCTTTCGAATGTTTGGCCAATAGAAATACTTTTGTAGTGCTGCCACCTTTTTCTCGACCCCGAAATGCCCAATGACCTGACTATAGTGCGCTTCCCAAATCATCTTGGCATGCTCACTTGAAGGAACACAAAGGTGTCCCAGGTGACATAGTAGTGCACCTTGGAGGTGAAAATTTGAAACTCAGTTACCCTCCAAGAGTGTCTTGTATGCGTGGCTAAAATCTGGATCTCTCTTGTAGAGAAGAGGCCAATCAAAAGTCTCGTTCCCACAAGATTTGAGCATGTTGGTTATCGCCATGATCGATGGTCGGGTGAGGTAGTCTACAACATTATTGATGCTTCCCTTCTTGTACTTTATGTTCAAATGAAACTGTTGCAGATATGTGGATCACTTCTAATGGTGATTGCTATGAAAATTCCCTTGTGTCTGTATGAACTGCAGGGGTCGGTGGTCTATGTGGATGATCATTTCCTTCCCCAAAATGTAATGCTTCCACTGTCAATAAGCCTGCATAATGGAATACATTTCTTTGTCAAAAGTGGGATACTTTCAGACTGTGTAGGATAGTGTCTCACTGTGATATGCTACTGGAAGCCCCTGTTGAGTAAGAACTACCCCAATAGCATAGTCAGAGGCATTTGTCTTGATCTGAAATGGTTGTTGCAAGTCTGGTAATGTGAGCACTGGGGTGAAATAGAGGCGATGTTTCAATTCTATGAACACCTTCTATTGAGACTCTGACCAAAATAATTTTTCTTTTTCTCCTCCCTTGGTGACTTGACTCAAGGGCCAAGTGATATGAGAGAATCCCAACAAGAACCTGTGGTAGAAATTAGGAAGACCTAGAAAGTTGCAAAGCTCTATTAGAGTGGTTGTGGCTGGCCAATCCCAGATGACTTGGATCTTGGTTGGATCCACATGCACCCCACTCTCATCAATAATGTATCCCATATACTGAACCTAGGTCATGCAAAAGTGCACTTCTCCAAATTGGCACACAACTTGTGTTTCCGCAGT
>SNQJ01S0010101.1:111158-138530 GCA_010110895.2 Picea sitchensis | reverse complement strand
CCATTGTTCCAAACACTTGATTATTAGTGATTTCTTAAGTTACCAAGCATCCTTAGCCTACAACCCTAAGGAGTTTCTTGGAGTGATAACACATAGCTCAAACTGTATTCGGGAGAAGGTTGGTGTAGTTAAAATGGTGGTGCGCGTGGATATCCCCATTTCGAAGTTGTCTCAATATGCTGGTAAATTGTTAGTAAGATGTTTTGACTGTAAAACCATTGGGGATAAGGCTCTTCATAATTGGATGGGCAAATAATGGATGCCAGTGTTGGGTTATCTGCAGAAGCCCATGTGTTCCCTGGCGGGTGGTCCTCCTTTCTTCTGCGGTTGGAGGATGACTTCATAGTGCTCGTCAACAGGGTTGGAATTTCAAATTTATCAAACCTGTCAAGTGAACCTTTCAAGTGAAGTGAATTTTTGACCGTTTGTTTTTCATGCCCGTCATTTTAGTTTTACCCAAATTCATGAGTGTCAAATTGTCTATCACTGAATGGACATTCAATTAAATTTCAAAGATTAAATTTTGCTTATTGTTATATTTAATCCTCGGACAAACCTTTGCCCAACCCCTATTCAGTGTGAGGCCTAGGTAGGTGAGGCACTATAGTAAACTAAATACCTAAAATTTATGACGGGTTGAGATTTTTTATACGAGTAAATTTTAAGAGTAAATTTTAACGTGTGAATTTTGTATCCACGTGTCAAATACATCTAAAAACCAAAAAAAAGTCCCGTGAGACATCTGTGGATTTTGTATCCACGTGTCAAATACATCTAAAAACCAAAAAAAAAGTCCCATGGGACATCAAATTCCAGGCCTTCCCCTGAATAAAAGTTGGTCTTGGGGGGGTTCATGTTGAAGTTATGGAATGTGAATTTTGTTCCAGTCCGTGAGTCAGTCTCACATTCGGCCATTCTTCTTGGGTTTCCCTCAGTTTTCTAGTCGAGGGAAGCGCTGGAGGTAATTGGCAATAAGTTGGGATCCATGACCAAACATGGGCTTGGATTCAAGTGGAAGTTGATGTTCGGGAGGGTCTGGTAGGGAGTATTGATATTTGATATTGTGTGAGGTGACAAGACATGGAATCAAAGGGTGGATTATAGGAAACTCTCCTTTCGATGCCATGGTTTCCACGACATTGGACATTTGAGAGCACAATGTACAAAAGTGTTTCCTTCTGTTAATTCCCCATTTAAGGTCTGGCGCACTAAAAAAACATCTGGAACATAGGCTCATATGGATGTGGTTACGGTAGAAGGAAATTTGGCCTTGTTCTTTCTTCTTTTAATCTGTTGAACGATTCTTTTGTTGTTGGTGGTGAATTCCCTTCCTCACCTCGCTCCTCTTCTCATGTTCCTAGTTCCTTGGTTTCCCTTGTTGGAGAGGTTCCTCCAACCCTTATGGTCCCCCTCATAAAGGAAGTGTTGACAGTTCCCCCAAAGATACAGTGGGTTCCTCTCGGAATTTCTCTCTCCCTCTTGTTCCCTCGTTTGTTTCCCCTTCCCATCCCCCTTCCCCTTCCTTGGTCCCTAGTTCTGTTTCTTGGGAGAACTCCCCACAGCCCCCCTGTGCTCCCTCCCCTCGTCCCAATATTATTTCTTCCCCTCCAGATGAAAGATATTCCCTTCAGTCTAAGGGATGTCCTAATGGGCCTACTTCATCCGAGGGAGGTCTAGCTTTGGTTCCCTACCAGTCTCTCAGGCAAAGAGAAATTCGAATTTGTCAAAAGCTAAGGAGAAGGCGGTTGTTGAGGTCCTTAAGGGAACTTAGTCCACTATTTCCAGGGCCTTTAGAGCGGGGAGCGCCCTGCGTCGCCTTCCCCCCCCAAAGAAATGATTATCCTCTCTTTTAATTGTAGAGGGGTTGGGGGCTCCCTTAAAAAATCTCTCTCAAAAGGATCGTCCTGAGCCTTAGGCCTGACGTAGTCATGCTATAGGGAACAATGTGTCAGGGTGATCTAGTCATGAAGTTGGTGGGTTCTTGGTTGAAGAAATGGTCCTTTAGTGCAGTTGACATTGATGGTATGTATGGAGGTATTCTTCTAGGTTGGAGCCTAGATTTTAAGGTCCTCCATTCCCCATTCCATCGATCGTCCATTTCAGGCAAGCTTTAACATAAAAATGCTTATTTTTCCTTCGATAAATATTTACGACCCTTATTCTGAGAGAATCCCTTTCTGGGAAGAGTTTTCCTATGCAGGTGTGTTCAATCATCCCCTGACGATGTGATCGGCTTCTTTCATTATTTTCTTGAAAACAATAGTTTGGTTGATGTCAAGCCAACCAAAATCTCTCCTACCTGGCGAAACATCATAATTGGTAGTAATGAGGTGGCTAAAAGGCTGGTTAGATTTCTCATAACTGAGCCACTGTTGGATATGGGTTTCAGATTCAAGGCTTTCGTGGAGGAAGGAGGAAATTCTTACCATAGACCAATTTCATTACTTTGGAAATCACGATCAGATGCTCCCCTGCCCCCTTGAAGATCAATAAGGTATGGTTGGAGGATGAAGATTTTAGGAAATTGGTGTGCTCTAATTGGGTCAAGATTTCTCCCTCTGACCCAAATCTAATGATGATGCAGTTTGAATCTAATTTGAAAAGAGTTAAGGAATCTATTAAACAATGGCTCCCAGTTTGGCAAGCCAAAACATAGCGGGATATATCAGAAATAGAATCTAATATCTCTAATCTAAGATAGAGCATCGATGAAAGTTCTCTTTGTGAGACCCAGTTAGAGGATCTGAAACAAATGGAGGAGAAAAAATCCTTATGGATAAAAAAACGAAGAGTTGGAATGGCAGTAGAAAAGCAGAGCCATCTAGCGCTAGGTATGGGATAACAATACAAAAAATTTCCACCAGTTTACCAACCATCGGAGGAATTTAAATTTAATTTTGGAAATCAAGAATGAAGAGGGAATTGTGGTGAGTTCTTTTCAGGAAAATGCAGAACCCAACGCAAGGATTTTGAAAATATTTTCTGAACTCCGAAAGGATGCTCGATTCAGGAGAATATTGAAGTATTAACTAAGTTACCTTCATTTTTATCGGAAGAAATGAACCTGTATTTATGTATGGAAGTGTCTAAACATGAATTGTGTGATACCCTGAATTCTATGAAGAATGGAAAAATTCCTAGTTCGGACGGCTTTACAGTCGAGTTTTTAAAATCCTTTTATGAGCTCCTCAAAGAGGATTTGTTATTAATGGTCAAATATTCCCATAAGGTTGGTAGAGTTCATGGATCCTTGAATTCCACCTTTCTATGCCTTATCCCTAAAGTTCAAAATGCAGACTCTTTCGGGGACTTCAGACCCATTTCCTACTGCAATGCAGTGTCTTTCTGGGACTTCTGCATTCCATTTCCTACTGCAATGCAGTGTATAATCTAATCTCGAAAATTATTGCAAGGAGGTTAAGACTTCTACTCAGTGAAGTTGTGGGGAAAGAACAGTTTGGGTTTTTGCAAAATAGACAAATTAACGATGTCATCACCATGGCACAAGAATTCCTTCACTTTGTGAAGAAAAAGAACCTCAAATTGGCCATTCTAAAGTTAGACCTGTCTAAAGCCTACGACAAGGTAAGTTGGACCTTCATTCACCTTACACTAATTCAAATAGGGATGAATGTGAACTTGGTTATCTGGATCATTGAGTGCATACAAAGTGCCTCTTTTGTAGTGTTAATTAACGAAGCTCCATCACGTTTCTTTAAAGTGTCTGGGGGACTCTATCAAGGATGCCCCCTTTCCGCCTTCCTCTTCCTTCTTGTAGTTGAAGGATTGAGTAGGATGATCAAAGAAGCTCGGTCTCATGATCAACTAAGGGGGGTAATGGTATCAGAGTCGGAGATGATCCCCATATTCTCTTTGTCGATGATGTCTTCTGTTGTGTTTATGGATTGTTGAGAGATGTATTGGTATTGAAAGGAATTAGATACCTTTACTACAGGACGACTCTAGTATGTTGATCAACTTGAAAAATCTTGTATGTGTTTCAACAATTGCTTCCAAGCTGAAGATAACTCCTTCCTCTCGATAATCCCATCTCAAAAGAAGAATCTAGCTGAAGGTTTTAAATATCTCAGTTTTTACCTCAAGTCAGACAAATATAAAAAAAGTAGATTGGGGTTGGCTTATCTGCAAGGTGGAAGCTAGGATTTATGTTTGGATGAACAGGTTTCTTTCTAGAGGAGGGAGGCTATTATTAATCAAATTTGTTCTGGAAATCATTCCAGTCTATTAGAAATCTATAGCGGCCATTCCAAAAGGAATTATGGACAAGGTACGAAGGATAAGTTTTAAGTACTTATGGTCTAGTCAAAGTTCCCCCGGTGGTGTTCATCTGGCCAATTGGGCCTCTATAGCTTCTCCAAAGGAGTTTGGGGGTTGGGGTCTTAAGGACATTCACCTCTTTGCTTTTGCATTAGCTGGTAGGAACCTTTGGCGACTTACTCAAAGTAATTCATTGTGGGTAATATTGATGTGTTCAAAGTACTTAACAAATCTTACTCTAGAAGAATGGTTTAGAGTTCCGATCAAATCTTCTAAAGGATCGATTGTATGGAAAGCTTTCTAGTGGAAGCCTTCCCTTTGGTGGGCGAATGGACAGTATGGAAAGTAGGTAATGGCCATCATATCATAATTGGGGAAGACCGGTGGCTTGGGGTGGGTAATCGTTTTAGACTTTTGGATCCATTGATCCAACACTTGCGCAGTGTTAATATCCTCTCTTTGTCGAATGTGTGTATTGAGATCACGTAGCCAAGGGGCAGACATGGCTGGAAATACTTGACTCTCCTATGTTGGAATACTGAGAGGGGGGGTGAATCAGTATGAACACTTTTTACCACTTTCAATCACAATATATAAACTTCAACTTTATCAACAATAATAATTTATGATTGCATTCAATACATCATGAGCATATAACCATAAGCAATATCATTCAACAACATCACATCAAATACACGGTACACCACAATTTATGTGGAAACCCAAATGGGAGAAAACCATAGAATGATTTCTTATAGATATCAAGAATACATTCATAGGAAGCACCAACTTACAGATTATCCAACACCAAATGGAAGGAGGCACCAACCCCTTGATTTACAGACACCAACCTAAAGGAAGATACAACTCCCTGAATTCTCCAGCTACAACTGGAAGGAGGCTCCAACCTGAAGGAAGCTCCAACTCCCTGAGTTCTCTGGCTCCAACCAGAAGGAGGCTATGACCCCTTGATTTACAGGCATCAACCTGAAGGAAGCTCCAACTCCTTGAGTTCTCCGACACCAACTGAAAGGAGGATACAACCCCCTTTCCTTGCCCCGTCTTGCCTCCCTGAAATATAAGTGTAGACTCAAATTGTCACTACCACTGATCAAACTGTAACTTCCACTCATCAACCAACTTGTCATTGTCATTGTCACATCAACCAATCATTGTAACTTTGTCACATCAACCTATACATGATGATCAACCAATCATCTAGACTATCACTATCATTGTCATTGATATATTGTCATCAAACAACTATAACCAGATCCACTCACATGGATACCAAAACCATCACCAAACCATGTATATCAACCATCAACCATGTACATCAACCATGTACCAGAACCTATACCATACCATGTACCAAAACCTATACCATGTCATGCATCAACCATGTACCAAACCTGTACCATATCATGCATCAACCATGTACTGAAACTTGTACCATACCTTGTACATAAACTAGAACATGTACCATCTCATGCATCAACCATGTACCATATCACGTACATCAACTGTGTATCATACCAAGTACATCAACCATGTACCATATCATGTACATCACCATGTATCAAATATGTACCATCACATGCATCAACCATATACAATACCAAGTACATCAACCATGTACCATATAATGTACATCAACCATGTATCAAATCTGTACCATCTCATGCATCAATCATATACCATATCACTCATGATATGTCTCAATCATGACATACATCATGTACCATAAGATATCATCAATGAAGTGCCTAAAGCATAACCAAGATAGCCACAATACCAAGATACCAATATAGCCAATATGTGCTTCTAGTCAATGTACCATAACATCACCAAGGTGTACCTCAACATGTACCAACATCACCAAGACATGCCTCAAGCATGTACCACAACATCCAATGCATATACCTCAAACATGTGCCATAACCTCATCAAGATGTGCCTCAACCATGCATCAATGTCACCAAGAAATGCACCTCATATATGTACCACCATGCACATAAGATGTGCCTCACTCATGTGCCAATGTCTCAACAAGATACCAAAGATATGCACCATAACATCACCAACATGTAACCCTCAAACCATGTGCCAACATTCACAAACCATGTACCAAGAGACACCTTCAAATATGTTCCATATCACTCATGATATTCCTCAATCATATACCATACAACAAACCATATTCCAAGTATCCAAGATGTGCCTCAAGGCATATACAAAAACTCACAAAGACATGCCTCAAGCATGTGCGAAACCTTCCAAGATGCAATATTCAAAACACATAGAATAACGTACCTTTAAACCTATAGTTGACCCGATACATAGAATTTCATACCTATCGCTATTCATCAACCTAAACAACATGGTACTAGAATCCTCCTTCAAATATGGTCTAGCCTCACAGGACTAACCCATGCATCACGAAAGGGCCTCACGAGACAAGTACCATACAACACGCGAGGGTTCCTCATGGGACACTAGTAGCCTAACCCGCGGGGGTCAGCGAAATTAGGGTTTCACAAAAAACCCTTTCTCTCCTCTGCAATCCCAAAAATTTCTCTCTCCTTACTCTTTCGTGGCCTCGGATTCGTCGTTTCATATTCGCCAATATATCACTTGCTCACTAGAATATATTCAATAAAATTGTGTGTGTGAATGTACAAATGAGAGGCTTCTTGTTGTGTATTTATACCTTTTCTAAGTAGCTTATCTCCTTAACTTTAGGACTTCTTGTTACAATCACTTTACCCTTTATTTAATGACTTGTAACTATTTAGGGGCTTCTTAACCCATATTCATGGCTTCGAATATCATGACCTCATAACTCCTCAACCATGAGGAACTACGTGATGTACCACCAACCGTTGGAAACAGTATGACTAGGACTATCCAGCTATGAGTGTGTTACATGTATTTACACTATCCTTCATGTCATTATTCCTAAAACAACTTTAGCCTTCATGACCATACCTATGGGATTCTTGTAGACTTCTTCAAATGCACCCATCACATATGTTGACATCAATGACAACCACTTTTGTCTGTTGACATCAATGACAACCATCTATCCAACAACATCAATGAAAACCAATTTTCCAACATCCTAGGTCTCCCTGCTGATATGATAGAGGAATGGGACTCTTGTATTTCCCTTATGTGCGAAAATTTCATCTTCATTGATAATGAGTCTGAGGACATGTTGTGTTGTTCAAAGAACCCAAGAGACGGATCCTTCACTGCTAAAATTGGCTATAAATCCTGGTCTAAGGATAGACAGTTGGCTCCGCCCTTGTGGTTTTGGAATTCCCTATGGAAAATTAAAGCTCCCCTTAGGTGCAAACTCACTCTTTGGCTTGCTTTAAAAAACAAACTACGAACGTGGGATAATGGCCTGAAGAGGGGGTGGATTGGACCCAACTGGTGTGTGCTTTGCAAATCAGAAGTTGAATCTGTGTCTCATGTTTTAGCTTTGTGTCCATATGAAGGGAAAGTTTCAGAAATTGTCAAAGACGAGATTGGTGTGAATTGTGTCTGGAACATTGGGAGTATGGAGGATTTCCTTAGGAATTGGTTTATGGATAGATTTGTATCCCTCTATTCAATATTTCCCAGTCTAATGGTTTAAAACATTTGGTGGGCGTGCAATTCATCCATCTTTAAAGACAAATTCGTGCCCCCAGAGGTCATTGCAATAGTCACTTTAAGCCAAGCTACAAAATTCAAGGTTGATCCCAAAGAGAAAAAGTTAAGGTGTCTAGTCCTCCCTTCATTGGACTTTGAGATTCCTTGGGGTTACTTTGATGGGGCCTTGTAGGTCCACCTGCCCAAATGTGGTGTTGGCATGGTTCTATTTATTAATCACAATCACTATATTCATATTAGATATGCTCTGGGTGGAGGGACAAACAATCATGCAAAGTTAATAGCCTTATGGACCCTTCTGGAAACAACAAAATAGAAGGGCCTATGCAAATTGCAGGTTCTGGGGGATTCCAAACTAGTAGTTGATTGGGCCCAAGGCAAATTTAGCATCCAAAACACCAGAGTGGCTACTGTTATGAGGGAAATCAAGCTTGAATTCCAATCATTTGAGTGATTGTCCTTCCACCATATCCTAAGGGAGCTTAACAAGAAAGCAGACGAATTATCCAAAAAATCCCTTCATCTTCAAAGTGGAGCCTTCAGTTTCTATGAGTTCTATGGTGGAACAAAAACCGAAGAAATGGAATTTCTATTCTAAGTTTCTTCTTGGTCTGAAATGGGTTGAAGGAAATGATATGTATGTAATGATCCTTTTTTACTATGGCTAACATGTAAATAAGTAGTTTTATAGGCTTTTGGAAGAACATAAATGATCCTAGTAGGATGCCTGTAAATGTTTTTTGATGGAATGTAACATGTATTCTCTATATGAATACAAAGGATTTTTTCTTGGAAAAGAAAAAATGTCCTAAAGGAGACATTGGAAATTAAATATAAAAAAGAAGAGGAGAAAAGGTAAGATTTATGTAAGAAATTAAAAAGACGAGAAAAAGAAAATACAAGGTTGAACTTTATAAAATGTGTTTTATAAATATCTTATATATTAAATTTACTATCATTTGTGTTAAATTTGGTGTTTGTTGTATTTGGTATATGCAAGAGGGTTTGTTTAATATATGATATTTTTATAGGATATTTATTGACTTAGTTGTCAATTGGTATAGTTTGAGTGGTTGTGGGATGGAGTATTATCCTCCCCACCTAAATTCTATTAAATTTTACATTAGATATTCTATATTTGATTGTATTTGATTTTATAAAATTAATCACAATGTTAATATAAGATATATGTTGACTTGACAATGTTTCAACGTAGATATTTTTGGCATAATATGGATGTAATATGTTTTAGAAAGTAGAATGATATACAGTGAACACTATAGGATAGGGTAGCTCCTCTTGAACCTACCTAGCATTTTGCAATATACTACATATATACAGAATCTAATCTTATTATGACTATTAATAAAATTACATTTTTTTTTGTGGAAAAAAAAGGATATCTATTGACTCAGTTATTTTATTTAATTTGTTAAACTGTGTTTTATAATATTTTTTTTCATTGAAGTTAATTCTCACTAATAAGTTGTCTTTCTCACTTTCCCAATTTTTTAGTTTGTCTCACATGTTGAATGAAGGTTGTTAAATTTTCAAGTTGAGTAGAAAATTTCAATAAAGATTTTGATGGTATTGAGTTTGAGTTTTAATCATTTTGATATTTATATTAGCATTTCCCACCTTATCACATAAAGTGGGAATAATCATTAAAATTTTGAGTATAAATTCCTCTTTGTGTGTCTGTGTGTGTGTCTCAACATACCATGATCCTTATGGAAATGGGGAAACCACAAGAGAGGGGTGCCTCCCACTAACATAATGGTTAATTGGTTATGAGGTGAGTATGTTTCTTGCACAACTATCCCCTCCTCCTTTGTGGGATGTGGTGTGTGGGTGTCTGTGTGTGAAACAACAACAAAATATGTTTATCTTGTGACATCTTCAAATAGCTTCTATGACTACAAAATCTCCTCTCCACTTTTGTGTTATTCCTTATTGGTCATCAGGGTTGATTTACAACAACATATAACTCCCAACTCACCGTGATCCTTGTACTAAAGAATACAAAGATAAGGGAGCAATGTCTACAACTAACATAATGATAAATTGGTTGCAAGTTTATTTGGCTTGTTGTCCAGTATCCCCCTCCCCACCTCCTTTGTGAAGCATATTATGTGGGTGTGTATATGATATAACAATCAAATTCATTTCTTTTGTAATATTTTGAAATAGCTTCTTCAACTATAAAATATCTTCTCTCATTTTTTATAAATAAATATGAAACCATCAAATAATAATTGAGGTGCCAATTTTCATTAATTATTTATTATACAAATCACGATATGGAGGGAAAACAAATGAACTCCAAGAATAAAACTTTTAAAGTCTTTGTAACATCAAAAAATTGTAGAAAACTAATCAACATTTTGGCTAGGAAGTATTTAGAGCAAGGATCAAATTTAAAGAGTGAGATCATATTTAAATTTGAAGGGCTATTTCAGGGCTATTTTATATATGAATGTGTGGAAATTTTTATTCTTTTTAAAACTATAAGATATGAATGAATGTGTCAAACTTTTTATTCTTTCTAAAAAAATCCGAAAAGGTAAAAAAAATCATTTATTTTAAAACTATAAATTTATGTGTCAAACTACTTTTGATTAATTGTAAAACCTCCTCTATATATAAATGAAGAATTCTATCCAATTAGTGAACCCACCCTCATTGGTATTGCATTTATTTATGTTTTGCCTCTTTTCATTTTTTTTTTGTAACATATATGATAGAGTAAATCTATCAATGCACATAGGTCTTTGGAAAAAACCCATCATGTACAAATTATCTTGAATGGTTGATCGTCAAGATTTTTGGGCACCTAGTTTAACACTTTATTTAGTGGCATTTATATAATTCGTGCAATTCCCAAAGTAAGCTTTGCAGGAAAATTGGAACTTCTAAAGTTTTGATAATGTTCGTTCTAGTGGTATGTTGCAACTCCTAATATTTGTCATTCTAATTTTAAATCTTTGATGATATTGAATTGTGTTGCGGAAATTTACAGAAGTGTAGAAGTTGTAGATGACTTTTCTTTCTACATCAAGGTGCATTACACACTTCTTACATCTATTCACTCTTTTTCTCTATGTAGCATTTCCATGAAGTCTGCTCGTTTTTATAAAACCCTCAAAAATAAAAATAAAGCATTTATGTCAAGTTTGCTATCAAGTTTCACATGATAACTAATATGTTGAATTTGCAATCTATCAATTTTCTCAAACCGTGAAAAATGAAAAAAATAAAGTGATTAGCCAAGCCTTTAATAATTTGTTTCATGACCAAATTTCTATCACTATCATTAGGTTGGATTATTTCATGAGCCCTTATGACACCATTGTTCTCTCCATAGATTGTGTTACCTTTAGCTATCTTCAAGACCTCAATGTTCATCCTTAACAGAGAGAAAAATCTATAGTTCCAATAAGGGAGACGTATTCTAAAATAGAGTACACAAAATGTGATTGTTCCAGTGAGAGGTATTATAAAATAGAGTACACATGATAGTAGAATCCTCTAGTACTTGAATTATGTAATAATCCCCTCATAGTTGAAAAATACACAAATTTATTACATTTCCATTTGTTTATCTAATTGCAAACAAAATAAAGAAGCACTTATTTGATTATGCCTTGCAAGTTACTTTTGTTGTTGCTCACTATCAACTTATAGATACCCACCTTATAAAACATTGTCGCAATTAGTAGGTTTTGTTCTCCCGATTATTAGGCTCTGCTCTCCCCTTTTTCTTTAAAAGGTGTTGGTTCAATGGATGAACCTTTGCTTGTATAAAAATGGAAAAAACTTAAAAATGATTATTTAAAAAAAAAAAACAAATCATACTCTAAAGTTTAAATACTTTAGAAAAGGCAATTGAAAATAAAAACAAAAACAAAAACAATGTAAAAAGAAGAATGTAGAAACCAAAACATATCATCCCAATATATGATTTAAAATTAAATATATGATTTGTAGAATGTATAAACCAAAACAAATTGGCCAAAATATTATTTGATATTGAGCATTATATTATTATATGAAACCCAATGAGCATGGGAAAATATAACCACATCAAATATAATACAATATACCATACCATATGTTGTTCCAGAGTCTGTACTTAAGGCTAGAAAGTACAGGGTCTAGGCATCTGAAAGTGGTGTGAAAGATTAAAAAGGGGGGAGGATCAACCTTCGGGAAAGGAAGCTAAGGCTGATTTCTATGTTGACTCTGTCTTGCTTCCAAAAGTTCCTAAATACTTATATCTCGTTCAATGGTGGCCCATGAACATTCGAGTTCTACCTAGGTGGTGGTTGTTTTAAGTATGGCGTCGAAAAGGTTCAAAGCGATGGTGGTTTGATCCGACAAGTCGGGTTCAATATTGGGTTGTCTGGCAACGGGAACAGTCATAGAGGAACATGGAAAGTTAAAGGAAAGTTCAATGTTTAGGATGTTGCCTCAATTTTTGGATCGTATAAAGAGTACTCTCGAATCCAAAATCACAAATAGAATCCAAACCAAAGGCCTTTTTCCATAACTGAGTTAAATTTTTAATAAATCATGTGAGAAACATGAGAAAACATTAAGTTGTCTATAATGCGAGGCTCATATCAAGGGAGAATCTCACCCTGTAAACAGAAGAAGAAAAAGACAAGAAGAAATCTGAGGAAGCATAAAATATAAAAATATAAAAAATTCACAGGTCTTGTACCTGCTAATAGCCGATACAGAGGAAAAACTGCAAACGATTAGACGTCTAAAAGTTGATCACCATAGTAGAGGTTATACTAAATTGCAATGAAGCATTCATCAGACATATATATGCAAAATGAAATTGAATATAAGATAACAGAGGAAACAAACTTATAACTCAGTCTTGACAGAATCAGGAATCTTCGGATTGCTTTGTATTAATTTTAAAACGAAAAAGTCTCTATTACAATCGGCCAAAAAGGTCCATCCTTGTTTCTTTCTTCAAAATTCCTATTTATACAAACTTCTGAACATTTGAATTTCAATCGTTCCCGAAATTTTCAGTTACAAAATGGGAGGTTCAAGCGTTTCGCTTCTTTGCCTTTGTCATCTTTCATGCRGGTGGAGCACCTTCCTTTCTTTACTCTTCGAGTTCTAAAAATAGAACATGAAGACACATGTCATGATTTGGTACCAGAAACCTGTCCTTTCACCTRCTTGGTGCAAGTGACGCACCTCTCTACCAACTGGGCTATCAACCTGGAAGGCTCTGCTTGGTGGTTTGCCTCAAAAGTGTAACAATCCTTCGCTAACTGTGGCAACCTTCCTCCCACTTGTCRGTCTTCGGCGGTGATAGAACATAACTGTATACTTGGTTTTATCAACCATTTATCCACTTGGACTATGTCAGTATGGCTGATCTGTGATATTTCAGCCCGCTCTTTTTCCTCGTTCTCCTTGATATTGAGCATGTGCTTGTCTATATCGATTTGGCCCTGTGTCCCAGCGTTGCTTCCATTATCGAGACCCAACAAACTTTCATCTATCAAGCTTAAGGTTTCTTCACAAGAGTTTCTTACCTCTTTAGCTCGTTCTCTGCTCTCTGATATGTTTCGCTCCCGTGCCTTCAGCAAGATGTTATCTCTGGTCTACTCTGGGATGGAGAGCTTGGAATTACTGCCCATTTCCTTTTTCTCCGTGGCTATGAAAGCCTCTTGGAAAGTGACCCAAGCCACCCCAACTTCTCTTTCTCTCAAAGAGATGTCTTCCAGCACTTGATCAATGTTCTGGCAGTGGTTTTGAATGGTTTCCACTTTAGCAAGTAAATCTTGTTGAGTTGTTGACACTCTTTTTCGGATTTCAATAGCTTGGGATTGGAATATCCCGATATCTATCACCTGGCTCTCGACAAAATTTAATTTTTCCTGTAACTTCCCTATTAGTTCTTCTTGTTGGCTTATCTGTGACTGACTAGTCTGGGCCGACAACAGTGTTTGTTCGAGATCGGATTTGAGCCGCTCGATTTCTTTTTGATCGGCTGCTATGACTAGATCTAGACCTGTGTTCACCTGATCTCTGACAGTAGCTTCTGTTGTAGCTAGCTTAGCTTCCAAAGTTCTAATTAAGCGGTTCTTTCGCTTTAATTATTCTTTTAGGGATCCGACAGAGTATTGGTTGGTTGTAGCAAAAGCCCCCAACGTCCCTGCTATCTGAGTTGTGAATTCCTCTTTTTTCATGGCTTTTTCCATCGGCAAGAATTTTGAATTTTTTGGCTACCGTGCCTGCTTCTCGATAAAGCTCTTGCTTCAAAACGACCTTTCTCTTCTTATCAAAGAAAAATTCATTCGGAGGCAACTCTTCTACAGTAATGGGAGTTAGTTTTTCGTCGAAAATCCATCCCTCGTCGGGGGTCCCCTTCGTGGAATGTATAGAGGTGACAGAGGCGATGGGACTTTCGATTTGCTTGGATGATTTCCCTGGGGTAACCTCTGAGGCTGGCTTGCTTGAAGGGTTGGGGGTCTCAACTTCTTGTTTCAAGCCCCCGATTTGCTTTTTCTTTTCCTGATTCTCCTCCTGGTCAGGTCCTGAATCTTTGGAGCCCTTGGCTTCCGTTTGTTATACATATGCGGTCGGTGGATTCTTACCCTATAAGACTGGGGGAAGGCAGCTTCGTCGGTGTTCCTAAAATTTGAATAAATCGGCCATCTCCTCGGGCGACGAGGTTTGAATTTGACTTAGGACCTCGGCATAAGATCTCACTCCTCGAAAGATGTTGTCATGAGGCGAATGCTCATTTTCATATCTTTTTAGGCCACAACTTGCCATGTGATTACCCACGACCTTGTGTGGGTCGTGTTTCTTGAACTCAATGTGGACCAATGTAATATCTTCTAAGGCCGCTGCCTCGGCTTTTGCGTGTCTGAAATCTAATAAAGAATATGTATTCAAATGGATGGGGAAGGGCGGCCATACCTTCTTCAAAAAACCTTTAAGCTCTTTTCTTATGCCACCGATCACGGTTTGCCTGGCGATTTCGCGACATACCAACCTATCCGGTATAAATAGTGGTAGGGCATACAGGGGCATAGAGGCGTCGAAAACCCTGATGTATGAAAATTATGCTTCTACATACCAGTCAGCCACACTACTCAAGTTGGTGGCGACGCTATCTGAAATCATGGGCAGTGGGTTACCGAAGATGGAGACATGCATTGGTACCATTACCCAAACTAAAATCTCGTATATGAATTATGTGTCCTTATCCTCCCAAAGTTTTGAGTGATAGACATGGATAGGCTCAACATCAGATGGAGTCCAGCTCCAGCTCATTAGAGGAAAAGGCGTCGTGAAACAAACAACGTCCATGATGTAGGAGGACATGAAAAATGAGGCGGCTTTCCCATTCGTCTTCTACGCTCGATATTCAGTAATCCGACTGGTTAGACTGTTTGACAACAGTTTGGCCCAGTCGAAGGAAAGACCTTCAGTGACTGTGTGAATCAGAGGCACCCACTGGAGAAAAATGTGTGCGGTGTCCTCCCTCCCATACAACCTACAGGTCATCATTGCTATATACCTCAATTGTGGTTCTAAGGAAGAGATTGAATAAACTTTGTGACCATCTGCCCTAAATTTTGCGGGGTGCGAGACCTAATCTTTGATCAGATCAGACAAGTTTCTATCGTATTGCTGGCATTCCTTCCGCTTGAAATCTTCCAGAAACTCGGCATTGTACGCAAAGTTCAGCGTGGGTGACAATTTATACATGACCTGCAAATGTTCTGGTCGAAAATTCCTAATCGTCACATTTTGCTCGCTGATAATAGTCCTAGTCGGGATGTCCACATGGTCTAGCACCCATCTGATCATATCATAATAGGGAAGGAGCCGTGGCCTTGCCGTTATTTTGTGCATCTCCACTTGAACGACGATTTTGTATTTGGTGGCCAAATCGTCCTTCTCGTTATCGCTGGAATCGTCTAAGCAGTCCACCAATTCAGACTAAAGAATGTCAGAGACGTATGACCAGGTTTTGACAGTATCAATACTTCAGGGTGAAGTATCGAAAACAGTATCTGTGCCCTGACCTGAACTCTCAGCAATCGCCTTGGACGCTTTTCATGGAGCCATGATAGAGGACTCTGTACTTAGCTCTCCTGTAGTAAAAATGTAGATACAGACAGAAGTTAGCCTAAGGAAAAAACTTCTTTGCGCAAAACAGAAATGAAATTTGAGATAATGAAAGAAAGAACTCTTTATCTTAACCATTTAAAACCCCAGTGTCCTTGTGAACATAATGGTCAAATCATTTTTAAATAAATATTTAGCAGTAAAAGCAATATCCTTACCTGTCACTTCGTCGTATTTCAAATAAATGCCATAATTTTATGGCGGGTCCTAGCACAAATCAGCACAAGAACATTTAAATTTACCCTGTAGACGGTGCGTGTTAAATTTGTATTAATGCATTTATTGATCCGGCTTAGCTCCTTTAATTAGGCTTGTTTTAGTATTTAATCTCCTTTTTCGGCGTTCGTCGTATCGGGAGAAAACACCCCTTCCCTTTGAGCCCCCAAAACCCGAAATCGTGATGATGCGATTTAGTTTAAAAAATGTAATCTGCATTAAGTGCTTAATTAATCCATGTTTAAAGAATATCGTGACTTCGCGACTCGGGGCTATGAAGGTATAGTTCTTTGGAAGAGAGATTGCCGAGTCGTGAAACCCCGACAGTGTTTGACTATGGTTTAAAATACTTACCCCTGACACTAACCTGGGTGACTTTTGGAACCGTCTCGCGACTTCGCGTATCAGAGTTTGGAAACCTTGCAACTTGTGACTCCCGAAGTGCGAAAGCGCGAGGTAAAGAAAAGTGATAGACTTTCTTAGTGGTTAGGACTATGATGATTTAGGACTATTGTCAGGGTAAATTTTTTGATTGCAAGAATTATATTTCAACTATTTGTAAAAGGCGGCTCCAACATAGGCTCCAACTAGGGATCCCGTCTTCCTGTGAGACAGGAAGAACAGTAGACCACGTGCTTGTATTGGGTAAATGGATTCATAGGCTTCTTTCTGCAGAGCTTGTTTTAGGAAGGGGATACAAAGGGAAAAAGAGATTTCGTCTTTACTTCTGAAAAGCTTTTGAAAACTCACATGCTTTGTAAACTTAGCTACAACCCCTTTCATGACCTTCTCCTTCTCGTTACTGAATTCAGGTCTGCTTTAAGATAATCAAAACAATCCTAGGAAATCCAACAGATCTTGCGGCTTTTGGCTTGCATCAAATGAAGTAAATTTCATGCTTTTAATCGGGGAGCCCTGTCTGAACTTGGGATGTAGATCCAGTTTCGAAAAGGCTAGTAACCAGAGTAGAGTGAAATTTTCGTATGACAGCCTTACAGATATCTCAGATATTGCTTCACTGCCAGCGAGCCTATTCAGTACCCCGGTGAAGTTATCTATCCCTTTTTACTGAATTTCCTTTCACCACTTCGAATCATAATTATGCATTTAAATGCTGAGACGAGGGCAATCATTTATGAATTTCCTTTCATCGTCTTCTTGGACTAGAGGGGGGAAATCAAATATGAATTTCCTTTCACCATCTGTCTTATATTTTACTTTTTGAACACGAAGTGGGGGCAATCAGTTGTACCAAGTATACCAGGGATGATATCTGTGCAAAATTTCTAGTGGAGGTCTGTCAACTTGCTTTGATTACCCCGGACCAACCTTCTCTTAACTTTCAAAGCACCTTGGCCCGCAAGGAAAATGGAAAATATTACTTCCAGGGGCCTTCCTTCGAGCAAGCCTCAATCCTTAAAAAACTGTTAAGAAACCTAGGAGAGTCAGGATCAGCCTAAGCATAACTTTGTTTAGTTGGAGAGTGAGGAGTTATGAGGACTGGCTTACTTTTTAAGATCTGTTTTCTAGCTTCCAAAGCTAAAACGTAATCTCTTCTCCCTTTGTGGGAAACCCGAAATGATGCTTGGTTTTTTAAGAAGGTAAAACTGAGGGTAGAAAGGGATGACAAAGAAAGATCTGGAAATCGAAAAACAGGGGTCATGGATTAAACCCAACTCTTGGAACCCTTTCTCGGAGATGCTTTACTTTCTCTGCTTATTTTAATTACCTCTTATCTTTATATAGGTGAAACTCTTAGGACCCGGAGTAAGAACTCGTTATTTTAACGACAGATCACACTTACGAGACTGTCACAACACTTTAAAGACCTTCGTTTGAAAAATAGACTTCTCTGGAAATCGCACCTTTGCCTTACCATTTTCGTTCTCTTTTGAAATAACGGAAAATCTTTTCTATCACCTGTTTTCAGCAAATTTATCTTCCAATATATGACCGTCTGTTTTCTCCTTTCGCTTGTTTGGGCTGCATGCAGAGATCCTGTAAGGGAACAACACGAAGAGTATCAGGGATTTAAAAGAACTGAATGCATTGAAATTTTGTATCCCTACTTCTAGAAAAACACTGACCTATTTTATTTTTGATGAAAGTAGACTTACCAAAGAAAATTATGAAAGAAAAAGAAAACACAAATCGATATATACTGTGGGAATTTTGGAAACCAATTATTGCATATAGTGTTTTAAATAACGCTCGTTGACAGGGGCATTGAGGATTTTACCATCCAAATTTTCTAACATAAACAAATTTTTTCCCTCAGGAGTTGTGACCTTGAACAGTCCGTACTAGATGTGATCGAATTTACCATGTTTTGCCGAGTCTTCCTTCCTAGCATCCCATTTTAAAACCAAATCTCCAGGGAGAAATTCTTTGTCTTTGGCCTTACGATCGAATAACGCTTTCATGTTGTCCTGGTATTTCTACAACCTTTCATCCACTTCGGCCCTGTGTTGTTGGACTTCAATCAACTGGTTTATTCTTCTTATGACATGATTTGGTTCTTCTTTCTCATCTTGCCAAAGTTTCATTACGTGAAGCGCTAGATTTATAGGTAATACTACGTCGGTCCCGTACACCATTTGGAAAGGAGAAATGTCAATAGAGTTTTTTGTGCCTATCTGATTTGCCCACAAAGTGTATTTCAAATGCACATGCCAAGATTTTTTGTTTTCGCTCAACACTTTCTTAATTATATTGATTAGGCTCTTGTTTGAAGACTCGACCAACCCATTTCCCTGGGGGTAATATGTCATGGAATGACCAAGCACGATATTGTCCTTTTGGCAAAAACTGACCATAGCCATGGATTTAAAGGCCTGGGTGTTATCTGTGACTATCTTTCGGGGGCAACTAAATCTAGACAAAATGTTCTCTTCTAAGAAATCTATTACCACCGAATCTGTAGCCCTTCTAGTTGGAATAGGCTCCACCCATTTGGTGAAGTAATCTGTAGTAGTCAGGATCCATTTATGTTGAGCGCTAGAATGAGGATTAATTTCGCCTATAAAATCTAATCCCCATTGTTGAAAAGGGGCTTCCGTTTTGACCGGAACCAACGACATCGTTGGGAGTTTATGCTTGCCTGCGAACAATTGGAAAGGGTTGCAGGCTCGGACCTTGGCATTGATGTCTGAGAAAAGTTTGGGCCAATAATATCCTGCCCTCGGGATCTTATAAGCCATTTCCCTCCTAGCGTGATGTCCTCCACACACTCCTTCGTGAAATTGGCTTATGACCTTCTCTATTTCTGATTCAACCAAACAAGCCAACAGGATGCCAAGTGGGTCTTTCCAATACAATTGTCTTTTGGATATACAGTACTTGACCGCATGCAGATTTAGCATTCTGGCTTTAGATGGGGATAAGTCACTCGGGAACTTCAAGGTCAATAGGTAGGACACTATGTCTTTGTACCAATCTGATGAAGCAAACTTCTCTTCGATTCTGATTTCAATTTTTTTTCATCGAGCTCGTTCATGTCCACACAATATTCACCTTCCTGTAGGCCATTTATTCTGAGAGCTCTGAAATTTGATTCAGCTAAGATTTTAGCCAAACCTTGTCCCTTTACTAGTCTCATTGGTTTTATCTCCAGGTCGAATTCTTGAATTTTGGCAAGCCACCGTCCTCTTTTTCCATCACTGTTGGACTGAACCAAAATGTCTTTTACGAAGCTGGTGGGTACATACGTAATTACCTTGGAATGCAACACGTAGGTTCTGAAATCATTTAACGCCTTCACCATAGCATATGCTTGTTTTTCCATTATATCGCATCTGAGTTCAGCATCTCTAAGACTTTTTCTAAAAAAGGCTATCGGTTGCTCAAAACCTTCTTCATTTTTCTAGAGGAGTACCACGACAAGTGTGTGTTCGGAGGCGAACGAGAAAATAAGAAAATTATTTAGATAATCAGGGCTTTCCAGTATGGGTGCCTCACTTATAACCTTCTTGATGCATGCAAATGATGCTTTGGCTTCTGCTGTCCATTTCACTTCGTTGTTTTTATTTAGCATATATGTGATCAACTTCACGATTTCAGCAAAGTTTGGGATAAATATCCTCAAAAAAAATATTTTTCCTAAGAATGACTGAATCTCTTTTACATTCCTAGGGATATTTATTGTGTCTATAGCTTCAACTCTTTTAGGATCAATTTTAATTCCATCTTGAGACACAATATGGCCCAAGAGTTTACCTTCTTGCATAGAAAAGTGAGACTTTTTGGGGTTTAAAGACAAACCAAACTTGTGGCATTTCTCAAACGTCTGCTTGAGATGTATCAGATGATCTTCATCAAATTTAGAAAAAATGGTTAGATCATCAAGATAGATAACCACAAATTTGTTCCTTTCACCGATGAAAGCGATATCCATAGCACGTTGGAAAGTAGCACCTGCATTCATTAAACCAAAGGGCATCTTGACATACATAAATGTACCCCAAGGGGTGGTGAAGGTTGTTTTTTCTTTATCGTGTTCGTTGACGGCAATTTGATTGTACCTGAAAAACTCGTCGATCATCGACATCCTATTTTCCCCAACTACTTTTTCTAAAATGTGATCCATTTTGGGTAGAGGGTAATTGTCTTTGAGGGAGGACTTATTTAGATTTCTAAATTCAACACAAAGTCTAATTTCCCCTCTTTTCTTTCTAACCAAGACCAGTTTTGCTACCCAATCAGAGTATCTCAGTGGTACAATTATTTTTGCATCCAAGAGCTTTTTGACTTCCCTTTCTACCACGGGCAATAAAATAGGATTGATTTGTATGAGTTTTTGTCTAAAGGGTTTGACACCAGGCTTCAGGGGTATCTTATGTTCAATCACAGTGGTGTCATAGGTTCTCATCTCTTCATATGACCAAGTGAAAACGTCTTTATATCGCCTGAGTAAGTCTTTATACTTGCTTTTTACCTCAGGAGGAAGGTACTTTGATACTTTTACTATCGTAGACTCCTCTTTGGTCCCTATGTCGCAGTCTTCAACCTCTTCTGGTTGGGGTTGCAAAGAATATTTTAGGGGCATGTCATTTTGGTCGAAAAGTCTCTCCAGAGGGATCAGTCCCTTTGGAATCTGATTGTTCTTCAGAACCAACATGCGATGATTAGCAATTTTCTCTCAGAACTCCTAAGCTTCCTCTCCCTCTTGCATAATCCAGGCACGATCGTTTTGATTCTCCTGATCAATGTGGGTTTCAGAGAAATCACCCACCATTTCCAGGAATTTTCTGATCTGTTCATCATCCTCGAAGACCTACCAGTGTTGTATGTTGTTTGGTATGGATGGTTTGTTCCTCACCTCTATATGGTACTTTAGTTTGAAAGTTGTAGGGGGGGCGAACGTTGAGGCTGCTTTGGCTAATGAGTCGGCTTGTAGGTTTCCAGAGCGTGAGATGAAATGAACATTTACCGACGAGAATAAATTTTCTATTAAATCCCAGGCACAATTCTTGTAAGATCTTAATCTCGGGTGTTTGGCCTGGTATTACCGATTTACCTATTTCACTATCAACTCTGCGTCTCCGTATACTTCCAAGTTATTTATGTTCAGCTTCCTAGCAGCTTCCAACCCCAGGACTAGAGCCTCATATTCACATATATTATTGGTGTAGTCTATATCCCACCATGGATGATTTTAGGGGCTAAATTTCGCTCATGGGCTAATTTTCCATGGTTTTTCCAAAAAGTAGATTCGCTATTTTAAAAATGATTCACCCAAATTCTATAGGATAAAAGTATTTTACCTTAAAAATAGCCAAAATTTTATAAAAACTATATAAAATCCTTATAAATTTGAATATTTTTATAAAAATATCGCCAATCATTTATAGTTGGCATATGAAGGATTAGTAAGATTCKCCAAGGTTTCTACATTTTAAAATAAATTTCCATCCTTAAAATCATCCCTATATCCCACTRAAGTCTATAAGAGAAAKTAATAACAAATTCATTTTCAGGTGCTACAAACAGTACTCCCGCACYTGCTCCTTCATATGACATGGCACCGTCAAAAAATATTTTCCAAATTCCAGTGCTATACAAATTTCCGTCTATCTTTCCTGATTMTTTTTCATCTATTTAATTCTCTTCTGTACAACTATTTACACCATCATCAAAAGAAAAAATACAATTTCCTAGATCTTGATCGACAACATAAACAGGAAAATTGTTAGGATTCTGTGGGTTGCTCACCRTGTATGCTAGCCTCGTTTCCCTGTATAGCCGAGTAAATTGTCCACCAAACAYAGGAATCGTGGCGTAGGTCATGTCTAGTTGAAGAGATCCCCCAAGTTTGGCTCCCCACGACCTAGATAGCARCAAACCATACTTCGGAGGTATATCGGCGATAACTACATCCATCAGGACGCTTTTCACCGGGACCTATGCAAGGGTGACTACTAAATMTTTTATCATACCCATGCACTTAACTTTTCTTGACTTGAAAGAGTAGAGATMTCCATAAGGCCTGGTGATCTCGAGGCCTAGTATGTCCATAATAGACTTGGGMATCACATTATGYGAGGCCCTCGAGTCTAACATGCAGTTATGTAGCAATCGATCATKCACATTCATGGTAATATAGAAGGGGGTGACGTTGTCTCTGGYACCCTCGAAATGTGGACCAAAAGTGATATTASGCTTATCATMTTCCAAGTTTATCACGTCAAAGTGACTTTCTAGATCCGAAAAACCTATCATTTTGGTTATCTGTTTACGATATACAGGATTTTTTGCTAATTCGACTAGAGGGATTGGTATTTTGATCTTATTTATCTCATTTTCAAGGGTGAAACCTCCACTACCTTTGTCAATTTCTCTGGTTGAAACCTCAGACTCCTTATTTTCTAACTTATTTGTTTGTGATAATTTATTTCCCATGAGTTTATCTACCGGTATACATGTTTCAGCTGTCTTAGTTTCTTTCTCTTGGATCTCAACCTCCTTTACTTTGGGATTCAACGAATCTACCTCTTTTGTTTTTCTATTAGGTATTTTGGTCTCTTTTGGGACAGGCTCGTATATTTCTCCTCTGGGGAGAATTTTCTTGGGTTGAGGAGTCGACGCAGGTTTGTTTTTAGGCCTCAAGTTGTACCTAGGTTGGACCTCAGCCATTATAGAATTGGTTATTTCTTGATAGACAGAAACATTAGTGTTGTTTATGTCAATGTCTTTATTTGACGGTTGTTGTGTGTTTAAGGAATTCTCGTAGTCTTCTTTAGTTAAGTAGGGCTGTGTGAAATCGTCACCCAAATTTGTCACATCTTCATCTAGGTCCTCGAAATCTTGCAGGTCGTTTCCTCCTATAAAATTTTCATTTTTTAAAGGAGTTCGAATTTTCTGGTCTTCATTTTTAATCTGTCTTTGTTGATTTTGAGGATTGGGGTTTCTTCTGAATTCCCTCTTAACGAAAGGATCTGCCTTGGATTGATCTAGTTCCATTCTGGAAATCTTATTTGAGAACTCTTTAATTATCCTAGCCATATCATCCATTTTATCATCTGAGGATCTACTAGGCCCTGAGGGTCCCGCTTGTTCCCTAAAATGTTTGGTTTCTCGATTTCCCATTTCTACCTTTGTTTTCAGTTTGCCAGAAACCATCATGCTAAATTCGATCTCTACGGCATCATCGTGCATTCGGGTCAGGGTAGCCCCTCTCCTTTCTCTCAAAAGAAGTGCGAAATCAGGTTCGAAGGCTCCCACGAAGGTTACCTTGGCTGCAGGTTGGGATGGTTTAACTTCGACTGGGATCTTATTATATAACTTGTTAAATCTTTGAATGAATTCCATAACAGTTTCCAATTTTTTTTTCTTTAAAGACCCAAACTCGGTCAAATAATACAAATGGTCTTTCCTTTTTCCCCATTGTCTAAGAAAAGAGTCTTCTAGGGCATCATAGGATAATATCGAACCTGCGGGTAGACTTCGAAACCAGGTTCGTACATGTCCTTCAAAATTCTGAACGAACAACCTCGAGTATACATCTTCGTGTTCGAGACCTAGGATATCTGCGAACTGATTAAATAAATTTATATGTTCGGCTGTGGTCAAGTCCCCTTCCCCTGTAAATTTAGGTAAGTTTTTCATGTAGTTTTCAGGAAGGTCGTGAAGAGGGACAGGCAGGACCAGAGGCGCATATCTTGCATCTACTTTAGCGAAAAATCTGGGAGGCGGGGGTGGCCCTTAGGCCCCCATTCCCCCTCCTGGAGCCCCTCCACCTCCCCTTCTTAAAACCCCTCCACCTCCTTCTCCGACAGCCACCATTGGTACTACAGGATAGGGAAACAGTGCATTATAAAGAGGGTTCTGGAACACTAAAAGCAAATCTTTAGCTTCTTCGAGAGATGAGAAAACTGAAGAAAGGTGAAAAGGGATGTGAGGGCTTGGTTCCTCGGATTTGCAAGAGATGTAATCAGGGGAACCCATATGGTATACTCTTCAAGACTAGGCGGGGTCGTGAAATCTAACTGAAGGGTCGGTAGGATATCGATCGTTGATAAATTTACTGCGAGATTTTCACCTTTATGTACGTCAGAGGTTGTCGGATGGATTTAACTTTTAACTTCAGGGATAGCTAAAGTTGGTTTGATGGTTTYAGGGGGGGAATTATGTGAAGTTGAAGGTTCAAAAGGACTCTTAGCCTTGGGCTGTGGGTACTTAAGCTGGTAGACTGCAGTGGTCGGCTTAAGGGAAACTTTTGTTTTCGGTATTTTTTCGGGATCAAAAACGGGCATGGTCTGTTTACCATCCGGGTTTTGTATCGTGTTCCTTCGACCGGATGCCAGCTTACTTAAACGTGGAGTCGCCAAGTGAATGATGAAATTTTATCCTTAACAAGGTGTTCACCCTTTGTTCACTATCAAAGGGTAGAAACTAAAAAATGTTGTTCTCCCAGGGAAAAKGTTTCATAACTTTGTTCCACGGCAACAGCGCYAGAAAGATGTTGTTCCAGAGTTTGTACTTAAGGCTAGAAAGTACAGGGTCTAGGCATCCAAARTTGGTGTGAAAGATAAAAAAGGGGGGAGGATCAACCTTCGGGAAAGGAAGCTAAGGCTAATTTCTACGTTGCCTCTATCTTGCTTCCAAAAGTTCCTGGATACTTGTATCTCATTCAATGGTGGCCCATGAACATTCGAGTTCTACCCAGGTGGTGGTTGTTTTAAGTATGGTGTCGAAAAGRTTCAAAGTGATGGTGGTTTGATCCGACAAGCTGGGTTCAATATTGGGTTGTCTGGAAATGGGAACAATCATAGAGGAACAGGGAAAGTTAAAGGAAAGTTCAAGGTTTAGGATGCTGCCTCAATTTTTGGATCGTATAAAGAGTACTCTCGAATCCAAAATCACAGATAGAATGCAAACCAAAGGCCTTTTCTCGTAACTGAGTTAACTTTTTAATAAATCATGTGAGAAACATGAGAAAACATTAAGTTGTCTATAATCCAAGGCTCCTATCAAGGGATAATCTCACCCTGTAAACAGAAGAAGAAATTTGACGAAGCATAAAATATAAAAATATAAAAAATTCACAGGTCTTGTACCTGCTGATAGCCGATACAGAGGAAAAAATGCAAACGATTAGATGTCTAAAATTTGATCACCACAGTAGAGGTTATACTAAATTGTAGTGAAGCATTCATCAGACATATATATGCGAAATGAAATTGAATATAAGATAATAGAGGAAACAAACTTATAACTCAATCTTGACAGAATCAGGAATCTTCGGATTGCTTTGTATTAATTTTCAAATGAAAAAGTCTCTATTACAATCGACCAAAAAGGTGCAGCCTTGTTTCTTTCTTCAAAATGCCTATTTATACAAACTTCAGAACATTTGAATTTCAATCGTTCCCGAAATTTTCAGTTACAAAATGGGAGGTTCAAGCGTTTCGCTTCTTTTCCTTTGACATCTTTCATGTGGGTGGAGCACCTTCCTTTCTTTACTCTTTGGGTTCTAAAAATAGAACAGACAGACATATGTAATGATTTGGTACTGGAAACCTGTCCTTTCGCCTGCTTGGTGCAAGTGACGCACCTCTCTACCAAATGGCTATCAACCTGGAAGACTCTGCTTGGTGGTTTTCCTCAAAAGTGTAACAATCATTTGCTAACTGTGGAAACCTTCCTCCCACTTGTCGGTCTTCGGCGATGATAGAACATAACTGTATACTTGGTTTTATTAACCATTTATCCACTTGGACTATGTCAGTCTGGTTGATCTGTGATATTTCAGCCCGCTCTTTTTCCTCGTTCTCCTTGATATTGAGCAGGTGCTTGTCTATATTGATTTGGCCCAGTGTCCCAGTGCTGCTTCCATTATCGAGACCCAACAAACTTTTATCTATCAAGCTGAAGGTTTCTTCATAAGAGTTTCTTACCTCTTTAGCTCGTTCTCTGCTCTCTAATATGTTTCTCTCCCACGCCTTCAACAAGATGTTACCTCTGGTCTGCTCTGGGATGGAGAGATTGGAATTACTGCCCATTTCCTTTTTCGTTGTGGCTATGACGCCCTCTTGGAAAGTGACCTGAGCCACCCCAGCTTCTCTTTCTCTGAAAGAGATTTATTCCAGCACTTGATCAATGTTCTGGTAGTGGTTTTAAATGGTTTCCACTTTAGCAAGTAAATCTTACTGAGCTGCTGACACTCTTTTTCGGATTTCAATAGCTTGGGATTGGAATATCCCGATATCTATCACCTGACTCTCGACGAAATTAATTTGGCCTGTAACTGCCCTATCAATTCTTCTTGTTGGCTTATCCGTGACTGACTGGTCCGGGCCGACAGTTGTGTTTGTTCGAGATCGGATTTGAGTCGCTCAATTTATTTTTGATCGACTGCTCTGACTAGCTCTAGACCTGTGTTCACCTGATCTCTCATAGTATATTCTGTTGTAGCTAGCTTAGCTTCCAAAGTTCTGATTAAGCGGTTCTTCTGCTTTAATTTTTCTTTTAGGGATCCGACAAAGTATTGGTTGGTTGTAGCAAAAGCCCCCAATGTCCCTGTTATCTGAGTTGTGAATTCCTCTT
>SNQJ01S0010101.1:40770-80827 GCA_010110895.2 Picea sitchensis | reverse complement strand
AGCTTGCTTTACCTTATAGATCCATCTCGAACCTACCACTGATTTGTCGACCGGTCTTGGGACAATTTCCCATGCATTGTTTTTGACAATGGAGTCATACTCCTCCCCCATTGCATCAACCCAAGTGGGATCCTACACTACTTCCTGAAAGAAAGATGGTTCAGTCACAATACATTTTCTCATGAGAGCCATATATCCAATAAATCGATCAAGAGACTGTCTATGTCTGCGCTATGAAGTAGGGGCTCCTACATTCTTTGCAGCGTCTAGTCTCAATCTATCAGATTTTGTGGTGCGCTTTCTGCCATTTCTGATGGATGGCTCTACATGAGTGGCTTCCTCCACTCCATGAACCTCCTTATGTGGTTGATACACATCTTGAGACTCATCTTTGGGAACTAGCAGTTCCTCCTCTGCATGCAAGTCTAGCTCCCTCTCAAGTGACAACCGCATGGATTTCCCCTCATCGAATTTTATCCCATCGCATAACAGTCATATTACTGTTAGAAAAATACACAAAATAATTATGGAGTGTTTCTATGTACCCCAAAAATATCCCGACTTCAACAGTCGGCTCCAGTTTATTCCTGGCATTCTTGGTCACATGCACAGAAACAAATGAGACAAAAATATTAAAATGAGAAACATCAGGTTTCTTACCAGTGAAAGCTTCTTCAGGTGTACTCATTCCAAGTACTCTACAAGGACAATGATTTTGCACATAAACCACAGTGTTGCATGCTTCCACCCACAAATGCATTGGTAGGCCTTGATCATGCAACATCGCTCGTGTTGCACCCACGATCATTTTGTTCTTCCTCTTCGCAACCCCATTTTGTTGTGGGTTATGAGGCATTATGAGTTCTCTTCGAATTCCTTCTTTGTTGCAGAAGTCTTTGAATTCGTTAGAGATGTATTCTCCACCATTATCACTCCTCAGAGCCTTCACTTGCTTCCTCGACTCTTTCTCCACCAATGCTTTAAACTCACATAACTTTGAGAATGTTTGATCCTTCTTCTGCATGAAGAAAATCCAACATTTATGAGAAAATTCATCAACAAAAATAACATAATACTTATTTTTTTGTTGAAGCAACCGAGAATGGTCCACACACGTCTGTGTGAATTCTCTCCAGGATCATTGAAGCACGGTTCTCCTTTTCATGAAAGGTGGAATTTACATACTTCCCCATGGTGCAACCCTTGCACTGATCTAACTAAGCAAGTGTTCCCATTGGAAGTCTAGTTCATATTTGTTGTATGATTTTCAAGGCTCCATGATGAAGATGGCCCAATCACCTGTGCCATAATTCTCCCTCATCCCAGCTCACATCTTTTTCTGCCTTGCCCATCATGGCAACACATCCATCTACCTCCAGCTTGTAGATATTTTTAACTCAAATCCCTATCTTCTTGACTTGACCTGTTGTTTTATGTCGCAGAAAAGATTTTCCATCGCTGAAAACAATGCCATAGCCTTTGTCCTCCAACATTGCGACTGAGACCAAGTTTTTCTTCAGACATGGAATATGCATAAAATATTTCAATTGAAATCGTTTACCTGACTCCCTCTGAAAGGTAATGGTACCAATGCCAATCACACTGTATCGTCCATCGTCGCTCATGTCTATATGCATTTTGAGATCTCTCTCCTCCAAGTCACTGAAAATATCCTTATCTCCAGTCATGTGGAAGGAAGCGCCACTATCCAAATACCACATCGATCCCAATGCACTTGATGCCATGCATGCGATCAAGGAGAATTCAAGTTCAAATTGGAAGGCAAGGGCCTCACCAGCTGCATCTCCAACAACCTTCTTGTTCTTCTTCTTCTGTGGACAATTAGTAGAGAGATACCCATGTTTGTGATAGTGAAAAAACTTCACTTTGGACAAATCCAACTTCTTGCCTTTAGACTCAAATTTTGAATGTAATTTATTCCCCTTCCCTTTCATTTCCTTGGAAGCCAAAGAACAATCCTATTCATCGTCATGCTTTGATGAAGATCCATCTCTGGTGTTCCACCTGAACTCCTCCTGCACCAAATCTGACCATAGTCATTCCCAATCTAGCAATTTTTCCCTTCCATTGACAGAGTCTTAATAACTGTGCCAATTTTTGGGAAGTCCTAGGAGAGCCAAGCTCACCAAATCATCATCAACGACTGTTATTCTCACACTCCCTAGATCATCCCAACATTAGACAAACTTTGTGAGATATTTTGGAATGGAGTCGCCCTTCTCCATCTTGATGTTCCTGAGTTTATCTTTGAGTGCCAATTTCCTATGGTCCCTGTTGTTTTGGAATAGATATGTCAAAGTCTTCCACATTGCATATGGTGTGTCTTTCCCATGGAGGTTTGAGACAATGTGGTCTCGTACTTCCTCCAACAAGATCCTTCTCGCCTTTTCCACTTTCTTTTGCCATGCATCAAGATTTGCAGCATCTGTAGCATCTGGCTTAGGAACATCTTTGTCAATGAATTCCTTCAAGCCATTGTCTTTGAGTACTGCCTCCATCCTGTCCTTCCAAGAAATGTAGTTCAAGATGACCTCAATTGCATACTCTAACCTCAAGCCATTGAAATTCATTTTGATCTTGAATCAGTTGTAGCACCAAGAAAGTCTTTTTGCAAATTTGAATTTTATCCAATCACAAACTCAACTTCTGCAATTTCCTGCGCTCTGATACCATGTAAAAAATTTAATACAAATTATGTATTGCCTGGATTCTCCTGATCTAACAATTATATGACATTGTTAAATACAGAATCTCTTCTACACATATTCTTGCGGAATTGAAAACATGATTGCCAATTGCAATATCAAGAAGAAAGATCAATCACACATAACACAGATGTTTTACCGGGAAAGCATAAAGCTAAAAACCCCACTATCGTATATTATGAATATATCATGGATCATGAAACAATCTCATACAAAACTCTAAGCCAAGATCTCTCAGTACAATATACAATCGTCTCACACTGTCATACAAAAATTGACAAATTCATGTGCCAATTTACTGCTTCCGGACAACCTGCCTCCTCTGTGCAGTCCTTGCTAATGGAAATCCCTGCAATGAATGAATTCCTCTTGCCTAGGCTGCGCAATCCTCATGGGCGCATCCAATGTGTGTGTGCTTGCACGAGTGCACTCACTAATGTCACAACTAATAGTCAAACTATCCCTTTCACTTGTTATCTCAACTGGGTCTCCACTGGATTTGACATGCATGTAGTTAACAGTGGTAAATCTCCAGTTTCATGTGAGATCATTGATTCTGAATTAATTAATAATTAATTCACCGATCTCTCACTAGTGTAAGTTTAGTTACAACTAGTACAACTGAGATTAACTCACTTAAATGAGTTAAACTCCTTTACAACTCACATAACTACACATCCAACTCTGTTACAACTTCGAATCACTCAGTTACAACTAATTCGACTTGCATGTCCCACCAGTCAACCTTTGAACTCGAATTTCCTATAGCTAACTGATTTTCCACTTCAGTTAACTATTTCCAAGTGCTCATTGAGAATAGATTAATATTTATTGTCCAACTATTATTAAGGGATAATAATAGTTGACATACATCTATAAATAGAATTTTCTCACTATCTATAAATAGACGTCATCTATAAATAGAATTTTCTCATCATCTAAAAATAGACTTCCACCTAAAAATAGCCTGAGGCTCCATCCTAGTGTAGGTGCATAATTTTCACTAGGATCTTCTTGTTGAATCTCAACAAGAAAAAGGTCTTAGTATTGCAATCTAAGAAGGTTTTCACAAGATGGTTATAGAGGGGGGCTCTCAAATCATTATCTGTATGCTCAAAAAACTTCAGTAAAGCTTCCCCATTAGAAAAGTCTTCCTAAGCTGGAATTTGGTAGGTAGTCTCAAGTGAATTCAATTTCTCACTCCCAATATTGGAGTCACAATCCTTTCTCATGTTAAGGGCTCTTCCAACAAAGTTGCAGATAGATTAGCTAATGAGGGGATCCTCACATTTCAACAACAATTGGATATAAAATGGGATCCCTTCCCCCACTATGATCTTCATGTTGTCTGTCTTATTCTCACACAGGAATACATATCCTCCCAAGATCGAGTGTCAAGGTGAAAATCAAACGAGGGGTTTCTCCCCAGGATGAGTTCCCACATGTCCCCTCTATGCTCCTATGTTGAACAGTTGGCTCTCCCCCTTATTATTTCAACTCATGCCCATCTATTACTTTTCATGCTCCCGATCGATAGCATCCTTTCTCTGCATGATGATTATCCCTCTCATCCTTCCCAAGATTTTTGAGATCTAGAATAACTTATTACCAGTTATGGAAACTTTGGTTCAATTTGTGGGAACCTTCCAAATGTGTCCTTTCTCATTGTGTTTTGATAGGTTTTATCTGTCCCCTCCCTAGTCACTCTTATGGTTTCTTGTTTTTCCCTCTCTCGCTTCCATCCTTTTCATGTCATGTTGTTTCTCCCTCCCTCCACCTCCTCTTCTGCACTCCCTTCCTAATTTTTCTTATGGCTTGAGGTGGTTCCCATTGTCGCTCTCAGGGAGGTCATCACAAGATAATGTTCTCAAAATTCCACTCATCATTAGAAGGTTCCACATGTATATTTTAACCTTGTACAATTAATTATTGTGAGTAGATTCTTAATAAAAATAGAAAAGATACAATGCCACACACACACACATTACATAGATATTCTACCTTGGAAACCCAAACTGGGAAAAACAACAACTTGTTTAGAGTCCCACCTCTAATCTTCTTTTCATCATCTCTTCATTGTTTACAATAAAATACATATATATGATCCCACGACATCCAAAACCTATAAAAACAGACGCAAAAAACGCCTAATTTATTTTTCGAGGGCGTTGCCCCCAAACCCCCCTATGACCCCCTAGGCAGGGGAGTGCTAGAACCTCCCCTGCACTCCCAACATGACGCAAACACTAGTTCTAGTTGTGCAAAGAATATAACACATACCCATAATTCTCCCACTTGTTTTTTTCTTTCCATACAGGGGATTACAGGGTTACATAGTCAATAATTCCCATAGATCCTCTACACCAAGAGAACTTCTCAGTGCTCACATATTTTGTTAATGAATTTGTAACTTTCTTCAAAGTGTCCACCTTCATCAACAACACATTATTTTCTTCAACCATGTCTCTTACAAAGTGATACTGAACATCAATATGCTTTGTCTTTGAATGATAAGTTAGGTTCTTTGCTAGGAAGATTGCACTTTGACTATCATAATATATCCTTATGGCTTGTTGTACCAACCCAATACCTTAACACAATATATGTAACCATATTTCTTCCTTGTTTACATGAGTGGATGCCATGCATTCAACTTTTTTGGTTGAGAGTGCCACTATAGATTGTCTTTTGCTCATCCAACTTATTTCTCCTCCAAATAGGTTAAACACATACCCGCTTGTAGATATTCTACGATCCAAATCTCCAGTCCAGTCTTCATCCACAAATCCATGTATTCCCAACACTCTTTCCAGTCCTAGTCTTCCTTGGTAGCACAATCTATAACTATTAGTGCCACGCAAATAGCCGAAAACCCTCTTTATTGTTGTCCAATGATCCTTCCATGGTTTTGACATGTACCTGCTCAAAACTCCCACTACATGTGCAATGTGTGTTCTAGTATAGACCATTGCATGCATCAAACTTCCAGCTACACTAGCATATGGAACATGGGACATGTCCTCTTCCTCTTCCTCTGTCTTTGGACACTAATCTGCAGATAAATTTACACCTATAGGAATAGGGACCCTGACCAATTTACATTCCTGCATATTAAACCTATGCAATAGTGTCTCAACATATTTCCTCTAATTTAACCAGAGTTTCCCTATATTTTTGCCGATATATTTTAATTTCCATGCCCAAAATGAAATTTTCATTACCAATATGCTTCATGTCAAACTTAGAGGACAACTGATTTTTCACATCCTGGATAATCTCCTTGTTGTTTCCTATCATCAACATATCATCCACATACAAGACTAAATAAATAACATGATCATTGATTAATTTGAAATACACACAGTGATCTTCTTTTCTCTTTTTGAATCCAAGTCCCAATATATAAGTATCAAATTTTTGATACCACATCCTTGGTGATTGCTTTAACCCATACTGGAACTTTTTTCAGCCTACATACCAGCTCTTTCTTTCCCTTCACCGCAAAGCCTTCTGGATACTTCATGTAGATTTCTTCTTCCATATCCCCATGTAGGAATGTTGTCTTCACATCCATCTATTCTAGTTCAAAATAAAGCACAACTACAACAGATAAAATAAATCTAATAGAAGTTAACAAGGAAACAGGAGAAAAGATTTCACCAAAGTCAATTCCCTCTACCTGGGAATAACCTTTTGTGACTAATCAAGCTTTGTATTTCTCCACTTTTCCTTCTACATTTAGCTTCTTCTTAAACACCAATTTGCTGCCAATGGGATTTATTCCAGTATGCAACTCCACTAGATCCCAAGCCTCATTCTTTTCCAAGGCTACCATTTTTTCAACCATGGCCTTTTTCCATAGTTTTTCATCATCTAAATCCACTGCCTCCCTAATAGTGCTAGGATCATCATCAGTAATAGACAAAGAAAAATTTGAACATAAATCAGGTGGAATATACCTTTTTGGTTGCCTTCTTTCTCGAACTGATCTCCTCAATACTAGAGTATGATGATTTTCTTCTTATTATTCATGTTCTTCCATAGATTTCTGTCCATCATCCTTCGACACAAACTTTATTTTCTTTGGTTCTTCCTTCCTTGGTAGGACTTCCTGTTTGAAAACATCTTTGATTTCTCTAAATACCACATCTCGACTATTCACTACCTTCTTAGTTTTTGGGTTTCAAATATTATACCCTTTTATACCATCTTTATAGCCAATAAAGATACACTTTTCGACCTTTTTATCTAGCTTACTCTTGTTTTCCTTTGGAACTTGAACATAGGCATCACAACCAAATACCTTGAGATGTGTGAGAGGGGGTTTCTTACCAATCCATACCTAGTGTGAATTCTTTTCATCCAGTGATAATGAGGGTGATCAATTGACCAGGTAACATGCAGTACCCACTGCCTCTGCCCAAAATTCTTGTCCTAACCCGACACCACTAAGAATGCACCTTAATTTTTCCATCAATGTCTTGTTCATCCTTTATGTAACTCCATTTTGTTGAGGTGTATATGGAGTAATCTTCTTCTTTGCTATATTTCACTTCTTATAGAATTATTCGAATTCATTTCCGCATAACTCTCCACCATTATCCATCCCCAACACCTTAATTCTTTTCTCTATTTGAATCTCCATAAGAGCCTTAAACTCTTTAAACCTATCAAATACTTCATATTTCTTCCTGAGGAAATATATACATGTATTCTTCTTGAAGTCATCTATAAATGAGACAGAATACATAGATTTTCCCAGTGATGGAACTGACACAGGTCCAAACACATCATTGTGCACCAACTATACAAAAAAAACTTCCCTCGATGCTCCATAAAAGAATCTTACCCGATTCTCCTTCCCATATACACAATTTTCACATAAATCAAAATCTAGAGAGAATTTAGACAAACCTTCAACCATACCTTTATCGTGTAGTAGTCGAAGGCCCTTCTCTTCGATATGCCATATATGACTTCTAGTGAGGAGTCATATGAAAGGATGCACCTGTGTCAACTAGCCATGCCTCATGATTTGCATGTGTACTGGAAGAAGACAAGTACACATCTCCTCCTTCTTCTGTAGAGGTTTTTGCTTCTACAGAAGGGGAATCTTCAGATCCCTTCCCTCTCACAACACTTTTGGATCTACATTTCTTCTTATAGTGCCCTTCTTTTCCACATCTCCAACATACCTTTACAATTTTTCTGGGAGATTTAGAACTACCCTTAGATTTGTATCTTCCACTCGAGGAATTAGATCTATTTCTTTCCTGGGAGCATCCTCTTACAAACAATGCATTTGTGCTATGTCCTTCCATGTTCTTCTGCCTCATCTCCTTGGACAACAAGCATGAGACCACATCATCGAAACTTAAAGTAGTTGTATTACTACCTTTGGCCACAACCATACTATCCCGCAAATCTGGTAAATATCACAATAAACTGATACACTTATCTTCATCAAAAATATTAATATCAACAGATAATAGTTGACTTACCACTTAGCACATTGGGTTAGCTCGAGTGGTTGAGTGTTGTGGTTACTGTGAATGAGGTCTCGAGGTCAAATGCTCAACCAAATATTGTTTCTCTTTGATCATATTGTTGAGCCTCACTCGATATATCCATCAGATTAGGCCCATTATCAAGCCGATGATTTACCCTATTTACCATCCATGAAATGTGGGGAAGTACTTGGGCGTTTCCCACGATTTCTTCCATTGGAAAAAAAATAGTTAGAATAACACAATATTGAAGGCATTCATATGCTCTTTCACCAAGTCTTCACCTTTCATCCTCGGGTTATATGGATTCTTTTTCAAGAATAGTTTGTTTACCAGGGAATTTGACTGATGCAAAGCCCCTAACTTATCCCATAATACCTTGGTTGTAGCTTCCCTTGAGACATTCAGTAATAATGGATCTAAGAGACACAATTGGATTGTGCTCTTCGCCTTCCTATCCAACTTTTCCCAATCTTTTGTTAACATTCCTGTAGGTGTAGTACTTGGATCCACAGTGATCCACTAATATTTTTCCACCAACAAATCTTCCATCTTAAGCTTCCACAACTCAAAAATTTACCCATTAGATTTCTCGATTTCGATTTTCGATTTTCTTTCCATTTCTTTTTACATGAATAATTGATGTCGCATATCTCCCACTATAACAAGGTTTACCACATACCCGAGCCAAAACCCCTGACCAAAAAGGCATCCCCATGAAGCCAATAATTGCTTTGATACCAAATGTATATTTTAACCTTTTACAATTATTACTGCAAATAGATTCTAAATAAAAACAGAAAAGATACAATGGAACAAACACACACTACACATAGATTTTACCCTACAAACCTAAACTGGGAAAACCAACTACCTATTTATAGTTACACCTCTAATCTTATTTTCATCATCTCTTCATTGTTTATAATGCAATACATATATAGGATCCCATGGCATCCAAAACCCCTAATCCATTGACCTGTATTAGTAAAAAACCCTAATTCCTAAAAAGGAATTAGAAAACCATTGATGAAAATCATGTGTCGAAAAACCACTAAAAAAGGACGCAAAAAACGCCCAAAAAAAAATTTCAAGGGCACTACCCCCGAACCCACATGCAACTGACACAACGAAGACACTAGTTCTAGTCATGTAAAGAATATAACACATACCCAACATCACAATGGATTACCAAGTGCACACTCCACCAAAAATCCAAGCCAAGATTGATCTTGTAGAAGTTGATGTTAGGGTCCTCTAGTGATTCATATCTGATGAAAAGGTCACCAAAGATATCATCCCCTGGATTCCTTACCCTGGCTCCACACGAGGAAGTGAATCCAAGTAGTATCAAACAATTGACCTATATTGGCATATGAAATTTCTAATGGGGAAAGTGATGGTGGAAAGACATGAATCTCATCAGGAAATCCTCCTCCAGTTAGACGATGTGCAACTCCAGGTAAATCTAGTGGACTACAAACTCAACTTGCTCACCGAGAAGATAGCTAGTCTAGATTTCTCCAAGTTGGACTATCCTCAGCCCCAAGTTCCTATGGAATATGACCATCCTCCCTTGGTTTAATTTTCTCATGATTTCCTAATAGTTTTTTCTTTTTCTAGTATTAGAGGTCTAAGAGTCATAGCCCCACATCCTCACAGTTATTAGTTCATTAGGCAAGTTATTATTAGACTCTCCTATGTTGTTCATAGTTTTTTGGCACCTATTAGACTATAGTTTCAAGTTACAACGGTCTCTAAAGACAACTAGACTTGATAAACTATTTTATTGTTGTTGGTCTAGTTTCTCTAGCAGCGGACCAACAACACAGTCATTGTAAAGTCTCTTTTTAAGATAATACAATCTAGTGTGGATAGCTTAACAAAAAATAAATTGTGGCATATATATATATATATATATAAAGTTATATATGTTTTGATGTTTCCCACATATTAATGTGTATGAAATGAAATGTGTGCATCATAGTCTTGATCAATATATGCAACAATTGAATAACTACGAACCTAAACATGAATAACTAAGAACCACATTCATGATATAGAGTCAAACAAAATCAACCTTTTGACCTTCTAACCTTGTTGATGCAACAACTCTTTGTATCGATTGCAATAAAAATTGGGAATGTTAGAGTTCTTACCTTATAACAAGCAGAGAAAAGTTTGAAGTTCAATAGAATACCATGGATTCTCACTATATGGATAAGAATGAACCATGACATTGTTAATATTTCAAAATCCCACCCAGTTTCAGTCTCACTGAATTTTCTACCAAATTTAAATGCCAAATTCAGTTTCAGCACTGTTTCATCATATGCTACAGCGGTGTTTCAGCATCTGCTCACAGTGGTGTTTCNAGTCTCACTCGGATGATACATTTACCAATGGCTATTCCCTTGAGGTGGAGATGCTGGAGCGGGGTAACTATCCGGGAGCTTGGGATTTGGATTGCTCACCAACTTTGACATCTACCTTTGTGGGTGAGTTGCGTCATTACGTCCCTTCTCTCTATTGTTCATTGATTGCATGGGAAAGAGATCACCTNTTATATATGTTTTGATGTTTCCCACATATTAATGTGTATGAAATGAAATGTGTGCATCATAGTCTTGATCAATATATGAAACAATTGAATAACTAAGAACCTAAACATGAATAACTAAGAACCACATTCATGATATAGAGTCAAACAAAATCAACCTTTTGACCTTCTAACCTTGTTGATGCAACAACTCTTTGTATCGATTGCAATAAAAATTGGGAATTTTAGAGTTCTTACCTTATAACAAGCAGAGAAAAGTTTGAAGTTCAATAGAATACCATGGATTCTCACTATATGGATAAGAATGAACCATGACATGAATTCCGTATTTAAACAAGAAACAATTCCACATCATGATAAACTCTATGGGAGAACAAAACTTGAGAAATGTGCATTTTCTCTAAAGTAAAAATACAAAGTCTATTGGGGTGCATAACAACTAGGGGAATTCAAATATATGATGGAACAACATCACTTCCATGCAGTCTTACTCAAATTCCATGGGCACAAATGTGTTATGGATGAACACGAACTAAACTCTTTTTTGGATTTATTCTCTACACAGAAAGGGATGCATTAGGTGGGATTGGTTTACTTGGTTTTTCTGGCGATTTATAAGCAGTAATTGATTTTAGATGAATTGCAATGCATGCAATACATTCGACTGTAACACCCTTAGGAGTGACAATCAAGTGAAAAAATGTAGAAAATAATGAATTCCCAAACTATATATTACATATAGAAATATTTTTAAGTTTTCAAATATAAAATAATGTATTATGTTTTTTGTTTTGTGAATATGTAAGTCTTTCTTATTACTTCTTTATATTTAAATTTTGATCTAAATTTATAAAATATTGTGTGAAAATTTATCCAATTCTGTAAAAGTTTATTAAACTCATAACTTTGAATATTAAGAAACTTTCTCTTCCAATATTTGAAATCACTTCGATTGGGAATTTATTTCTTTCCCAACAATGTAGAGTTTGGTTATCCTCCAATTATCAGAGTTACCATTAAACTTTGAAACAAGGCATGATTTTCGATGAAAAATGCATGGAAAATTGCAAGCAGAGGTTGGAAAAGTGAAAGCAGAGGAGGTTTCTCAAGCATGTTTTGATGGCGACACCATATTTTAGAATTTTTTAGGCGGGAAACCCTGAAGGAGGGAAACAATGGACTTATGCATATTTTTCGGATGGGTACTTGCTAAACAAAGTCGTTGGTATGGAGGGCTCGGTATTCCATCGTTTATCTAGATACTCTATAGTAACATTCTGACTAGTTTAGCAGCTTTTACCATTCCATTACCTCATTTTTCCTCTCGATTATTTCAGACTTTAAACTGATCTGATAGGCTTCAGAACTGTTTATTTCGTTGGTTGTATCTGTCTTTTTGAAGCTACTCTCCAATAGCATTCATTGGTTTGAGACCTTTCCCAGAGCACCACATCACACTCGTTTCCTTGTATTATTTTTTCCCTTTGTAAGGTTATTTAAGGTTAAGTGGTTAGTATTATGGATGTTGAGGTCAGCTATCCCTCTAGAGTCAAAGTTGGGGATCCTTGGGATCACCCTAGCTTCATCTCTACGGTGAATGCGATTTGTAATAATCGAGGTATTAACTCCCATATTAATTCTCCATCGTTTGTTCCATCAACTTCTCAATCGATTACTATCCCTTCACCCTTCACTGTTTTGTCTAGTATTACACAGCCTGTTACTTCTTGCACTCTGGTTCACAAGGAGGCTCTACAAGTTTTTGGAGTTTCCACGAAGGATGAGTGTGGTGCTAGTCTAGCCTCGAAGGAACATGCACTCGGGAACATTACCAAAGTTTCATCTGATTCCTTTGAAGGGGCTATGGAACACGATAAGGTGTCCTTAGAGGAACCTATTAGAGGCTTTGTGGGGAAGAGGCAACCCACAAATCTTTCTACGAGAGTCTGGAATCCAAAAAGAACAAAGCGTTCTTTGGTTCTGGGGATGGATATTGGGCTTGAAGAGTCATGCTCTCTCACCCTGTGTGCGTTGGTGGGTAGGCTAGCTTATCACTTATTTTGTAAACTCTAGGTATCAGAGTGGATGAAGGCCACTTTGGAACCCATTCTGGGTTACTCACTGGTGCTCCTTACTCTATCGAGGGGTTGGTTTGATTTTTTTTTTAATTCCCCTGAAGATTATACAAATATTCTTGAAAACTTATGGGTTTTTGAAGGCGACAGCCTTATGTTGAAGCGATGGAGACTAAAATTTGATCCGGCTAATGAATATTTCATCTTTCATCCCCTTTGGGTATTCTTACCTGGTCTGCCTTTACAACTGTGGAACTCTAAAGCATTGGAGGGTATTGGAAATGTTTTGGGTCGTTTTATAAAGAAATATGAGGAAGCTTTGCTTTCGAGTGACCGACGTATGGCTAAAATTCTTGTAGAGGTTGATGTGCATGGTGGAACACTGGATACACTAGAGATTGAATGGCATGGCATGGTGATAGCACGGAGGTTAGACTACCTTGGGGTTTCATTATGTTGTTCGCATTGTCGACAGACTGGTCACCTCAAAAAGGATTGGCATCTCCCTTATGGAGTATATTCCAACGAGTCTCACTCGGATGATACATTTACCAATGGCTATTCCCTTGAGGTGGAGATGCTGGAGCGGGGTAACTATCCGGGAGCTTGGGATTTGGATTGCTCACCAACTTTGACATCTACCTTTGTGGGTGAGTTGCGTCATTACGTCACTTCTCTCTATTGTTCATTGATTGCATGGGAAAGAGATCACCTCGACTCTTTTTTTTTTTTTTTCTGCGGTTTCAAATGAAACTGGGGTGTCTGATATTTATGAGACACGGGTCAAAGAGCCTGAGGAAAATGTTACTCTCACTAAGCTGAGTGTTTCTCCTCTGGTTTCTAATTTTGATGAAATTCGTCCTTCCCCTCCACTTGTTGATACCCTGCTTAAGACAAACTCTGTACAAACTGACCATTTGTTGTCGGAAGGCTCACCTCTGCTTCTGGGCTATGGGGAGCCTGAAGTAAGTTCTCATTCATTGTATAGAATGCTCATTGATTTAGTCCCTACTTATAGGGAGGTAAATAGTCTGGTTCCTATCTCGACTTATTTAAGGAGAAATGAGGTGGCCTCTGGGAAACCTGGTACTTTGGAAGCTGATCCTTTAGTTACAGAGGCCTTGACTGGTAAGAATCTTGCTTGGTCTCATGGTTTGGGACTTGAACTTTCACCTGTAAAGACTAGAATTTCTCGCAAAAAATCGGGCACCATTCCATCCATTATGTCTACTTCTTCTCATTCCATTATTGATCAGGGGGCACTTAGAGGCATCAAATCCCTCGCCAGGGCCAAGTCATGATCATTCTCTCCCAAAACATTAGAGGGGCAGCATGACCCCTTAAAATGGCCTCTATGTGTAGGCTCATTTCCACCCCATGTTATTTTTCTACAAGAGACGTTGACCAGCGATGTAAAGGCAAGGGATTTTATGTTTGCACTAAAGCCGGATTGGATGTCTTGTGCAGTAAATTCAATTGGAAATTCGGGGGGACTGCTAGTTTCATGAGATCCCCGTTTTTTTTGTTTTCTCTCCGGTTCTTACATGTGGCGGAATTATTTTGATAGGTTCCAGTCTTGTTGGTAAGAGGAGACTTACTCTCCTGAATGTCTATGGTCCTTGCACGAATCGTAAGACATTCTGGAAAAAAATTGCAAATAAGGGACTACTTTCTCACACGGATTTAATTTTGGCTGGGGATTTAAACTTTACATTAAACTCTGATGATATTTGGGGTACAATGACATCATTAGATCCTTTGGGTCATTTTTTTAAAGATTTGTTTGAAAATTCTCCTTTTGTGGATGTGGCACTGGTTGAGTTGGTTCCGATGTGGCACAACGAAAAGAATGGGAAATCAAGCATTTCAAAAAGACTTGACAGATTTTATGTGGCAGAGGGTTTGATTGGTCTAGTGACGAGGTACAGATCGTGGGTTGATTCCACCTTCATTTCTGACCATGCTCCTATTTTCTACAACTTGATATTGGAATTCCAAAGACTATGCATCCTTTTAAGTTTAATCCAGTCTGGTTAAGAGACGAAACCTTTGCAATTATAACAAGAAATATTTGGTTGGATAAACGTTTTGAGTTAATTAAAGGGGCACAAAGAAGGCTTGTTGAAAAACTATCTCTTCTGAAACGTTGGGTCAAATCATGGTCTAAGGAAAAACTGAAAAGGGATAAGGAATTATTAACAAAATTGGAAGAAGATTTGGAATGTTTATACACTCAGAAAATCAATGGAACCTTTACTAGTTAATTAGATCAACACTGAAGGTAGTTGGAGGCAGATCGCAATAAGCTCTTACTAGATGAAGAATAAATCTGGAGGCAGAAAAGTAGGGCTACTTGGATCAAGAGCGGCGATAAAAACACTAATATTTTCCATAGATTTTCCAACTATAGGAGAAATAAGAAATTTCTATGGGAAATCACTGATGAAGATGGTAGTATTCATACGAGACAAGAAGCTATTAAAAAAGAAGTTGTTACCTATTTTCAATCTTTTTTTAATGAACAGGGGCAGTCAAATTTGCGGGCATAGCTGGAAACAATCAGTCTTTATCCAAGGATTGTATTGGAGGAAGAAGTATCTTCATTAAACCAGGTTGTAACTATGGAGGAATTATCAGTTGTTCTAAAAGGTTTTGCAAAAGATAAGAGTCCCATCCCAGATGGGTGGACAGTCGAATTTTTCCTATTCTTCTTTGATTTGGTTGGTCTTGACTTACTTGTGATGGTTGAGGATACTATATTTTGAGGTGAAGTCTATTGACCGATTAATTCCATGTTTCTTGCACTAATTCCAAAATCCAATCGGCCTTTATCCTTCTCTGATTATCGCCCGATTTTGCTTTGTAATCTATGTTATAAGAATGTTACAAAGATCATAGCAAGAAGAATTAGACCCATTCTCTCACGTTCACTGTCCAAGGAACATTTGGGTTTTCTCAAGGGTCATTAGATTCTGGATGCCATTGGTACAAAACAGGATTGTCTTCATAGTATCAAAGCAAAGAGATTACAAGATTTTATTTTGAAGTTGGACCTTAAAAAAGCTTATGATGGCACGAATTGGGATTATCTAATATTGATGTTGCTTCAATGTGGTTTTGGTCATCATATGACTAAATGGATTATGGGTTGTGTGACATCAACATCACTGGACATTCTGATCAATGGAGAGTCTACAAATTCCATCAACAACGGGAGAGGATTACATCAGGGATTCCCTCTATCTCCTCTATTATTTATCCTTGTGATGGAAGGGTTGAGCCTCTCACTAAAACATAGTTACACAGTTGGACAGTTGACCAGTATAAAAGTCTCTCGAATGGTTAGAATACTCCATCTCCTATTTGTGGACGATGTGATAATAATGTCAAATGCATCCTTTAATGAATGGAAGGAAATACATACCTTGTTATATGCATTTTGTGATGATTTTGGTTTGGAGATCAACGTAAACAAGTCTATGTTCCATCATTTTGATGTTCAATAAGATTTTCTTAATCATTTAACAACACTGTTTCATTTTGTTATAATGAGTTTGTCTGTGGGCTTTAAATACTTGGGTTATTTTTTTAAAATAGACAGTTATAAGGTGGTTGACTGGTAGTGGCTTCTGAAGAAATATGAGCATAGAATTTGTCACTGGTGTGACCGCTTTCTATCTCTGGGAGGTAGATATGTTTTGATTAAGTTTGTGCTGGAAATCCAGCCGGTATACTGGTTGGCTTTAGCACATATTCCAGTTACAGTCTTGAACCGGATCCGCATGATGACTTTCTCTTACCAGTGGTCTAGTGCAAAATCAACATCTTATATCATTTATGCAAGTGGGAGACTTTATCTAGGCCAAAAAAAATTGGCGGTTGGGGGACAAGAAACATTTTTTGTTTCTCGAGAGCCTTAGTTTTCAAATCTATTTGGTGAGGTTTGATGCATCCTGGGATTTGGCAGCGGGTTCTGAAAGATAAGTATCTTCCTCACACACCAGTGATAACTTGGTTGCACATTGTTGATCCTTCATCTCATACTGGCTCCCAAACATGGAGGAATTTGTTAAATGCATTACCATTGCTCATTCATTGGTTGGCTTGGAAACCGGGGGAGGGGGTTTCTATTATGATGGGTAAGGATGAAATCATGGGGATGGGTAAGGGTTCCTATCTATCAATAGAGTTGATAACACACTTAAATGAACACCATGTATATTATCTCTATTAAGCGAGAAGAGCTCCGACAACATGCACGACTTGCTCCAATTGGTTAAACAATATAGACTTGGGCCTGGTGGGCGACCTTGCATCTGAATGGGAGAGATACAGAATTCGCTTGATTGATGCGAGCATTGCTCTTTCAGATTCCCAGGATGAGTTAAGGTGGACGGCAGGGGACTGTATAGGCATTATATCAACAAAGAATGTTTATAATGCATTGGCAGCCGAGTTATGGAAGAACAATATTGGAGCTATGAGGAGCAAGTTATGGACCTGGGATTGCCCACAAAAGAACAAACTTTTTTCGTGTCTCCTCATAGAAGATAAGTTGCTTACCTGGAATAATCTTCTCAAGCGAGGATGGTAAGGACCTAGACTGTGTCTTCTTTGTAGAGGTAATGATGAAACGATTTTTCACCTATTTGTTCAATGTCCATTCACATGCTCTATTTGGATTAAAATTATAAATCATTTCAAGTTGGTCTTTGGGTGGTTGGGTTCCACAGTGTTGGATTGTTTTGATTATTGGAATAGAAGGAATTATTGTTACCCATCATTGCCAACATTTATTTGTTGGTACATCTGGAATGAAAGAAATTTGGCTATATTTGAATCAAAGACTCCATCTATGGAGAAGGTCTTCATTCTCTCTATTGCTACAGTGGCTTGCCATAGTACCCAGAAATCACCAAAATATTTTAGGCGTACTTCCCACATCTTGCCTCAACACAAAATCATTGGATGGTTTGATGGGGCATCGCAAAGAAATGGGGAACAAAGTGGAGCGGGGGATGTTATAAAACTAAAGGATTGCACTGTTTATAGATGGACCCTTAATTATGGTAGGGGCACTAATACAAGAGCGAAACTCTTAGGAGCTTGGGCTGTCCTCACTTTGGCGCATAGACTTTCTATTTCAGATATCCACAATTTTGGGGATTCCAAAATTATTATTGATTGGCTAAATAATATTAGTTCTTTGCAGGTAATTACTATAGACTGTTGGAAAGATCGGGTAAGGGATCTCATCAAGCAATTTTATGTCATCACATTTGCCCATGTCTACAGAGAAGAAAATCAGGAGGTTGACTTATTATCTAAAAAGGATCTATTTGAGCGTCCTGGAGCTATCACATACAATCAATGGAATGATGGTCATGAGGGACCAAGATTTTATTTAAAGATGTACTAGCATCTCCTATCTGAAATTGTTGTTTCTATGTGTTTATTTGAGGCTATCATGGGGTATGGAAGTAGTGACAAAACTTTTTGAGGAAAGTTCTCGACCTTGGGTAATTCGGACTTTGTTTTATTTTCTGGTGCCTTTTTGGACAATCATCTTGGTGGCATAGTGGTATCTTTTGTATTTTGATACGAGTTGTAGTTGAACTTTTGGTGGAGAAAACATAAAGCAAGGCCTTCGAATGTATTAGTATTTTTCGACTATATAAATTGATTATATATCTTAATATAATGTGAAAAAAAAAAAACTTTGAATATTAATATACAATTTAAAAATATATTAAGAAATATTTATATATATACTTATAAATTAAAATCCATATATTTGAGCTTTAACTTTTGATATATGCACACAAAATCTAATACATAAATAGAAATAAGTAGCTTTTCCTAATTTGTATAAGATATACTAAGGAATATTTACACACATAAATTATAAATCATATTCTCTAAATAAAATATTATTAAAACTCTTAACTTTTTATTATGTACACGAAATCTAATATATAAATAGAAATATGTAGCTTTTGCTAGGTAAACATAAATATTATTCTCCGCATTTCCCATTTTCATTACAACTTGTGAATGGAAATTCTTTTAAACTTCAATTGAATTTTTCCATATGTAAGGAAATTCTCACTAATTCATCTATGATTGGTTATGCTAGTTTTTGGGTTGAATTACTATAGACTTATTTAGTGTGATTTTTTTCATATCTAACGAAATTTTCACTAATCCATTACTATAGACTTATTTAGTGTGACTTTCTTCATATCTAACGAAATTTTCACTAATCCATCTATGATTGTTATGCTAGTTTTTGGGTTGAATTACTCTAGAGTTATTTAGTGCGAATTGTTTTAGAGTTATTTAGTATGTAAAAATATATTATTATTCATATGATATTTTATATTTTAAATTTGTGATTGGTTAGTGCAAATTGTTTTAGAGTTATTTAGTATGTAAAAATATATTATTATTCATTTCATATTTTAAATTTTAAATTTGTGATTGATTATATAAGTTTTTAGTTTGAATTTTTAATGTTATTAGATATTTAAAAATATATTATTATGTATAATTTAATAGCCATAATATTTTAGTTAAAAAATTGTGATTGGTTAAGCTAGTTTCTAGGTTGAATTGCTTGAAATATTAGGTGTGTAAAAAATTATTATCATGCATACCTACCTAATAGTGGTGATATGTTACTTGGAAACAAGTTTTTGGGTTTAACAACTCAAGATGTTGGGAGTAGTAATATGTTAGTAGAGGACAACTCAAGATGTTGGGAGTAGTAATATGTTAGTAGTGGACAATTCAAGATCTTGGTAGTAGTGATATGATGGTTGGAAATAAATTCTTGGTTTCAACGGTCAAGATGATGTTAGTAGTGGTGAAATGCTAAGTCAAAACAAGTTTTTGGGTTGAATACATCAATATGTTAGTAGTGGTGATATGCTAGCTCTCAAGATGTTCATAGTGGTGATCTGCTAGCTAGACACAAGTTCTTGGGTTAAACACCTCAAGATATGTTCATAGTGGTGATCTGCTAGCTAGAAACAAGTTCTTGGGTTAAACACCTCAAGATATGTTCATAGTGGTGATATGCTAGCTAGAAACAAGTTCTTGGGTTAAACACCTCAAGATGTTGGTAGTGGAGATATGATGGTTGGAAACAAATTCTTGGGTTGAACATGTCAAGATGTTAGTAGTTGTGATATGCTAAGTCAAAACAAGTTTTTGGGTTGAACACATCAAGATGTTAGTAGTGGTGATATGTTAGCTAGAAACAAATTCTTGGATTGAAATGTTAGGTATAACAATGATATGGTAGCTTGAAATTTGTGATTAGTTTGACTAATTTTTTTTGGATGAATTACTCAAAATAATAAGTGTTTAACAATATGTTATTAAAAACACTTATTCAATAATAACCATATTTTTGATAAAAATTATGTTTAATTATTAGAAATATTAAATATTTAAAAACTCTACTAGGTAATTGTTGTATTGCTCTTTAGAATAGTACTTTCGAGTAGATAGAAAGGATTGTAGGATTTAAATTTGCAATAATTTAGGCATACCAAAAATCATACCTCGAGTAAATAGAGACCGCGTGATTTTAATTTAGAGTAATGGCGTTGTCTAACTATTCTACGAAATGTTTTTTTTCGCCGGAATTCAGCAACATAAATCTGCACAAAATCACTATTTTTTGTTATTTAAAATCCATTTTTGAATGCAAAAATAGATTCAGTGTGTGGAAAAACTCTTGGGGCACTCGGATTATACATAAATAATCACTCAAATATGTGGATCTAACAATTTCTCACCGGATTTCAGGCAAATGTTCTTAGAAAATATCGTCGGAGAAGAGTCATTTCATAGAACATTTAGACTACAACTAGATTAATTTGGGCATTCAATCCACCCTTGTCAATAGATGGAAATATGAAAGCGATAATAAGATCTCGATGCCATCAAACTAGACAATAAGTCATATAGAGTTACAACAAGTCATGTTGCACCTCTATATAGAGACCGACTGTTGTTTCTCGATTTTTTTGCAACAAACCTTATTGTGTAGGTTGCACCTCTCTTTACTAGGTAGTACATACACCGCATGTTGGGGTGGATTCATTTAGTGTGCAATTACTAGGTTTTAATTGCTTTCGATATGTGTGAGTTGTTTTATGAATTTTGATTAGTTAAATGATAAACATATTTGAAAGAAATAATTACTTGTATATGTGTTATTGTTTTATTTTTCCATTATCTATTTAGAAATTAATTTCTATTGTTAATTAAATTATTTAATTATTAATTAAATTATTTAATTAAAATAGAAAATTTTAATTAAAAAAATAATAATTTTTTTTAGAGAGGCAAGGGCACCAATTTGGAATTGTCAAATTTAAAATCTCCCATTAATTTAAGGTTGGAGTACATTGTTGTAGTAAATAAACAATACTTGTGATATGATGATTTAAAATTTAGGATTGGTTAGATGAGATTTGAGTTGAATTTATAGATATATAAAAAAATATTGTTATTCACACCTAACTAGTAGTGAAGATATGATAGCTAAAAATTTACGAGAGTTGAATTGTTAAGATTTTGGGTATATTCATATTAATACAACTATACATGAAATGTAATGTTATTATTAAATATGATGATGTGTGTAAACATCTGATATGGTATTTGAAACAAGGAGAGGGTGAATTATTGTGTAAAGAAAGATGATATGAGAAACAATGTTTAAGTACAATTTTAAGACTGAGAGGACAAGGAATTAATTGCAACCAAGTGAGGCTTTCTCTAACCAAGATATGAAAGGCTTTTACCGGGGAATATGTGACGTACATTGGTGGGAACGAGAGGGGCATTATCAAAGTAAGTTAGAAGACAAGGTTACTTAACAGTAGTTGGGTAAGACAATGTTATCATTAAATAGGATGATGTGATGAGGTTATGTTATCATTATACAACCTGAGTGGGCCTAATGATTAAGAATATGTGTTTCCTCTTAAAAAATTACAGGTTCAAATCCAGAAGGAGTAGGGTATGTATTCCTTAGTAGACTTTACCAGTTAAAAATAGATTATTATTATTACTTTATAATATTTAATTTTAATTTTAATTTATTTATATTTTATTATTTTTATAAAATGTAATGTTATCATTAAATAAAATGATGTTTAATTTAAATTAATTTAAATTTTATTATTTTTATAAAATTTAATGTTATCATTAAATAAGATGATGTGATGTATTACTTTATAATATTAAATATTTATTTTTAATTTAAATTTTATTATTTTTATAATATAATTTCTTTCCAAAATTAAATTTTACATTTGCAATTTATTTATATTATTAAAANTAATTTTAATTTATTTATATTTTATTATTTTTATAAAATGTAATGTTATCATTAAATAAAATGATGTTTAATTTAAATTTATTTAAATTTTATTATTTTTATAAAATATAATGTTATCATTAAATAAGATGATGTGATGTATTACTTTATAATATTAAATATTTATTTTTAATTTAAATTTTATTATTTTTATAATATAATTTCTTTCCAAAATTAAATTTTACATTTGCAATTTATTTATATTATTAAAATTTAATATGTTTATTATTGAGGTTTTAAATTATCATTTTTTAATTCAAATATATTAATCATTATTTTAATTTTCTATTTTAAAATTTAAAATTATTATTTAAAATTTTTGAGATTTTCAATTGATTGAGATATTGGGTTTTCCAGGGGGTTTTGGGATGAAAGAGCATTATCCTTTAGAAATTAAATTAAAAAGTATTCATAAATTTATAATTAGAATAGTCAAATCTTATTATTGGTTTTGATGGGTTGTTCTATAAGAGTATTAAGGTTCAAATCTCAATTAATGGGAGGAAACATTTAAAATCTAGTTATGCTAAAGGTTGGGTCGTAAAATCTAACTATGCTAGATTTTGATAGCTTAGGGATTCTTGAACCAAGGTTTCTTAAATCACTGACTAATTTTACACGTCAAGGATAAATTAGCAAACAAAAAAAATGGTTGGAATACATTGATTTCTTAAATCTTACTTATCCCACATATCCTACAAGTCAAGAACAAATTAGCAAACATAAATATGGCTGTACTAAATAGAGCAATATTGGTGATATGATGGCTCCAAATTTGTTATTGGAAAATGAAATTTGGTTTGAATTGTGGGTGTGTAAAACAATATTGTTATTCACACTTAATTAATGGTGGTGAAATGTGGGCTAAAAATATGTAAGGGTTGAATTGCTAGGTGTGTGAAAATTGTTAGTTGAAAATTTGTGATTGTTTACATTGATTATTGGTTATTTATTCATAATATTAGTTAGTTAAATTATTTTAACATATTAGAATGTTTAAAAATAAATTTAGCTTAGAACTGTTAAATGATAATGGACAATTTTGTACATATGATTTTTATATAAATAATTAATTTTTTTAATATTCAAATTAATACAACTAAATAAAATAAATAGTAATAATAATAATAATAATAATAATAAAGTAATAAATAATAATAACAAATGTTAAGTAGGGATGAAATACTATTATGAAATAAAGTGATTTTATATATTACTTTATAATATTAAATTATTATTTTTATAATTCAATTTTTCTCACAATACATTGATAAAAAAAAATGCAGTTTATGGGTATTCTTCATTTATCTATTTAATATTTACATTTTTTTTAATCTTATTTAAAATTTATATGCTTATTATTGAGGTTTTAAATTATCATTTTTTACCCATGGATGGGGTGATAGGGATGTAATCGTGGATATATACAACGATATTGAGATATCATGTGCTCATCCTCCACTCAACCCTCAAGGCCCTACATAGAAGGTTATACTTGTAGTAGTAGTATGCAATGGTTAATGCTGGAAGGTGTTGGAGATTTGGAGGTTCATTCCTTCCTAGTGATGGTAACTTACTGTATACTGTGTTGGCTCTAGATGTTTCAATCACCTGTTTTGGCAATGAATGCTCCTCCTAATGGTGGGATATGGAGTCAGGTTGTCGCACTCGGTCTTCATGGCTATAGTAGGCCTTCTCCGTGGGTTTGTTTTTTGCACCCAAAGGATTTCTTCGTTGGTCTTTGTTACATCCCCTAATCCCTGATGCAATCCCTGGTGTTTCCTTACATTCCTGATTCTTTTTTTTTGCTTATCCTTTGGTTTTGTGCACCCTCATGGCCAGAGGTGGCCCTAGTTGCAGGGCTCATAGATGTCATTTTTTACTTCCTACCCCGTGGATGCAGTTAGATGCAGAGGAGTTTGTCAAGGTTTTTTGTGCCAACACGCCCCCTAAAATAAGAGCACAAATTGACCTTGGTGAGGTTGAGATTCTCATGCATCGACACTTCATCCAGGATGAGGAAGAGGACKTTGATATATGTCCTTAGGTTCCAGGCATTGGTTCATCTAGAACTAGGGAAACTAAATAACATAAGATAGTGGACCTATACTAGCAAATGAAATCCATGATGGATAAAGTGTTGGTGGAGAGAAACGAAGCCTRCAATGAAATCATGCTCTAGTTGGATGGCATGCAACTGAAAATCAAGAARGTTGATCACAAAATCACTCTGTTGGATGAATAATTGATGAGATTGGACATCTCTGAGCTTCATGTTTCCCAACTACAGATTCCTGCAGTTGTTGATAACAACCTCCATGTATGATTTCCCGAATGTTATGTTTGTTGGTTTTTTGGTTTTCTAGTTATAGAGGCAGTGTGACTCTAGCCTCTCTTCAGTCTAAATGTCATGATATAGAACAATGCTCTTCCATATTTATATATTTTGATTACAGTCTATGGTTTTCCTCTATATGTAGCTTATGTTCTTACTTGCCACCTCATAAAATTTGGATAAAGAAATTGTTCTTCTACCGCTCGTCTGGTTTCCCTAGTGACAGGCCAATAGCATAGACTATGTAAAGTTTTTTCCTGTTTAATATGAAATTATTTAACTAACTTACAATTTTTTTTATCATTTTTTAATTCAAATATATTCACCACCACTTCACTTATCTATTTTAAAATTTTAAATCATTTTTTAATTCAATTTTTTTTTTAATTTTACTATTTAATAGTATATTATGACTTTTTTGCTTTTATAGAAATTAATTTTCACTTCACTTTTTCAAACTTTGCAGAAATATGCAACTTGGTACAAGGCAATGCAACCTTCCTAGTTTCATCTCATCTAGAGGATTCCTACCAATTGGATACATTTTGGAAGCAATATGAGGATGGAAAGTAAAAGCATGAGAGCTAAGGCATGGGAATTTTTTCCTTGGCATATGTCCATTTTTAAAAGTGTTTAACCATTGAACATAAAAGGACAACTTAGTTGGAGTCTATTTATTGAAAATAAAAAACAAGATTAAGATTTTTTTAGCGTGGAACAACCCCCCATATCAAAATTACCAAAAGAGCATGTATCTCCACATCACAACCTATGAGATGAGTTATTCAATCAAAGTATGAGCATTGAGACTTCCAATTCACTAGAGATTTAGTGGATAACCAGATTGATTGCAAGTCTTTTTGCATGGTCATTTTTTTGTTTTATTCTATAACCAGATTAGTTTTGTTTTATAAATGTGCAAGCTGGCCTCTTAGAAAAGGTATTTGGATCTTAGACGATTGGAAAAGGAATGTAGTTCCAAATTATTTCAAGATAAATTCAGAAACTATTTTTGGAGTCAAGGGTCATTTTTGCTAAAGATTTATGTGCATTCAATCTTATTTGTGGATTATTCTACTTTTGAATATATGTCACAAGTGTCTAGTAAGGGTTTCAATTCTACCAAGTTAGCTTGTATGATTTGATAAATTACTGGTTGTTATTTTTAGTGAATAGTTATGCATGCTTTATAAGTTATTTCTTTTTAATTTTCGTCATCTCATCTATGGAATATTGTGGAATTATTTCTAAGTGTTCTACTTCTATAATTTTCTTTTTGCATTAGAATAACTTGTGTTTCCTAAATGTTATCTTGCAGTAATAATTCTCACTAGAATTATTTCTTAGAGAATTAAAAACTAGCAAACTGCTTTCATCTACTATTCCTGAAGGTTACCCTTAGTAATAAATCTCTTCAAACTGTCTAGATTAGTTTTATTTCTCGCATTTAATACATAAATCATAAAACATAAAAAGAATAGAAACATACTTTGAACTAATTAATAAATCCCATCAAACCATTTTCAGACCATTAACCTGAAAGATTATTCCATCCCAAATAGGAGAGAGTCTAATTGGGCCACTTCCTTAGGTTTAATCCCTATTATTTAGCTTTGGGAATCCAAACTCCTTAACACATTTGGCACTAGAAGGAGGACMTGTGTATGGAWATCCATACAAACAACCTGCATTTAGAAACATAGATTCCTAGTCCTGAAGGCTAGACTTCCAAAACTCCTATACCTCTGGAATTGAACAATACTAGACTTAATACTAAGTCAATATTGTATGTAGTATCAAATGAAGWATTAAACACCTTTAGATGTGTTACTCATGCATATGCAAGGCACATCCGTGCTTTACTTGTAACTCCTTTGCTTCCTCATCGTAGAGACACTACTAGAATGGTAASCACAACTCATGAACATACTTTGGTTCATATAGTAGAAGATCCAGTGGAGTTAGCCCTACAATAAATATCACAACCTTTCATATTTATTCCTCCAACTCCCATCAATCTTGCTATAACACCACCTAAAAGTGAGTATTTYGATCAACAAACAAGTTCATATTCTAATTCACATAACTGAGAAGGGTCAAATTCATATTATGATCACTCAAAAATGGGTAACAATCAAAACACTAATCAATTATGGTTGGATAGGGATGCTTTGGAATTACCCGGATAGTTACATAATTTACCCTATCATCCAAAATGTTTACTTCCCAAATATGACCTTGAAGTGACTATCCTTCTTGGGGACCATATTAAAAAAATTATTCTATCCAGTAAAATAGTGAATGTACAAAATGAAGATGTGTTGTGTACAATTTTTCCTTAAACTTTTGAAAACGCAACATTTACCTAGTATTTCAATCTATCAATAGGATCATTCACTAATTGGAGTGATTTTCACGAGGCCTTCATAGATAAATCTGGAGAAGAAATCACGATTGGTTCCTTAATGGTTGAATTATTCTCTCTATTTATGGGTCCTAATGAGAAAGTTAAGGACTTCAATTAGAGGTTTACCATGGTCCTAAACGAGTTCAAGGAAAATACTGCCCCTACATAAGAACTACAAATAGAAGTATATGATAATGCTTTACCTGAACCTATTTCCATGTTCGTCAAGTCAGTAAGAAATAATACTCTATATTTAACTTTTGAGGAAGCTAAGAAAGTAGAATTTGAAATAAAATGATGTAAAGAGAACTAGACAACCCTTGGAAAGAAGGAATTCATACCACCTAAAAAGGGTCTTATCCTACCTAATCYTCGGCTAAATAAATATACATAAGGGAAATAAAAGGATTCTATGGATATGGAAATATTGYAGAGAATAATTAAGTGATTATCCAACAAATTTTATACATCAAGCAAAGTTATGGAGAAGGAATGTCCAACAAAAAACCATACAYGTCATTCTTCATAAGGCATTTTCCTCACATAGATATTAAACCACCACTGGAAAATTTAAATGTTGATTTAAAGGAGTGGCTATGGATAATTACAACAACTATCACTAGGTTTCTCATTACAAGAACCTATCCATCGTGTACAAATGAAATGAATTTGGTGGAAAATATGTTTTTAGATGGTTGTGCACAAGCAAGAGAATCCAATGAACAATTGAAGGGAGTATTGGAAGAAGAATATTCAGAACCTTCCAATGAGATAGCCATGGTCATAGGGGATATGTTTCCTGATGCGAATTTAACTGATGATGATGAGGTGTTGGAAGAAACATTAGCAATTCAAACTAGGAGTAAGGAACCCGTAATTCAACAACAATTAATTGTGTCCCAAGCTCAAAATACAAGAAAATCATGGATTGTCAATCCTACTATAAGACCAAATCATGTGTTCTATGATATGCATAAGCCTTCAACCATCTATTCAGAGTCTATGGAATATAATGGTGTTGAATATGTAAGGAAAATTAAAGCAAACATTTTGATACTTGACATATGTAAGATTTCACATCAATGCAAGCTATTGTTGAATGCCTTGAAAGATGAAGAGATGCAGCCTTCAACTTCTTCTAAATCTACTAATAAGACAACTGGAAAAAATATGTAGAAATAAGTGGTCAATGTTATACTTACGAGGAAAAAATCTAAGTCTTTGACTCCTCCTTTCTTACTAACTTTTGATATATTCAATTTGCATGTTCATAACTATCTAGTAGATCCAGTTGCTTCTTCTAATGTCATGACATATGATGTGTAAAATTTTAAATGATACCCAACTAAATGTTCAACACACATCATTTAGCTTGATGGATCAGAGGTTAAAGTGATTGGTGAATTGAAGGATGATTTAATTAGAGTAGCTTCTAGTCCTAAGGTTCCCAAGGTTATAGACATTGTTGTGGCTCATATTCCCAAAGCATGTGGTCTCTTGCTTAGTATATTTTGGTCGCAGAAATTACAAGGTCACTTTGCATTGGATTGGTCACACCTCTAGATTTCATGGAATGGAAAGCCAAACAATATCATAATTGATAGGGAACGGTACATTAAACATATTGTTATTGAACTTGAGGAAACTAATGAAGCTTCATTTTCAGAATTCCCAATTCTTCGCAATTATTCTTTGGAATCTAATTTTGGTAATTTTATTGTCGAAACTTCTGATGTACTTGAAACACACCAATATAAATTGATTTTATAGGAAGAATTGTCATGAGACATAAAGTAGCACCAACTTTGTAAAGTATGTCAAATCTAGTCCTTCTAATAATTTTAAAAATTTGAATAAAAACGAAATAGATTTTGAGTAAACCCCTGATATATGGACTCTATTTTATGATGGTTCCAAATCCTAAGAGGGAGCTAGAGTTGTTTGTTTGTGGATTGATTCAAGGGGTAAACACAGTTTCCTTTCTTGTTGATCTATATTGGATCATTATATTATTATGTCTATATCGATGCTTTTAGAGTGGAAAATTTGGACTAATAATCTTGCAGGGCCATTTTAGTGGCTGGTCCCAGTTTGGAAAATTGGGATTTGGAACTGTCTAGGGAAATTTTGAGGCATCAGACTAAATTTTTAGAGGTTAAAACTTTCCCAACATAGCTTTGACCCCATGATGTTATTCTACACATTGATACCTTTCCAACGGTGCAAAAATTGTGTCAATCAAAGCTCATATGAAAACGTTATGCCTCTTGCAAGTTGACCTACCATGTTGACCACCTTGGTACGAGAGGATGCCATGTCAACCCTCGTTACTCACACATATGGGGATAGCCACATATGTAATTTCAATAATATTATAGAAGGTCCAAAACCATATGCCAATTGAGGGTTGAGGAAGTCGAAAACATACCCCTAGATGGTTATTGGGCTATGTTAAATATTGGGCCACTAGGAGGAGAGGAGGTTCCATTCTTTTGCATTGTATCTTGTTCCATAGCTGAGAAAAACATATGAGAGTGGTATTATGTGAGAATAACAGAGGAGGAGAGATTTTGTAGTAGCCATAAAGGCCACAGGTCAAAGGAAACTTCATAGAGGGAGCCTCTTTCTTTGTACTTGCATCATTTCTATACCAGAGAAAAGAGAGCAGAGCAACTTCACCTTCTAGTTGGGTTTTCTCTGGTATTAGGTTTCTTGGGTCATATCTTGTGTTTATTTGTGGATGGTATGATATTATTTTCATTTTATCTATTTTTTTCATTTTACCTATTTCATAATTAAGCAAAATCAATAACTAAATATTCTCAAGATCTAAAGGAAAAATAACATTAATAGTAAAGATTTCAGTATTTTATTAGATATTTTGTGACAAATTGTTCCAATGGAATATCCACAACAATTTACAGATCATATTGGTGTAAAATCAGGTTTTTCTTTTGGGTATTTGTGGGAAGTTGCATGATCCAGGAATTATCTTAAAGAGAAGTCGCAGAAACCCTAGCCATCACAGACAAGTCTCCTCATAATAACCCTTGAGATCTGGAGGAAGAGATATTTGAGAGGTTTGAAGTGCAAGTTGTCAAAATTAGTCGCAATATGAACCTCCTCATGGTGACTCTAGAAAGCAATATTGGACCGTTCGAAGATGATGGAGGCTCTAACTCAGAGAATAGTTCGGAGGGGGGATTGAAAAATCATGAAGACTCGAGAAATGAGTTGCAGAAATCGAAAAAGAGCAATTGAGTTTGAGTTTCGTGAACCCTTCACAGTCCCTATTCAATATGAAAGAGAAAGTGGACATAAAGCCATACCAAGGTGAGATCGATGCATTCAAAATAAATCATTGGTTGCAACAACTAGAAGTTTGTTTTAACATTCACCATATAGATGAAGAGAAGAAGATTTCATTTTCTAGATTGAAGTTAGAGGGCCATGCTTTAACCTGGTGGGAAATCCATATGGAAACACTTAGGCTAGAGGTTGATCCGCCGATAACTAGGTAGGAGGATGATCTGGATTATTTTCGGAATTAAATGAAAGAAGAGATATTACAATGAAATACATATAAATATTGCCAAAAAAAAATAAATACAACAATACATGATTTCTATTAATGAAATAAATGTATAGAGACTGTAAAAACACAGAGTGCAATACTCGCTAGAATGGTGGCATCTTTATCTCTGAGAAGAGATGTGACGGCTATGCTCATTCACAAGAAGATGATTACAATGAGGCTCTCAAGGAATTTTTATGATAAACATGAATTCCAAAACCCTAGACATCCAAAAACCTAACCCTAGGAGATGAAGTGCCAAAAGTCATGTGGGCCCCATTGGGGTAAGTTAGTAAATTAACTTCCCGGGGTCATAACTTTTGCATACGATCTTCATTTTAGGCGTGTGATAGCCTGTTGGAAAGATATTTTCGAGAACTACACATTACATTGTCAAAATTTTACTTCATCTATGATTTGACTATGGAAAGCCAAGAAAACATTGTTTAGATCCCCAAAACGGCCCTGGAAGTACAAAAATATGTATTGACATGAAAACATCCAAAATAAGCAAGTTGGAATAGGTGGGCGGCCACCAATATCCACCTGGATGTTGTGTAGGTATTCGGGACAACCTCGTAAGTTTAGAACCCACAATTACAAAGAAATGTCCTGATTATAGAGAAATGTGTCGAACTGAAAACTATCCAGATGAGCCAATTGGAATTTGGAACAGGTGGGTGGCCACCAATATCCATCTGGATCAGTCCTCCCCTCTTAGGAAGAAATGATATCCATTTCATTGAGTTCTCAGGGAAGAGAGGGAATCATTTTTTGAATCTAAATCTTGGTGAGTTGGTGGGGTTGAATATGTTTCACCAACCTGTTGTCTCCAGGATTGACGGGGAATTATGAAGGCACCATCGTAGATGAAGAAACAATATATGGAATCTTCTTCTACTGGATAGAAGGTGTTGAGGCTGTAGTGGTTGCAGTGGCCTTCTATGCATCCTTTGAACAGACTGTGAAGAGGATGATTTTTTCAATATGAGATATTACCTTGCAACATTGTTTTTGTTGAACGGTAGTCAGAACTACCTCTAGTATCCTATAGAGATGACCCTCCAGAGTAATAATGACACTACGGGGTCGAGACTCATAAAAAACATGACGTTTCCACATATATGGTTGGCCCAAAACAACATCATGGACATCAAGAGGGGAAACATCACACTCTACCTCATCCTTGAAGGGATGGATGCCATAGGAGAGGCGACATTGTTGGTTGACATGGATATCTCGTCCCTAGTGAAGCCACTCGATGTTGTATGGTTGCAGGTGTGGTGTTGTCAACAACCCCAATTGTTTGATGAACTCAGTTGAGACGAGGTTCTTCTGGACGCCACTATCAATAATGAAATGCAATGGGGTTCCCTTCACCCACATCTGTGAATGGAAGAGGCACTCCCCCTCTTCAATATCTATTGGTTCTTTTGGTTGAAGTGTTGCGGTCGCAACAATATCAATGGGTTATGTGTCAATGATCTGTCTATTTTCAATATTTTCTAGATCATATTTTGAATCAAGGTTCAGATCCTTGTATTTGACCTCGATCACCAATGATTGTTTTGAGCGATATTCATCGGTGTTGTGCCAGGGGATTTTGTAGAATTCGCACCACTTCCTAGTTCCATTCTTCGTATTTCCTTTACCCTTATTTTTCTATGTCTTGGAGTGGTTGTCAGGAGTTTGTTGGTTAGGGTCGTCTTTACCATGATTTTGTTGTTTCGGATTTGCAGACCCGAACTCCCATTTGCTCCAGTGCCTAAATTTATGCTCGATTTTGACAGCATATCGATAGGCATCTCCCAATGATGAGATGTTCAGGAAATCCATTTCGGTTTGGATGTACCTATGCAGATCCCCACGGTATTTTAGAACTAGATGTCGGTCGAAGTATTTGATACCCATCTTGGTGCGCAAGGTATGGAAATTATTTGTGAACTATGACACAGTGTGGTCCATCTAATGTACTAGTCTTCATAGTTATCAATAGGGTAGCATTGTTCCTTGACCGCATCCACAAAAAAATCCCAAGTGGGCTTGGCCCCATATATTCTAGATTCCTCTATGGAAATTTTCTCCCATTAAGCTTCCCACCAATGTTTGACATGGGGGAGAGCCTTGAGGAGTGCAAAGGTAATCTTTTACCTGTCGAAAAAATTGTGAATAGAGAAATAACCTTCTAGCATATTCAACCATTTTTCTAAGGCATCTGCATCTATCTAACCATCAAATACGGGAATATCAAAATTAACTTGTACCTTGAAGGGAGAGGTTCCTCCAAAGTGGTCACTTGATGAAGTTGTTCATGTTGCTATCGACAGGCATTAAAGGATGTGGGAAAAATTCTCCATCATTTCATTCCTCTGTCGCGCGAGAGATTTCTCAAGCAATAAGTTAAGAGAATATTCTACTCCGCCATTTTTCTTTTCTATCGCCATAGAGGGTTTCTTGGGCATGCAGCAACGATTTTCCTTAAGAGAGACAAGATCGAGACCCAACTTGGTATACTCAAACCTCATTGTGGACATGCACTCAAAAACAATCAAGAGCAACCTGCTCTGATACCACTGATCCAAATTATTTTTGGAACGAAATGAAAGAAGAGATATTACAATGAAATACACATAAATATTTCCAGAAATTGAGAAATACAACAATACATTATTTCTATTAATGAAATAAATTTAAAGAGACTGTAAAAATACATAGTGCAAGACTCGCTAGAATCTTGGTAGCTTTATCTCTGAGAAGAGATGTGACGGCTATGCTCATTCGCAAGAAGATGATTACAATGAGTCTCTAAAGGAATTTTTATGATAAACATGAATGCCAAAACCCTAGACATCCAAAAACCTAACCATAGGAGATGAAGCGCCAAAATTCATGTGGGCCCCGTTGGGGTAAGTTATTACATTAACTTCCCTGGGTGGTAACTTTTGTATACGATCTCCATTTTAGGCATGTGATAGCCCATTGGAAAGGTATTTTCAAGAAATATGCATTATGTCGTCAAACTTTGACTATGTCTACAGTTTGATTGTGACAAGACAAGAAAACACTGTTTAGAGCCCCAAAACGTCCCTCGAAGTACAAAACAGATGTGTTGACATGAAAAATTCCAAAATAAGCCAGTTGGAATAGGTGGGCGTCCACCAATATCCACATGGATGTTGTATAGGGATTTAGGACAGACCCGTAAGTGTAGAACCCACAATTAAAAAGAAATGTCCCCATTATAGAGAAACGTGTTGAACTGAAAACTGTCCAGATGAGCCAGTTGGAATTTGGAATAGGTGGATGATCACCGATATCCACCTGGATAAATCCTCCCCCCTTAAGAAGCAATGGTATCCATTGTGTTGAGTGCTCGGGGAAGAGAGGGAAGCATTTTTTGAATCTAAATCTTGGTGAGTTGCGTGCCTGGTTGGAGAATTTGCGCTGCTTGGTCTGTGGAAGGATATCACGAACATGTTGTTGGCAAGGTTGAATATGTTCCACCAACTTGTTGTCTCTGGTCTTGATGTGGCATTGTGTAGGCACCATCGTAGGTGATGAAAAAATATCTGCAATATGATCATGTTGGATAGAAGGTGATGAGATTGTAGTGGTTGCAGTGGCCTTCTGTGCATCCTTTGAACAAACTGTGAAGAGGATGAATTTTATAGTATGATAGATTACCTTGCGGCACTATTTTGGTGGAACAATAGTTGAAACTACCTCTGGTATCCTATAGAGATGACCCCCCAGAGTAATAATGACACTACGAGGTCGAGACTCATAAACAACATGATGTTTCCACATATATGGTCGGCCCAAAACAACATCACAGGCATCAAGAGGGGCAATATCACACACTACCTCATCCTTGAAGGGTTGGATTCCATAGGAAAAGCGACACTGTTGGCTGACACATAGATCTCGTCGCTGGTGAAGCCACCCGATGTTGTATGGTTGTAGGTGTGGTGTTGTCGACAACCCCAATTGTTTGATGACCTCAGCTGATATGAGGTTCTTCTGGTTGTCACTATCAACAATAAAATGCAACAGGGTCCCCTTCACCCACGTTTGTGAATGGAATATGTGCTCCCCCTCTTTAGGATCTACTGGTTCTTCTAGTTGAATTGTTGTGGTCATGACAATAGCAGTGGGTCTTTGTCAATGATCTGTTTGTTTTCAATATTTTTTAGATCAAATTCTGAATCAGGGTTTAGATCCTTTTCGTTTACCTCGACCACTAATGACTATTTTGAGCGACATTCATCGGTGTTGTGCCAATGGATTTTGTGGAAGTAGCACCACTTCCCAGTGTCATTCTTCGTCTTTCCTTTACCCTTCTTTTCATGTGTCTTGGAATGGTTGTCGAACCGTTGTTGGTTAGGGTTATATTTACCATGCTTTGGTTGTTGTGGATTTGCAGACCCAAACTCCCATTTTTTTTGGTGCCTAAATTTCTACTCGATTTTGAGAGCATATCGATAGGCAACTCCCAAGGATGAGATGTTTAGGAAATTCATTTATGTTTGGATGTACCTATGTAGAGCCCCCCGGTACTTCAGAACCATATGTCGCTCGAAGCCTTTGATACCCAACTTGGTGTGCAAGGTATGGAAAGTATTTGAGAACTCTGGCATTGTTTGGCTCTTCTCTTGTCGCAGTGTGGTCCATCTCATGTACCAATCTTCATAGTTATCAAAAGGGTAGTATTGTTCCTTGATCACATCCACAAAAAAATACCAAGTGGGATGGCCCCATATATTCTAGATTCCTCTATGGAACTTTTCTCCTAGTAATTTTCCCACCAATGTTTGACATGGGGGAGAGCCTTGAGGAGTGCGAAGGTGATATTTTCCCTTTCGAAAAAATTGTGAACAAAGAAATAACCTTCTAGTAGATTCAACCATTTTTCTAAGGAATCCACATCTATTTGACCTTCAAATATAGGGATATCAAAATTAACTTGTACCTTGAAGGGAGAGGTTCCTCCAAAGTGGACGCTTGATGAAGATGTGCATGTTGCTATAGGCAGGCGTTGAAGGATGTGGGAAAAATTCTCCATCATTTTGTCCCTCTATCGTGCGAGAGCTTGTTCAAGAAACAAGTTAATGGAATCTTCTACTCCCCTGTTTTTATTTTATGTTGCCATAGAGGGTTTCTTGGGCGTGCAAGAGTGATTGTCCTTAAGAGAGACAATATCGAGACCCAACTTGCTATACTCGGACCTTGTTAGGGACATGCACTGAAAAATGATCAAGAGCAACTTGCTCTGATACCACTGATCTAGATAATTTTCGAAACGAAATGAAAGCAAAGATATTACAATGAAATTCACATAAATATTTCTAGAAATAAAGAAATAAAAAAATACATTATTTCTATTAATGAAATAAATGTATAGAGACTGTAAAAATACAGAGTGCAAGACTCACTAGAATGGTGACAACTTTATCTCTGAGAAGAGATGTGACGTCTACGCTCATTCGCAAGAAGATGATTACAATGAGGCTCTGAAGGCCTTGTTATGATAAACATGAATGCCATAACCCTAGACATCCAAAAACCTAACCGTAGGAGATGAAGTGCCAAAATTCATTTGGGCCCCGTTGGGGTAAGTTAGTACATTAACTTTCCGGGGTCATAACTTTTGCATACGATATTCATTTTAGGTGTGTGATATCCCGTTGGAAAGGTCTTTTTGAGAACTGTGCATTATGACATTAAATCGTGACTATGTCTACAGTTTGACTATGGGAAGCCAAGAAAACACTATTTAGAGCCCAAAAACGGCCCTGGAAGTACATAAAGATGTATTGATATGAAAACTTCCAAAATAAGCCAGTTGGAATAGGTGGCAGGCCACCAATATCCACCTGGATGTTGTGTAGGGTTTCAGGAAAGCCCTGTAAGTGCATAACCCATAATTACAAAGAAATGTCCCCATTACAAGGAAACGTGTTGAACTGAAAATTGTCTAGATGAGGCAATTGGAATTTGGAACAAGTGGGTGGCCACCAATATCCACATAGATCATAGGACTTCAAAACCTTGATCAAGTCCCAATTCTACCCTATTGGATATGTATATTACTGATCGATCTAGTGGTACTACTTCAGGTAGAGACAGGGGTGGAGTGTATAGGAGTACACCACTAAGTTCAGAAAGATGGGCATCATGTTGGGTATCTCTCCCAAGAACCTAGATTTACTCCTCAATTATCTGGGTGGTTTACATAGTGTTGGGTAGGTAGGTGGGATAGAGAACAATGAGAAGATATGATGCAAAGAGAAAATAAGTAGGATCAAGAGGATAAATAAGATCAAGAAGATCAAGAAAGAAGAGAGAGGAAAGAGGAGAAGACAAAGAACATGAAGGAAAAAGATCCCGCAAAATTTGGGAAAACCAGTTGAGCATGAGTTATATCCAGCTCATAATGAGTTGTCTCTAGCTGAGAAGGAGTGGGATCCAACTAATTATGAGATGGAAAGAGAACCTGAGAAAAAGATGCCTAAATATGTAAAAGAAAAGTGAAGTTGAGAGAAGAGAGAAGAAGCGACATGAGTGACCACAACAGAGACATAGGCGATAGAAGAGGAAGCAAAGAGGAATTCTAAGTAGTAGTTGTAGTTGTAGGATGTTCTATATGTAAAGAATCCATGAATGTAATAATATGAATGTATATAGAACATCTATTATAGCATAGAGCACAAGCATAATGCCTTAACTATAATAAAGAAGCAAATATTTTATGGACGTAGCCTAGGAGGGGGTGAACCATGATAACTTTGTGTCAAATTATGTTGTTGAATGGTTATTGATGCATGTATTTTGTTAATTCATGTATGTATGGTGTTATTTCCTGTCTTTACTATGGATGAATGTTATCTTTACTGATATTGTTGATAGATTCATGCGCAATAACCTTAATTGTTTCTTTAACTACTAAATGATAAGAATAAGGACTGATATGCATAAATAATGAAGTAACGAGGCCAGGTTAACTAGGATCTAGTGTGTGAAATGATCTTGTAGGTATGAAAGTGTGTGCCTCCCTTCTTTCCCTCACCGCTGCAAAATATTGGTTCATTTGGTCCCCATAAAGATACCTCGGGTGAGACTTCACATACTCGCAGGTGATGTCGAAAGGGATGGTCTAAGATATGTGTATACAGACTTGCATGAGGTATTTTTCAGTGAATTTCCTAATATTTTGATAGAATGGCTAGAAATATTTGTGGAAAAGACTGGCAGACATAGACCAACTGCGCCAAATAACTGGACTCTTGAACTAGTGCGGCGAGTGGATGCAGTATACAATAGGATGTCCCGCGCAGTGGAATTTTGGTTGGACAATATATTAGGAGGTTACGTAATAGAATTTTCCATAGACTGTACCCAGGCTTACAATATTGCAGAAAGAGACTTCTTTTAAGGTGTGCGAGGAAGATTCATAAAATCGTTAGCTACCTGGATAAAAATGATGCTATGTGATAAAGAAGTGATGGCAATGGATTCAGATAGCTAAAAGAACTTCACACAGATTGAGGGACTGGGGTTTGTTGACCAGGAGCTGATATGAGGGTAGGAAAATGGACAGAGGAAAGGGAGACTGAGAATGAAAGAGAAAGAAGAAGGGATATCAGAAGGAGAAGATGAATTTGGAGTATTCACAATGGGAGAAGGTACAAGAAGTTGAGAACTATGGTTGGGGAGAGAGAGCAGTGCAATGAGTACCTAAAGCATCGCACAGACATCCATATCATATCATTTTTGTAGATAGAGAGAGAAGAGGAAGATATACAATTCAGTCCATTCATAGAATAACTCGTAAGTCTTGTTAGAGTCGAGTCTTGGTTCGAAACAACTAGCTCATGTGCATCACCTAGATCTGAGACAATGTTTGAAGATATTTCCAGAGGACTTTTAATCAGTAAAGGAATTCAGAGAAGTGACAGTGGTACAGGTAGGCAGACTCAACCAACATCACCAGGAAGGGGTCCTACACCCAATAACATGGTTGGAGTAGATAATACACTCAGATTACTATATTTAAAAGGAATTGGATCTGAGTATCCATAACAACACATGTTTGTATGTGAAACCATATGGACTGCTAAGAACATCCATGATGATAGTACAAAGATCGCGTAGTTGGAAACAACCTTTAGAGGACACGTTCTAGTATGGTACATGAAGCTCCAAAGTACCACAATACTAGGCCATACAAGGACTTTAGCAGAGATTACACAAGCATTGTTAAAGGAATTCAAGAAACCAAAGTCTGAGTTGCAGTACATTACTAAGATCAAGGAGATCAAACAAGTACAAATTGAGTCAGTATGGGAGTTCGATCATAGGTTCAAAGATGTGATGGTAAGGTTAACATTCCAAATACCCGATCAACAATATAGAGAGTGGTTCATTGCAGGATTTTTACCTCACATATGTAGTCCTTTAATACAAAAAAAGGTTACGTCGCAGTCCGAGGTGTTGGAAATTGCTATGAAATTGGAAGCCTCTCTGGTTGAAGACAACAACAGAATGGAGAAAAATAAAAAAAATCAGTGAGTTGCATTAACAATTCAGTTGAAATAAATTACAAAGGGGAAAGAGAAATGAGAACATGTATGGTGCGCCAAATGAAGGAGTGAAGGTCACCATAAAGATGAATGTTCGGCCTTTACGTAAAACTTAGTATTTGGAGTGCCAAACCCGTTAACAGGAGGAGGATATTGCGAGATATGTAAGAAGTGGGGACATAACCCCCATGAGTGCCAACTATTACAGAAATATCATCATACCCCAAGAATATTATTCTGTAGCTTTTGAAAATCAATGGGACATGAAGACAAATATTGTCATGCATTTGATCTAATGAGGGAGCACACGATAGACATGTATAGAATTCAAGAGGAGAATGTTGCGACAAAATGTGGAGGGTATTATAATACTCCAAGAGGATTTAATCAAGGAAACCGAGGAGGATCCGGTTGGGGGCAAGTTCAAACAAAATTTGGACAAGGATGAAGAGGCCCCATAGTATGTTATAACTATAACCAACCAGGACACTTAGTGCGGGATTTCCAAAATCCCTGCACAACATGTACTTACTATTGGGCATTAGAACATGCAATAGAAAACTATCCACAATTGTTGGACAAATGGCAAGTTAGAGGGAATCAAAATCAGAACCCAAACTTCAAAATATCTCAGTCGATATAAGGGACAAATGACCCAAAATCGTAGTCATTACATACAGAGGAACCAAAATAGGGACAGATGCAACCAATGGAGGGAAACAGGTTGATCAATGGGTAAAGAAGTCAACAGTACCTGTACCCACACTCGACCCATGAGACAAAAAAGAAACCTCTAAAAGGACGAGGGAGGAATTGTTGCGACAAGAATGGACAACATCCATATTAGCTATGCCACCTATGGGAGATATGCATCCGACTAAGGATGAGGTCATGACC
>SNQJ01S0010101.1:2568-19104 GCA_010110895.2 Picea sitchensis | reverse complement strand
GGTCTTGAACTTATCCACATGCACATGCCAACACATAGTCATCTACGAAATTAGGTGATGATCTTCAAGCCAAGGACAGTGGATGAGGCGTGTGTACAGGCACAGTACCTGGAAAACATAGGCCAAAAGAAAGGGTAGCCAAGTGGTTCGAAGAAGAAAGAGCACCAAGAAGCTTCCAAGAAGGGGAATAAGAAGTGGAAAGGGGGGGGGAAATAAGAATATAGAAACCACTACATATCAGAGAAAATATCCCAACAACCATTACAATCATTGCAACATTGATATCTACACCGAGGAAAAATGTTGAAAACTACATCCATAACTAAACTCGGAGAACCACAAGAAGGAAGGAAAGAAAAATAACCTTCTAGCCACATATTTGAGCAGTCAATTTAAAAGTATCTCAAATGTGGATGAAAATATTTTCTTCACATCTATGCAGAAGGAGGTGAATCTAAGTATCTGTCATCATCAGGAAGAGAAGGAGATAACCAAGCTCTTCCACATCAAGATTCAGGTCAAGAAGACCAATATATATTCTCTATTCGACTCTAGTTCATGGGATAATCTCATAGCAGTGGATCTAGTTAGCAAGCTTGGATTGGAGGTTCATGGTCATCCTAGCCCCTATCCATTGGTTTGGGTAAACAAGGATGCAAAGATAAAGGTAATGAAACAGTGTAAGATTAAATTTGTTGTAAGTGTTGATTTTATTGATGAAGTGGAATTGGATGTAGTACCCCTTCGTGTATGTAGAGTAGTGTTTGGGAGCCCTTACATGTGTATGAGGGATGAAATATTCATGCAGAGAGCCAACCAATACTGACTGATCAAGGATGAGAATTCCTACATCATCAATGTGCATAAAGGCAAGTCAAATATCTCACTGGTAAGTGCCAACCAAGCCAAGAAATTGATTAGTTCTAGTAAGAAATATTTTTTTTCTTTTCTTAAGAGAAAATCCATCTGATGATGAGTCAATGATGGTGAAGAAATCCTTGGAGGGGTGTACTAAAGAGAAAAAACATCAGTTGGAGGAGTTTCTACAGGAATACAGAGGAGTGTTCCAAGATCCTAAAGGGATACCACCTAAGAGGGAAGTGGAGCATGAAATCTGATTATTGCTAGATTCCACATTGTCAAATATTGGGTTGTATAGACAGTTTGTTCTAGAATTGAATGAAGTGAAGAAGTAGTTGCATCAGTTGTTGGAGCATGGTGTGATTCGACCAAGTACCTCACCTTGTGGGCCACTCATCATAATTGTACCCAATAAGGATGGGACTTGGAGAATTTGTATTGATTACAGGGCATTGAACAAGATTACACTAAAGAATATGTACCCTCTGCCTAGGATCAATGATTAGTTGGACCAGTTGCAGCATGCCAAGTACTTCACTAATATGGATTTGAAATTAGGATATCACCAAGTACGATTCAAAGAAGAAGATACCTGGAAGACTTCCTTCAAGACAAGGCAAGGTTTGTATGAGTGGTTGGTTATGTTATTCAATTTATGCAGTGAACCAACTACATTTATGATACTAAAGAATGATGTTTTATGCCCTTTTCTAGATTCATTTGTTATTGTCTATTTAGATGATATACTGGTTTATAGAGCTACCTGGGAGGATCACATCTCACATCTTATGCAGGTGTTAGAGACTCTGAAAAAGCACCAATTGTTGGTCAATCTTAAGAAATGTGAGCTTTCTAAGCAATATTTGGTGTATTTGGGGTATCTGATTGGTGGAGGGGAGCTCTAGATATATCTTGCAAAGATGGAGACCATCATGAAATAGATAGTTCCTACAAATTTCACTAAAGTTAGGAGTTTTTTGGGGGTAGTATAATACTTGCGAAAGTTCATAACTTCAATTTCAGTGGTAGCTACACCACTCCATGCCATAACAGCCAGTGGTAAGAGTTTCCAGTGGGGGAAGAATCAATAGAAGGCCTTTGATGATATGAAAATAAAGAACAGTCAAGCACCAGTTCTCGCAATACCAAACTTTCAAAGGCCCTTTGAAGTGAAGACAGATGCAAGTGGGTATGCCATGGGAGAAGTACTAATGCAAGGAGGAAGATCTGTCTGCTATCATTATGAAGTATTTCATGGAGTGGTTCTCAACTACCCTACCTATGACAAGGAGCTCCATGTCTTGGTACAAGCCATCAAAAAGTGGAAGCAATATATGATGAGAAAGGAGACCATCATCCACAAATATCACCAACCACTACAGTATTTGCAGGCCTAGAGTAAGCTACAACAAACCATCCATTAAAAGTGGATGGGGTTTTTACAACAATCACATTTGGTCATAAAGTATAATAGGGGTAGCACACATAATTTTGAAGACATGCTTTCACATCCACCCACATCCAATATTACAGATTTGGGAACTCTGATGCACATGGATCCTTTTACCCATGATGCATATAAAGAGGCATACACAAAAGATGAGGACTTCAAGGAGGCGTTTCAACAACTATATAAACAAATTCATATAGAAGAATATGATGGCAAGGCTGACTATCATTTCCAGAATGGTTTACTTTGCAATCTCGACAAGCTCTATGTTCCTAAAGGTGGACGATTGCAACTTATCAGAGAGGATCACATCTCCAAGGTTACAAGACATTTTAGTGTTGGGAAGATAGTTTCCAACTTATAGAGGTATGTGTATTGGCCCATAATGCAAGAAAATGTAGCATGGTATATTAGAGGATGTATATTATGTTGTACTAGCAAGCCCAACCACAAGAAGCAAGGTCTATACCATCCCTTACCTGTACCCACTCGAACTCGGGAAAGTATTTCCATGGATTTTGTGGGAGTTTTACCAACAACCAGGAAGGGACATGATTATCTATTCAAGGTAGTTGACAAGTTTAGCAAAATGTGCATTCTCATGCCTTGTAAAAAGATCATCAAAAGACAAAAATCAACAAACAATTTATTTGAACAAGTCTGGGTGCACTTTCGGATACCAAGGAGCATCATATTAGATAGGGATACCATATTTCTTAGTGCATTTTGGACTAGATTGCGGGAGAATATGGACACTAAGTTGAAGAGGTCTACAACGTTCCATCCACAAACACATGGACAAATGAAAGTAGTCAACGAGACTTTGGTGCAAATTTTGAAGGGTTATAATCCAAATCACCTGAAGACTTGGGATAAAAATATGATATATATAGAACACTCTTATAATATAGCAGTCCACACTTCTACTCGTAAGTCACCTTTTGAAACTTATTTTGGGTATTTTCCACCTTCACCCTTAGATGTTGCATATGGACAACAAAGAGGAGAGAGGGATGACCTGAAAAGAGATGCATTAAAAAAAGAAAAAATTGTTGAGAAGAACAGGCATATCCATTTGCAAGTACAAGAGACGCCAAAGAAATAATAGGAAAAGTACAAGGCTAGACATGACCAACACATAACAGATAGAACATTTAGGTGGGAGACATAGTATGGTTATAACTGAATAAGGAAAGGTTACAGGGTCCTGGTAATAATATCAAGGCTCTATGGTATAGTCCTTTTGAGGTATGAGAAAAGGTAGGAGATAACGCCTATAGAATTGTTGGCATAGGGGCAGACCCAGGGTTCAACTCTTCAACAATGCACTAAGAAAACCCTAACTATCAGCCCTTTCGACAACACATGGGAACCATATGAAGTCTCACCCGAGGTAGAGGCAGGGGGGGTTGCAGGACTTAGGTGTCTACAACCAAGATGGGACACAGATCTATGATTATAATACTTAACATAGCACTTAGCCAACAATATGCATTATTTCATGGGTCTTATTTACATCGTAGATCAAATCCTAAATACAGAACAATGTAGTGATAATCAAGATCAAGCCCTTAAAATCTCTTATCACATAGCACGGATTCAGATCTAGCATTCATTCAACTTTAACATTATTAAGCACTAAGTTACAACATTATATGAATTCATTATAACAACACTAATCATAAATCACATATGTAACATTGCACAAAGCACATCAAGACACATGATATACGTGGTTCACCCCAGTGTGGGGCTACGTCCACCAACTTCTTCTTCTTCTTTATTAGTCTTAGATCTTCTTACATTCTTCTGCTCCGGTGCACAAAGCCATAGATCCCAACTCCGCAGTGGACTGGTGATATGTGCACAACGCACTAGATCCACCTTCCCAAAACCAAGTCAAGGCACATAGCCAACTCCTTAATAGCACCAAGCCTTACTTTACACAACCAAATTGCACAAAGCAACTTCCAATCTCTTGCAGTAAGCTAAACATATTGTGCACATAGATAACACTACTTATCGATATTCTCCTTACATCTCTTAGCTACTTCTTATTTATACATTTACAAAGAGGCCTAAACATGGGTAAACCCATGGGACGACATCCCATAACTCGTTACATAAACCCTAAAAACCCTTTGATGGGTCCACAAGCCCGCAAAATAGTGAGATCCCACAATCTCCGCTCCACCTGGGCGCTCCATCTTCGACCAGCCTGTCGAAGTCCCAAAAGTGGTCAAACATAACCAATGTTTCCTCAAAACTTGGTCAAGGGCGAAAAGGCCCCCAACACTCACCTATGACTTGTCCCGAGTCACTCAGATCTAGGCAACACTGCTTCAAAGGCCTCGAGCTTAGCTCAAGCTACCTCGACTTGTTGCTTCTCTAGAGACTCCTACTCGACGAACTCATGAATTACTTTTTCTGTAACAGGCCCTTCCAAGTGATTTTCCACTGTCATAACCACTTGTTCTAGCTGCGAACCTTGTCCTTTAATCTCTTCAAAATGCATGCAAGCTTCATCCTGCACTAGCTAAAGTCTCTGTGTAACCTCCATGACTTTGCTCTGGATGGAAGTAACTTGTTATTGGACTGTGTGTTGTTCCTGTGATATTTTCATCCTCTTGACTGTAGTGAGCAACTTCATCTACGCCTGGATGGTGGATGCATGTTGCTGCACCTCTTGGAGTTGTGCTTCCAGTTTCCTCAGCTCCGGATCTTCTGTGAGGCATTCATAGGTCTGCACACTACGATAACTCAATTTCTCTCTTGGTGGTTTCTTCCCTTTGATTGTGCATTTCTTGCAGAGTGCTCAGCACTGCTTGAAGTTATAACTCCGTTACTCTTGTTTGAATCTGTTGAATGGCTTCAACGAGCTTCCCTACTTGCATCTCAGTTGACTCTGGTTCCTCCTGTGCCAAGCCCAGCACAGAGCGAAGTCCTTTAGTCACTGCCTCTTTGACCGCAATCTGCTCTGCGAGAAGATGGTATTTTTCTTCTTGTAGCTTCTCATTGTTCTACTTGAACTTCGCCCGAATTTCATTTTTCTCCTTCTGCGCAACTCGAAGTTTCTCTGGGACCTCCTCCTTTTCTTGCTTGAAGGCCTCTGTGGCCTACTCATTTTCTTCTTGGAATTAATGAATTTGAGCCTCTGTTGCATCTGCTAGCCTTCGTAATTAGGTGGGCTCATCTCCCAATTCTGCAATTTCCAACGACGAAGGCGTAGTAGGTATTGTGTGGTTCGAATAGATGGCTTGTTGTATGTCTTTGATCTCTTTCTCGATTTGTTCATACAGTGTTTCCTGCTTCGCTCCATGTCTCTGCAAGATATCCTCTGAAACATCTTCCACAGTTGTGATGATAACATTGACATCATCCACTGTGAGCACATTCTTCGACTGAGGCTTATTTTCTTGGGTCTTCTTTCTTGCTGAGGGTTTCTACAGGGAAACCTTCCTTTTCTTCAATTTTTCGGCCTCAGTAGGGGGATCCTTCGGTGGTGTAACTTCGCCTTTGTCTTTCTTTTATCCTTCTTCCTCTCCTTCTTCTTGGTTTGCTTCATTTCCTCCTCCTCTTGCGGGTGAATCAATCCTACTTTCCTCTAAGGAATTGTCCTCCTCATCAGTTTCTATGTTCTGCACTTCCTCCTTTTTCTTCTTTTTCTTCGCGCTAGTCTATCCATCATGTTCAACCCGGGTGACCAAGGGAATTTCGATGATGTCAGTGTTGGAAAGTTCTACGTCTTCCACCGGTACAAGGAACTTTGTTGGCCATTCTTTGGTGATCTCCACCATATCTTTGTCGGTTAGCTTATAATAGGACAGCCTCAATCAATACAAATCCATTCGTTATGGCACGGTCACGACGGTCCACGACGGTCTTTCTGTCAATAACTGCATTTCTAGTCGTTCCAAAGCGTTATTCTAATGGTCGGGGCACCTCCAACGGTCATATAGCTTCGCCATGGTGAAGTCCCATTTTGCATGGTTCTGCTATTCCAACGAGCTTCAAGTTCTGTAGGTCTGTCTCCTGCGAAGTTTTCTCTGGAGCTCTCTGTATTTTTTCTATCTTGGCTTTCTTCTTACTGAGATTTCTTGCTTTCTTTTCTGTGATCTGAGTCTCTAGATTCCTCTTTCCATTCTTATTCTTATTTTTATCTTCTCTTAGCATAATGAATATGCAATGTTGATGTTCTTTCAAAGGGGTCAGAGGTAATACCTCTTTTCTTACTAGGTCTTGGGTGGACATACTTTCTTCTTGCATGGATAGGTTCTTTAAACCTTCTTTCACTCTTTCAACTTCGGCAACTACTTCTCTTTCATTATGCTTCTTCGACTCAATTTCTCATTCTTCTAATAGTCAATCTATTCTTCTAGCTATGAGATCCCTTAGTTCTTTCTTTTTCTGTTATGTAGCTTCCTCTTTTGCTTTTCTTCTTATTTGATCCTTCTCAATCCAAGTATTTCCTAATAAAAGTGGGAAAGGGGCATTGTTCTCAACAAACCTAATAACTTCAAATTCTCCTTCAGTCGCAGTTCCATGAGAAATCATAGGTATATTAGTAACTCTTCCACATAGGGTTATCATCTTTCCTTTAAACAAGCCTATCCTTCCCAATGAAAGTATCATAGCACGCTTTCCCAAAATTTCCCAAGTGATTTTTGGCATAATATTCACATGTGTTTCTTCATCCAATACACAGTCTATGTCTAACTCTTTTATTATTGTAACTATGCATTGTTTTTCTTTCATGATCTCTGGTAAACTGATGTCTTTGTGATCATCCATTACTTCTTTTAACATAGTTTGAGATTTCTCTGATTCTTTCTCTTTATGATTCTTTAACATATCCTTAGTCTCTTGACCTTCTTTATAGTTTTCTTGCCTCATATTCATCTTTTCAACTTTAGCAATCATCCTTGGGCAATCCTCAACCTCATGACTAATAACTTTACAACAATGACAAATAGGACATGTACCAGGGAATTCCTTAGCAATATGTCCCAATATTATGCAATTATAACACAGTGTCAATCCTCTCTTTCTTTTAAACGATCCCCAACCTCTCATGTACTGCGCACTGGGATCACAGTGTTGGACCTGCAATCTGCAAAAATTATTTCTAGGTTCCTGCATCCACTTATTAGTCCAACAATTCTTTCTATGCATAGAAATAACATATTTTTCTCTATTTCTATCAAATTTATTCAGATCAACTCTTTCTTCTAACTGTGCCCTAGTTTTCAGACTAGGACAAAATCCATCAAACAAACCTAGATTCATACTTTCGAAGAAAAAATTTCCACTTATCTTACCTTTACCAGAGCACCAAGCTTTAAGATCTTACCCCTTTCTTTCAGATACAGTTTCTTTCTTAGTACATAGCTTAGCAAGTCAAGTATAATACTGTGCACTACAACAATAGATCTATGCACAGAGCTTTCTTTTTCCTTCAGTTCCCAGCAATCACAGTTTCATGTCCCGGCAACGAAACCATTTTTTGGCACAGGGGCAGACCCAGGGTTCAACGCTTCAACAGTGCACCAAAAAAACCCTAACTATTGGCCCTTTCGGCAACACCTACGAAGCAAATGAAGTCTCACCCGAGGTAGAGGCAGAGGGGTTGCAATACTCAGGTGTCTACAACCAAGATGGGACACAGATCTGTGATTATAATACTTAACAGAGCACTTAGCCAACAATATACATTAGTTCATGGGTCTTATTCACATTGCAGATAAAACCCTAAATACTGAACAACGTAGTAATAATCAAGATCAAGCCCTTAAAATATCTTAGCACATAGCATTGATTCATATCTAGCATCCATTCATCTTTAACATTATTAAGCACTAAGATACAACATTAGATGAATTCATTATAAGAACACTAAGCATAAATCACATAAGCAACATCGCACAAAGCACATCAAGACACAAGATATGTGTGGTTCACCCTAGTGCGGGGCTACGTCCACCAACTTCTTCTTCTTCTTTATTAGTCTTCGATCTTATTACATTCATCTTCTCTAGTGCACAAAGACACATAGCCCAATTCCGCAGTGGACAGGTGATCTGTGCACAACACACTAGATCCACCTTCCCAAAACCAGGTCAAGGCATAGAGCCAACTCCTTAATAGCACAAATCCTTACTTTACACAGCCAAATTGCACAGAGCAACTTCCAATCTCTTGCACTAAGATAAACATACTGGGAACATAGCTAACACCACTTATCGATCTTCTCCTTACATCGCTTAGCTACTTATTATTTATACATTTACAAAGAGGCCTAAACATGGGTAAACCCATGGGTCGACATCCCATAACTCATTACATAAACCCTAAAAACCCTTTGTTGGGTCCACAAGCCCGCAAAACAGCGAGATCCCGCGATCTCTGCTCCATCTTTGACCAGCCTGTCGAAGTCCCAAAAGTGGTCAAACACGACCAATGTTTCCTCAAAACTTGGTCAAGGGCCAATAAGACTCAAACTACCCCCATACATGTGCATTTACTCGGTAGTGAATGTCGAGAATGTCAAACTCTATGAGTCGTCCATGTTGGATCAAGAGGAGGAGGAGGTCTTACCTTCCATAGAGGACTTAGCACCAAATTCCCAGGAAGTGTTAGAAGAGGACACAGTTTTGAAGAAGTGGTCAAAAACTACAAGATAGTGGCAACATGAACTTTGGTAGATTAGGTTGAAAGGACAATTTCTAGGCAAAGCAAAGTGGTACTTGAGGGAGAAGGTAGAGGAAAATTTCCTCACCTTATTCAATAAATATTTTTGGGACCAAAATCCTCTTTAAATGGGGAGGTATGATCCGGATTAGATCATTATATGATTTTTCATCTATCTTGATGCTTTTAGAGTGGAAAAATTGGAGGAATCAACATGCAGGGCCATTTTAGTGGCATGTCCCAGTTTGGAAAATTAGGGTCTGTAACCTTCCAGGGCCATTTTGAGGCATCAAACATCAATTTTAGGGTTTAAAAATTTTCTGGCATAAATCAAACCCCATTTATCTATTCTACATATCAAGACCTTTCCAACAATTCAAAAATTGTGTCAATCGAAGCTTGTATGCAAAAGTTCTGCCTCTCACAAGTTGACCTACCGTGTTGACCACCATGGTATGAGAGGATGCCACATCAACCTCCAATACTTATGCATATGCAGCTAGCCACGTATGTAATTTCAAGAAGATTCTAGAAGTTCCAAAAACGTATCACAATTGAGGGTTGAGGAAGTAAAAAACCTACCCCTAGATGGCTATCAGACTATGTTAAACATCAGGAACTAGGAGGAGAAAAGGTTGCATTATTTTGCATTGTATCTCATTCCATAGCTGAGAAAAACATATGAGAGTAATATTATGTGAGCCTAACATAGGAGGAGAGATTATGTAGCAACCATACATGCCACAAGTCAAAGACAACTCCATAGAGAGAACTCTTTATTTGCACTTGCATCATTTTTGTACTAGAGAAAAGAGAGCAAAGAAGCCTCGTCTTCTAGTTGGGTTTTCTCCTATATTGAGTTTCCCAAGTCATATATTGTGTTTATTTGTGGATGGTGTGATTGTATTTTAATGTTCTCTATTTTCCACATTTTACTTATTTCATGCATAAGTAGAAGATCTATAACTAAATATTATGGAGATCTAAAGGAAAAATAACCTTAATAGTAAATATTTCAGTATTTTATTAGATTGATTGTGACAAATTGTTCTAGTGGAATATCCACGATAGTTTACAGATCACTTGTATATTAGAATTTGATTGTACTAATATTATTGTAGAGTATGACACCCTAGTTGAAGGTCTTAAAAAAACCATTGATTTAAAAATTGAAAAAATTAAAGTGTGTGGAGATTATAAAATCATAGTTAGACAGATTAAAAACACAATACACTTTAATTCTCCACATCTGAAGAATTATCAACAAAAATTGGATAGGTTAATTGAGAATTTCAATGCATTTAATAATTCTATTGTCCCACATTCTGAAAACATGATTGTTAATTCATTAGGTATTATTGCTTCTAGACTCACTCCATTAGAAGATTTTGAAGAAAGTAGGTTTGATACTGAGTTGATTTATAGATCCTTGGTCCTAGATAACATTACTAGTTGGAAAGTATTTGAGGGCGACAGAAAAATATTAGAATTCCTTACCAATGGGGATAATTTTAAAGATTTAGCTATTGATAATGAATAATTTCAAGAAAGTCTAGAAGAGGAGAAAGAGAAATCAACTGAAACAAAACCACATACCATACCTCAAGGTATCGTTAATATAGAAAAACTATTTGACATACAAAAAATATGTAAAGGATCACCAAATGATAAAACAACAGTTCTAATCTAGGCCATGAAGTCATTTTAGATCTAAGAACTGAAGAAAATCCAAAAAATGTTAGTCTAGGGAGAGGTTGCTCGGAATAGAAAAAAAGATCCTTCATTAATTTTTTCAAATCATACCAAGATGTATTTGAATGGTCATGCGATGATCTTATGACTTATGACATAGATTATTCAACATACTTTCCTAATGAAAAAGTATGTCAAGACTTTCCAACAGAAACTCCATAAGATACATCCTTCTCTTGAACCTCAAATTCAGAAAGAATTAAAGAAACTATTAGATGCCAAGATCATTTTTCAGGGATAACATTATGCTTGGGTCACCAACCCCATATCAATGAAAGGGAAGAATGGAGAAATTTGTCTCTATGTTGATTTCCAAAACTTGAACATAGCAACAACTCTTACGTGTTGTATCAGGATCTGAAAATTTTTCACTTCTTGATGGTTTCTCAGGATACAATCAACTAGTAGTATTAGAAGAAGATAGACATAAGACTAAATTGAGTACCAATTGGGGTACATTTTCCTACAAAAGAATTCCTTTTGGATTTATTAACACTGGAGCCACTTTTCATAGAGCAATGGATGTTTCTTTCTGAGGTATTCTTCTTTTGGGGTTTTTGGGGATCCCAGTCACGGGCTCTAGCCTACCTTACATTTTTGTTGATGCAGTTAGTGACTCTCATGGAATGGAGCCCTTGATCTTAAACCTTTTTTAGTGGAGGCTCCATCAACTCTACCATTTTTAGTGGAGGCCCCAACATCGCCATACTACTTTTTTGTCTTTTCTCGGCAGCTCAGACTGTCTTATCACATCAATGGTTTTAACTACCAGAGTCATCTCGTCAAACTGCTTCTCCAGGCACCCTCCTTAGTGAATTTTTGGTGGCAAAGGTTCACATCTCTTGAGACGTGCACTGATGGAGGTTGAAGTCAGTGCACTTATAGGCGCAGCTAGCGAGGCACTATGGCGCAGTGGGACATAACTCCTTGCAGCATGTGGATTTGGTCCATTCTACAACCTTCATATCGACCTTTCTTCCTGCTTTAGCCTCTGTCGCCCCCTCGGAACCAAAGAACTCCTTTGCAGAGCCTCCTGCAGGACAAAGAGACTTTCCCTCTAACTTAACATAGTTTGTTTTTGCAGAGGAGTTTGTTAGTGTCCCCCTTCCTAGGAAGACACTTCAGAAGCCTCCCCCTGAGCCTCCCAAGGTAAAATATTATGAACACTACCCTATTGCATCCCCTGTGGCTCCCCCCCCCCTACAGAGCACATCTTTGTTTTGAGCTTTGCGCCTACTCCCTTAGTGGAACCAAGAGTTTTAGGAACCTCTGCGGGTGTTTTTTCTCAGGTGAAGGGAGCCTATTTTCCTAGTGGTGGTAGGAAGTTTGTTCTAAGACCGTGGTGCTAAAAAAAAACTAAGAAAAAAGTGGTGCTCGGAGCAATTGTTGGACTAGAAGACTCAGTCAGTCTGACGTTGCACACACTAGTGGATCGACTCTCCTATCGACATTTTTGTAAAACTGATCTTGCAGTTTAGGTACAGACTTCCTGGCGACCACTACTGGGTTACGAGCCAAAGATTTATTTTTTGACGAGAGGGTGGTTCAGTTTTCATTTGAGAACTCCGGAAGACACTACACTTATTTTGGACCGGTTTTGGTTACTTGATGGTGGCAGTTTAATGTTGAAACGTTGGCATGTCAGTTTCGATCCGACATAGGATTACTTTCGTTTGCGACATTTTTGGGTACTTTTACCTGGCTTACCCTTGCACCTCTGGAATGAGAAATCCTTAGAGGCCATTGGAAACACACTTGGGCGTTTTATCAACATTGATAAAAAGGCTCTTGTTGCATCAGACAAAAAGTTGGCAAAGGTTTTGGTGGAATTAGACATCCACAAAGGCATGCTGGAATCCATTGATATAGACTAGAGAAGACACCTTATTCGTAAAAAACTGGACTATTTGGGCATTCCCTTTAGGTGCACCTATTGCAGACATAAATGCCACTTGAGGAGACATTGTCCTGTCTTCACAGAGGAAGAATTCTCGGAGGACACTTTGCTAGAATTATTGACCACAGTCGACTCTCTTGGAGTGAACTCTCAAGCCTCTTTCCCAGAGTATTTTGGAGTCGAGGACTCAGCTTGCTTGGAAACTGTCACCGGTAAGTTAAAGCACATGTGTCCTTTATTTTTTTCTTTGTCTTCTTGGGAAAAGGACCTTCTGGATTCCTCCACTACTCTTGGTGTGAGCTCCCCAACTTCACCCTCGGGGGATAGTTCACAGGCTCGAGAGGCTACCGGTCCACCAAACACTTCTGCAATTTTCCACTTGAGGGGGGGGAGATAAGATTTAAAACCCTCAAATTCCGTGAAACCTCGGGATTTTGCTAGACCCACTGGTTTAACAAACCGGGTTTACTCCACTGCTGCAGACTCCCTTCCCTTGCATAGGCTATGAGGGGTGTTGGAGTCAAGTCCTGTGAGCCGGTTGGGGGTTGTATCAACCCAGGGCATAGAGAACCAGAAGCAGGAGATAGCTCCCTAGGAGCTGTTTTGGACACCTTGGTCCCGACTTACACAGAATATATTTCTCCTATTCCCATTCCTACCTACTTGGGGAGAAATGTATTTTTCTTTCARGATCCTGGTGAGGCCTCGGGACGTCCAGAAAAGTCTAGGGTGGTCTTGGGAAAAGATTACACCTGTTCTAAGGGGATGGGCTATGAGCTCTCTMCTATAAAGACCAGGAATGCATGCAAAAAGGMARAAACTACTTCCACACTTCCAGATGTACACCAAACACCACACACTGATCTTGGGGTGCTTAGAGGCATGAAATCCCTTGCGAGATCCAAGCCATGATTTTTCTCTCCCTCAATATCAGAGGGGCGGGGGGTACACTAAAATCCGCCTCCTTTAGAAGAATTCTGCCCCARGTTATTTATGAACAAATTCTGCCCCTCTTGGCTTACATGTGCTGCTAGCTCAATAGGTACTTTTGGGGGAATTGTAGTTACCTAGGACCCTACAAAACTTGATCTAGTCCCTTACCTTTGCTGTGGTGGTATCCTTCTGACAGGTACATGTCTGTGGAACAATTAGACGATYTCGCTACTTAATGTTTATGGACCCTGTTCTAACAAAAAAWTATTTTGGGACAAGGTGGTCGCCAGGGGACTACTTGTTCACAATAATTTGATAGTAGCAGGGGACTTAAACCGCACTTTAAATGTTGGGGAAGTGTGGGGAGCATTGACACATCAGGACCCTCTGGCTGGATTTTTCAATAATATTTTTCAAGCACACTCTCTTGTGGATATTTCTCCGGATGAACTAGTTCCAACATGGCGTAATGGTCATTCTAGTATAGAGGTTATTTCAAAATGTCTGGATCGGGTTCTTTTGTCAGAAGATATGGAAACTAGCGATGGAAGGACAAGGTCCTGGGTAGAATACCCTTTTCTGTTGGACCACGCTCCGATTCTACTACAATTTGACTCTCCTCCTTTCCCAAAAGCTTATCCATTCAAGTTAAATTGGAGTTGGCTACTTGAGACAAAATTCTCTTCTATAGTAAAAGAAGTCTGGAAAGACCTTATTTTTTTGAATGAGTTGGGGGTTCAACAATGGATAGTTTGGAAACTAAAGACTTTAAAACAACGAATCAAATTCTGGGCAAAAATCCTCAGAAAACAAAAACTACAAAGACTGGAAGAGTTAGAGGAAGAATTACAGGTCAACCTACAAGCAGACACATTGGAGGGGGGGATTTGAGGCAAGGACAACACCTTGAAACTTCTTGAGACTAAACGAAACCAGATCCTCCTAGCAGAAGAAACTCTATGGAGACATCAGAGAAGGTAAACCTGGATAAAATGTGGAGATCAAAATTCAAAATTCTTTCATCGTTTTGCAAGTTCTAGCAGAAATAGAAAACACATTTGGGAAATCAAAGATGAGACTAGATTTATCCATATTGGATAGAAATCTCGTAAGTCAGCAACCATAAAACACTTCAAATATTTTTATGGAGCGATTGAACACACTAATCTTATTGATCAAGTCTCTATAGCTATACTTTTCCCACGTTTTGTCACAGAGGAGGATTCCACCCTAATGGATAGCCCTTGTACACTGCAGGAAGTCTGGGAAGTCCTAAAGTCATTTTCAAAAGATAAAAGCCCAAGCCCCGACGGCTAGACTCTAGAGTTCTTTTTACATTTCTTTGATTTAATGGGTGCCGACCTATTGGAATTGGTGGAAGATACCAGGACTAAAGGAAAAGTGATAGGATCGTTAAACTCAATTTTCTTGACACTAATTCCTAAAGTAAACAACCCCTCTTATTTTGGTGATTACAGACCTATTTCTCTTTGTAACTTGTGTTATAAATTGATCTCAAAGGTTATTGAAAATAGGATAAAGCCTATTATTTCGCAGACTCTATCGGGTGAACAGTTGGGGTTCCTAAAGGGAAGACATATTTTGGATGCCATTGGTACGACCCATGAATGCTTGCATAGTATAAAGATGAAAAATTCAAAGGCATTAATCTTGAAACTGGATCTAAAGAAAGCATTTGACTGTATTGATTGGGATTTTTTACGAATGATTCTGATTCAATCAGGCTTCAATCAACAAACCACAAAGTGGATCTTGAATTGTGTGACTAGTGCAAAATTTCTTGTCCTTGTAAATGGTGAAACTTCACCAATCTTCCACAGTGGAAAAGGCTTGAGGCAGGGTTGTCCGCTCTCTCCTTTATTGTTCAGTCTAGTCATGGAAGTTCTAAGCCTACAACTAAAAAAAGGTCAGGTAGAAGGGAAGCTGACATGGGTGAAGGTTTCCAGGATTGTTAAGATTTTACACCTTTTTTTCATTGATGATGTTTTAATTATGAAAAATGACTCCTTACAGGAATGGAAGGAAATAAATGACATTCTGACCACCTTCTATAGTGCTTCGGATTTGAAGATAAACTGGACAAAATCAACCTTTCACTATGCCAGATTACAAGAGAAATCCTTAGAACTTTTTAAAGAACTCTTCCCTTTCATTTATTGATCTTTCTAAGGGTTTTTCGTACCTTGGATACTATATAAAAGTTGATTCTTATAAGGTAGCAGATTGGAACAGGCTTGTAGCAAAGGTTGAGAAAAGAATTGGTCACTGGTGCAACAGATGGCTCTCCTTAGGAGGACGTTTCACACTCATCAAAGAAGTTTTAGAATGTCAACCAGTTTACTGGATGGCACTGACAACCATACCAACCTAAGTTTTAGACAAGCTTAGAAAATTAACCTACAACTTTCTCTGGTCGAGATGTATAGAAAATTCATGTCTACACCTTTACAGTTGGGGTTCATTGGCCAAACCAAAACAAAAGGGAGGTCGGGGGATTAGAAATATCTTTCATTTTAGAAAATCTCTTGTTGCAAATTCTCTCTGGTGTGTGCTGACCAAAGAAGGGATTTGGCACTCGGTAATAAAAGACAAATATCTCCCCCATTGTTCGGTGGCCACCTGGTTTAGAAAAAATGTTACTACAACGAGAGCAACCTCACAGACTTGGAAAAACCTGGTAAAATCGGTTAATTTGATCACCCACTGGCTGTGTTGGAATCTGGGGTCAGGACACTCGGTAATCATTGGTAAGCATTGTATCTTGGGACTGGATAAGTCCTCTCTCTTATCTCCACAACTCATAACTTCTTTAAACTTAAAAAACATTAGATACCTTTACCAAGCTAGAGACATCTCTAGGACAGGGTTGTTATCAGACAGATGGAAAACCAGTGATGAGATCGGTCTTCCAAATGACTTGGCATTGGAGTGGGAA
>SNQJ01S0010100.1:99073-146199 GCA_010110895.2 Picea sitchensis | reverse complement strand
TTTAAACTAACTATAAGTTGTAAACAAATATTGTTTATATTTTCCTTTCAAATATGATCTTAAAATTCTAGAAGCTTCAAGTTGATGGAGAGGAGAAAAATATTAATTTTGGGTTTCCACAAAATCAAACAAATGATAGATAAATCTTTTATTTTATTTTATTTTATTTTATTTTGAAATGAGATGAAAAATGAAAAAATAATTTAATTAATTAAACCCACCAAATGATTTTGTGAAAATGAGAAACCAGCCAAGATATTATTTGATGACGTATTGAACCCAATATTCAAAATAATCAAACTTGCTAATGAGCAAAAGACGGAAACATAATCATAATTTAAATGAAAGTAAGCAGTTGATAAAAAATGATGTTTTCATTTAAATAATTAAAATTTCTATGCTCGTCTCTCCTTCATTCAAATTTGATCAAATGTGAAAAAATGTCATAGAAAAGATGTGTTGCAATAAACTTTCTTCTTGTAAAATCATTTTTATTAATCCACATCTTCAACCAATCCATTCTAATAGAAGATAAATTCAACAAGGAAGAGGTAATAACAAACTCTCAAATTATGAAGCTCGTCCATCAACATCAAAACTCTGTAGAAAACAAAACGAAATGGCATTTGAATTTCATGAAATTCAAACCAAACAAAAGAAAAGAATATAAACTCAAACCAATACCACTCCAATAAAGTCAAAGGGAAACAAATGAAGAATCCAAGTAAAATTTAGAGGGACCCTAGATTTTGATTAAAGAAAAATAAGGGGGTTGTGTGGGAAGCCAACGAATTCCGACTCACTGGGCGAAGAAGTTATCTCTAAACAGTCAAACTTTCATCTCGGGGAAAAATAACATGACTTGTAGATGTTTTTTAAGATGGTTTGAAACAAATTCCCTTTCAGATCACACAATATTAATATTAGCTCAGATTTATAAAATATTACCACGATTATAATCAGAAAAGAAGAATAAATGCTTTTACAGAAGATTATAGCCTGAAAGTGTGTTCTGATCAAAGGGTAATGTTGTTTATAAAAATGACTTCAAAACTGTTGACAAAGCCACTACTTCCAATAGGAATTTATAGCCTTGACAAGGATGTCATTTAACCCACTCAAGTAATTTAATCCCATCCAATAGTTGTCTATTCATGATATATACTCCCGTATAAAGTTAACTTATAAGAAAATACCTGCTATATCTCGTACCTGACATTGCTTCGCTGTCAGTAGGCTTGTTCAGTAGCCCGACGAGGTTGCCTTGGTATCATGTGTGTATTTACCCTCTGCTAGCAGGCTCGTTCAGTACCCTGACGGGTTTACACACATTTCCCACACTTAAGTGTTTTCAACCCTCTTACGTCATTTATAATGATATAATTTAGAGATTTTGTAAATGACAGAGAGGGCAGGGTAATACTCGAGATTGATTATAGGACAGGTATATTACTGATCACTATTTATTTGCTTTCAGTACTAGAAGTTTTATCATGGTTTAGATATTTTAGATTTCAATTAAGAAATCATCTAGATAAGGGGGAAGTGCTTAAAAGTGATTTTTTAAGAACAAGGATGGTGTTAAAAGTCTAAAGATAATCATAATTCCTAAATATTTCGACACATTTCAGGGGTAATACTATGTCAAATATCGTTTAGGATTTCATAGTACTCAACTGACTTACAAATCAATTATCTGAGCTAAAACTTAACATCAGAAACTATTTGAATTGTTTCAAATTTCTTTTAAAAACATAAGTCTTGAAATGAATGCTTCCTTCGACAATCTCTCTTTGATCAGAAATATATTGATTCAAAAAGACAAACACGAATAAAATTCAATCAAAGTAATAAAAGAAAACAAAGAAAACACACAACAAACTGAATCAAATTTTATTAATGGGCTTCAAAATCAGAAGTACATCAAAACAAACAAAATCGAAATAGCAAAAGAACACTTTTAAAAATAATTTGACCAAAAACAAAACCAGGCTAACCTTTCATAGAGAATGAGGATCAAAAGGAAGAACTACAGATTTCAGATTTTTGTGTATAGGCAAGTTCTTTTCTTAATATAGTGATGCATGATACATCATTTTGACCAAGTTTATTATTAAAAGTCACAGAAACTACAAGGAAAAAAAAAAATCCTTAACCAGGATGGTTGCAATTACATGCAGTGGTAAGATATGTTTGTTAGGGTAAAATTGATATCAAATCCCTAATCTCTTTATTAATGCTTCATAATATTTGAAATCATTGCATGATGCTGCCAAGTTTTGAAAAAGAAACATTTAATTAAGAGATCTATGAAAAGGAAAAATAGAGGAATTGAAAGGAGACTTCCTTGACAACATTCAGACGATGGTTCTTTTTACAAACCCACGTGCCTTCATAACTGCATTATTCAAATGAAAAAGTGAAAATGAAAGAAAAACCCAAAAGGACTATATTTCTACACCTACTCTAGATTACTTAACAAATCAAAATACTTAGTGTAGTGGTATTTCTAGTGCAACCGTCAGAGTAACTCCAATCCTGCAATGATAACAAAATCGAATATCAGTAACAAGAATGGTAGTATATCAGAATATGAGAATAATACATCATACTTACCTTTATAATAATCATTTAGAAACAAAGAAAGCATGACCTTACCATTCCGTTGAACATTCTGGATGTATGAATCCTCCAACAATTCTATAATCTTTTCGTGATATGGGTCATAATGGCATGGAATAATGTAAGTGAGTTCATAAAACTTGCCAAAATTAGGAGGACCTGACATAACCATCGACCAAGACTAAAGTTCCCCATCATCCTGACATTTTTCTATTTGCCTATGAATTTCTTCGTGTGGAGTATACAAAAATAATGTGTTAAGTTTTTCTCCTTGATCTTTTTTCACAAATAAGGTGAAAACAACCTTATCGTTCTCTGGAAACTTTTCAAGATATGAATGTTCTGGCCAATGTGCAATCCTATCATAATATGTGCAATTACCAACATAGGATTGTTCAAAAGAATTCATAGATGAAAAATATTTATGATGAAAATAAGGTACTGGATTGGTATGGAAAGAATCTTGTAAAAGGATCCTAATTTTATTGGTAGGATCAAGATAACAAGAAATTATCATGATTTTTAACTGAAGAAGAAGTGTCCCATTCTCTTGAAACTTTTCATTCAGCTTGAATACTTCAGGATTAACTACTTGAGACAAACTAAATGGAAAAACCAACATCTTTGAATAATCATTATTCATATCATTGTTTGGTTGACTGCAATTTCAAATCTCAAATAATTGATTGTGGTAAAAATCAAATCCTCTTTTAAGCACAAATTTTGATGAATCAATGGAAGACACAATTTGAGACCCTTTTAAATCATTCCTTAATTCCCCCATAGATAACTGATTAGAGTAAGAAGTAATATGATTATGAGTGGAAATGTTCTCCTCTTTATCTTCTATGCGAAAATCACCATTAAGTTGTGTTGGTTACTATTTCCCTTCTCGGGTTGTCTAATTTATTGACCTAGGGTTCATGTCATTTAGGGTTCCAACAAAGCCTCTAAAACTATCGACCCTCCTGGTAAACCAGAAGGCAACACAACACCCGGAAGGTATTGCGCAGTATCACTCGAGATAGCTTTAAATGGGTGACTGTAAGACTTAGGTGTTTACAACCTAGGATAGAATAGGGGACAGGGGTTTCTCGATTAAAACCAGGTACTGTGAGATGTAAGGTAAACTACTTATTCCTTGAAGTCACATACGTATACCCCACAGTTTAATTCCAACAAAGTATAAACAGATTCATAACAATGTATTAACTCATTCATCAAGCTTAACCATTACTTGTTGAAAGAAGGAAGAGACACGCATCCATTCAACATATTACACAAGTATTACCGTGGTTCACCCCCTCCTGGGATACGTCCACAAAGATTTGGCTCTTGGCTCTTTTATTATGACATTTCTACATTCCTGGCACCACGCGCTTATAATTCTCCAAAAAACTGGGTAATATCTATGTGAGGCGAACTAGATTGCACCAGGCTCTACAACCCGTGGTCTAATCCTCAGATCTACCTTCCCTCATATTCTATTTTCTCAACATCTTACAAAATCGGTTCATATAGCTCAAAACATTACATACTGCCTACGCTCCTGCATGGTTACAGTCTCCAAAACTTAACTCCAAAGCCTAACCCTCAACAACAACAATAATAACAACAACCATAACACTAACAACAATGCACATATGATACTTTCATATCTCTATTTATACATTTTAGGCTCTTCACCCTTCTTACGTTAGGTTTTTATCCTATGAGAATGTTGTTCTTCCTCCAGCTGTCGATTTCCTTTGTGCATGCTTTCTTGCATGCGCGCATGTTGTTCTTTTGCCAGTTGTTACTTTAGTTTTCTACACACTTTATTTCCCATGATAATTCTTCTTTGCCCTTCGACCTAGTGCCAACAGGCCCCCAACACTGACATGTGACTTGTCTCGAGTCACTTAATTTCTTTGTGCTTCCTCGATCTCCTTGGTAATCGTATGGAATTGTTCCTGAAACTCTGCTACTTTTGTCAGTGCCTGTGCAGTTTTCTCCTTGATGGTGTCAACTATCTGAGTTGCCACTTCCTCGCTCATCAGTCCTACACATTCTAGCTGAGTCTGTGCTGTCTGTTTTCTAGCTTCTTCTGCCTGTACAAGTACTTCTACTATCCGTTCCTGCAATGGTTCTATTTGAGATTGACGCTCCTATTTCTGTGTTTGTGCAGTGATAAGTTTTGCTTGTATCTTCTTAAACTCTTGCGTTCCCTTGACCTGTTCTGGAATTGGTATGGTCTTATTTTGCTTCTTGAGTTCTTGGATCATTGCATTGATCCTGTCCTCCTCCTTGTCCCAGTGTTGGACTTGTGGATCCTCTTCCAGCCTTGTCCAAAGTTGCGTTGCTTTATCTAGCAAGTTAGAAGTCGTGCTGACCTTTTTTTCTATCTCCTGTAGTTTCATTGCTACTTCCTTCTTCCTTTTCTCCTTCATTGTTGGTGGAGTTGTCGGTCTAATCTGTTCGTGGAGAGTCTCGATCTCCTTCTAATACTGATCATTTGCCTACGCAATCTGGTCGATCTTTTCTGCAGCTGGGAGTTCATTTCCTTGCGTAGTAGTTAGAAGTTTCCCAAAAATTTCTTCCACTCTGCATTCCATCTCGCTTCTGCATTCTTTCTCCTCCTAAGTTTTAGATTTGGCATGTGCGCAAACTGTTTCCAGCACTTCCCGCTTCTTTGTTTCTTGTTGTAGCTCGAGTAAGTTTTTATGTGCTCGCGATTGCATCTCGTGGTCGACGCTAACCTATAGTTTGTATAATTCTCTTGATGACATCCATGTTAAGACCAATTGGATATGATCCAAATCCTTCAGTGGTGTCTGTACCACAATTTCATCCATTCACAACATGTTAGGCTTTATGTAGACCGTGGAATGTGTTTGTGGTATCGGAAGAACTGGGTCACATTCTTCTACCTCCACCCTTTCTGTGGTCTGTGTGGTCGATGGATTTATGCCTATACTGCTACTTATGATCTGGGCTTCCCTGAATTTCTTAAGGAGCTGTCCTATTTCTGTCAGTTCCTTCTGTAGTTTATCCCTGTGGTGCGTGGCATGATCAAAATCCTCTTTGAGGCAGTCTTCGACCATTCTAGTAATCATCTCTCCATCATCCTCCATGATTTTGTAGTCCGCTGGTGGTCATTGTGCCTTCATTTTCTTGCGCACACCTACTTCCTATACTGCTGGTCTCTTAGTTCCCCCTGGTTCTTGTGTGATGGGGCTCGATGTGGTTTCATGTGCTCCCTCAGCTAGTTTCCACTGTCCATTGGTCGGTTGAGTGGTTTCTGTCCTCCCCTCCTGGGTCCCTGGCTGCTCTGAGCTGTCGTCTGCCTGAGTTGAGTTGGTTTGGCTCATTTTTGTTTCTTGGGTACTAGGATTTGAGGAGGTTGTGTTTCTGCCTGCTAAGCCCATCCTTCTACTGTTTGTCTCAGTACTTCTCTAGGTATGGTTGGAATCCTCCATTCATCAGGCCATTCATTGATGATCATGTTGATATCTCTCTCGATGACGTAGTAGCGCATCTATAGCCACTGTTTATCCAGGGCTTGCCTTGGTTGTATCCACATGGCTTTTCGCCTAGCCCAGAAATTGGTGATGCCCCCGTATCATGCGATAGCCTCTGGTGTTATTCTCCATGATCTACTGATGTCTTCATATATCTCCCATAGGTAAGCTTTGAATATGATTCCATTCTCCCTCTTATGCTTGGCTAGTGGCGCAGACCTCAGGATGCGATATCTTGCTCCTCCTGGACGTGGTGTGGAACAAAAGATGATGTGTTCTGGTTCTCTCCATCCCATGAAATATATAAGAGTGATCAACCATGAGTAATGAAATTTTGTACCTACGTCCTATGCATATTTGCAGTCTACTTGGAACAAGTTTGATAGGTATGGTACCCAGATCATGGAGGTGCCTTCTACACACTGAGATGCAACAACAATGACTCTTATCGGTATTTCTTCTTTGCAACATTTTCTTAGTATTTTGGAGGCTAAGATCTTTGTGCCCAATTGCATCGCAACATTGTTGATCTATTTAATTATAATGCCTCTTGTTCCCCTGTCGGTGCCATATTTCTTCTTCATCTCTTCTGCCAATGTTTTTTCCTTGGACTTATCGTCCATAATCAGTGCGGGATCCATACCCTAGGTGGGTAGCCCTGTTATCTATGCGATAAGTTCTACAGTTATGGGGATGGGTTTGTCCATCCATACATCCCCTCCATGTGTAACTTCTAACAATTTCTTGATGCATGCTGCCGCATATTGGCCTCTACCAAAGTGTGGTATCTTCAACAATCCTAGAATTCCTGTTCTGTCCAGTCCAATTGCCCACTGGTGTGGCTGAGTGATGGTTTCTCTGAGTTGGTTCATGACTATTTTCTGCATGAATACCTGTGGTGCAAGCTCTGGATATTTGGTTTCATCAACTACATCATGGTTGGAATAATTGAGCTTCTCGACACGACCCAATAGCTGCGGGTCCACTTGTACTCCCTCTAGTATGCGAGGTAGCACAATCTTTGCAGCCGGTTTCTTTCAAGGTGAGCTCAGTATCTAAAATTGGTTCTTCTGCTGTGTTGGCTGGCTTTAATTTCTAGCACTCCTGGCTGTTCCCCTGTCATCCACTTTGGTCACGCCTAGGTAGTTCCAACAGTCTCCTTAGCTGGGTGACCTATGCCAGGTGCTTGTGTCTCGTATGTTTTCTCCTTTGCTCCCATATGCTATGCCATTCCATTCCCTTCCATGGTTGCTTCAGTATGTTCTGGTGGTATTTCCTGGTGGGTTTCTTCTTCTTTGTTTCGAGGCTCATACACCATTGTTGGTGTATCCTGTTCCATGACATCTGTTTGTGGTTGCATAATCTCCTCTAGTATTGGTATGGACTCTACTGGGATTTCCTCTGGTGACAAGAGATCATCAATATCGACGATCTCTGGTGGCTACTACTCATTTTCTTCCACTGGTCCCCGTGACCTATTCTAAACCCTGGTTGATATAGCTATCTGTCCTGGTTCTGTGAGCTTCGATGGTGCCATAATGGTGTCTGTCAAAACTTTGTTGAGTTCAAATGGATTGAGTGAGCTCTGTGGTTTCACTCTATTCATTCTAGATATGGTTACTCTTTTTCTTCTCTCCTTTCACAAATAGACTAACTGCTTTTGTGCTCGTGTGTTGTATGGACTCGTCATGAAGTTTGTCGAGGAAGCGTCCTCCATCATGAAATTAATGCACCATAAATGTGGGTTCAATGCATCTGCGACGGTTTCATACTTGCCATTACGCCTACTCTGTCGTCTCTAGTTGGCACGTTTAATGTGACATCCCATCCATCCTTGCCTTGCTTTAAATCTGCCTCATGTTGTCCTGTCAGCCTACTTTTGCTGACTTTCCTTTTCCCTCTTGTTTCCTTTTTCGATATGGTTGTTATCATTTCCCTTGTTGGCTTCGTGTTTCGTATGAAGATTCCTTTTTTTTTGTTTTAACTGCACAGTGGGTGGTCGACTGTCCTTGTACAGCTTCAACCAACTCCCATTGATCATTCCTCTGAGGTCTGCACCTGCTAGATCTCTTAACTATATAGCTCCTCCGTTCATGATAGATTTTACCTCGTATGTTCCTATCCAATGCATTCTCATCTTTATTGGGTGCTGCAATGATTTACTATCGTAGAGAAATACTAGATCACCTTCCTTGTCCGTCTTCCTCTTGATGTGGTGGTCATGCCAAAATTTGTCTCTTGCTTTCCGTACTTGTTGGTGGAATCTTGCCAAGATTTGTTCTTCCTCCATTGACAGTAACTGATTTAGTCTTTCTTGTACTGGGCCTCGTTCTGTCATGTGTGTGATAGTTGCTACACGTAGACTGGGTATTAAAAATTCTAACGACACTACTGCTTCTTGACCATATAGTAGTTTGCATGGTGTGTGACCTATCAAGTTTTTTCATGTGGTTCTATATGCCCATAACACTGTTGGTACCTTGAGGTCCCAATCATCCCTGTTGTCATTACATATCTTTGTCAAGGCGTTCTCTAGAATTTTGTTGAAGGCTTCTACCATGCCATTTGCCCGTGGATGATATAGTGTGATGTTTTGGTGATGAACTTCAAACTCTTCGAGCATCGCTCAGATGGATCTTTTTATGAAGTGTGTTCCTTGGTCACTCATCAAAATTCTTGGGCACCCAAATCTAGTAATTACTTGTTCAAACAAAAAGTGTGCAGTTTTCTCTACGCTGCAATCTTTTAATGGTGCGGCTTCCACCCATCTTGTTAGGTATTCTGTCATGGTGATAATATATCTCGCCCCCGTTCTTTTGGCTGGTGGGTTAGTGGGTCCCACAAAGTCTATCGCCCATTTTTTGAATGCCTGAAGTGTCACTTGCGGTCGTAGTGGCATCTCATCCCTTTTGTTGGGTTTGCCTACCCTTTAACAGACATCACATTATTGACAGTACTCTTTTGAGTCTCTGTGGATTGTTGGCCACCATAATCCTGTGCGTAGTACCTTTTGCGCGGTAGATTTTCCTGTATAATTCCCTCCTTCTATTCCCTCATGGGCTTCTGCTAATTTTTTTTGGCCATTTGTTGTCGAGCACGTATCTTTGTAAGATTCTATCTGCACCCATATTGTATATGTGTCCTATGATCAATTGATAGTCGGTTGCGTGGACTACCAGTTTCTTCTTCTATGCAGTGGTATATTCTTACGGTGCAGTACCTATGCTCAAGTATTGGATGATCTCTGTGAAGTAATCATCAACAATTTGTACTGAGAATAGTTGTGCATATGGAAAGTTGTCTTCTAAATTCGTTGGTTCCTCTCCATTTGTGACCTTCTATAGGTGGTCAGGTGCTGCATTCAGTTTTCCTAGTTTAACTATTACCTCAAAGTCAAGTTCTTGAAATAGAAATAACCATTGAAAGATTATCCCCCCCAACACTGGCTTGTTGACTAGGTATTTCAGGGCTGAGTGATCTGTAAAAATCTTAAAGTGTTTTCCCAATAGGTAATGTCTATATTTCTGTAGTGCATAAACCATAGCTAGGCCTTCTCTTTCGATTGTGTTGTAATTCTATTCTGAGTTTGATAATTTTCTGCTTGTGAATGCTTCGAGGGATCCAAGTCTCCTCCTCCTGGTTGCATTAAGATAGCTCCAAGTGCTATCACTGATGCATCTACATGTACATGGAATGTCTTCTCCCGATATGGAAATACCAATATTGGTGCGGTGACCATCTTTTCCTTTAGGGTATCCAGACCGTGTTGGCACTCGTCGTTCCATTGATACTTTGTATCCTTCCTTAACAATTTTTCCATTGGTGCTATAATCTGCACATAGCCTTTGATGAATTTCCCATAATATCTTGTATGTCCTAGAGTTTCTCTTAGTTGGCGGACTGTTTTTGGTGCTGGTAGATTAACAATGATTGTGATTTTGGCCAGATCCACTAGCAAACCCTGTTTTCATACTATGTCTCCCAATAATATCCCAAATGGTGTTCCAAATATGCATTTATTGATATTCAATGATATCTGGCACTGTGTGCATCGTTATAACATCAGTCGTAAAAATTCCACATGATTTTTTAGTAAGCTATACATTGTCCAATCATCCAGGTATACTTTGAGGAATTGAGGGATGAATTCCTTAAATGCTGTGATGACCACTCTAGAAAATAATGTAGGTGTATTCTTCAGTCCGAATGACATGAATGTATACTGATAAAATCCCCATTCTATCGCTAACATGGTCTTGTGTCTATCCTCCTGTGTTATCTTAATTTGATGATATCCTTAGGATCCATCAGTGAACGAGTAGGCTTCACAGCCTCCTACGTTATCAAGTACTTGATCCGTGAATAGTGTGGGGAATGGGTCGTGTAGGCATGCATCATTCAACTTCCTCAAGTCGACGCATATCCTGATCCCCCTTCCCTATTTCTTGTCCTGTACTACCATTGGGCTTATCCATTTTGATTCTTTGACTAGCTCGATGATGCCGACCTCGAGCATTCTATCAATCTCATCTTTAACTTTCTATTTATATATGGCTTTCAATCTATATGGTCTTTGTTTAATGGGTCTTGCATCAGGTCTGAGTGGTATCTTCATTTCTCCTATTCTCAGGCTATACCTTTCATCTCTATGAAGGTTGTGGGAAAAAGATCGCTATATTCGCGCAACAATTCTATGATGCTTTCTAGTGTCTGTTTGTCCCAGTAATCTCCAATGCTAACCATTTTGGGCTACTTGATGGTCCCTATGTTAACCTTCTTTATCTTGATTAGCATAGAGATGACCTCTAACTCTAAGGGTGGTCCTTCCACATCTCTCTTGCCTTCGAATTCTTCCATCTAAATATCGTGTGGATCATCTTCATTTGGGGCTTCCTCCTATACGTGGTAGCATGACAGTATATCCTTGACTGCCTGCTTATTCCACTGTTGTACCTCTATGATAGCTTCTACTTCTGGTTCTTCAATTAATATGAAGTTTCTAATCCATTTAAGGGCCGTGTCTATGTTGGGGTTCTCATGCTCGAATGAGAAAGTGATTGTAAAGTTTTGTTGGAGTGTCACCCATGCCTTGGTATCTTTACACATTTCCTGGTCCGTATACCAATTCGATGGTATGCCCTCTAAAGTATGAATGAAGTGGTGATACCATTCCTCCGGTGGTGTCATTTTCCACAGAGTTTTACATGCCTCCAAGTGTTCTGCTGGTGTGCCTAGTCCGTCATATTTCTGTTGTTTGTTATTTGTCTATTCTGCACCAAACCTTATGTGTAGTAATTGCTTATATTGGTACCAATATGTGATAGTGTCTTTGTGTGCACCCCACCATCTTGTGGGTGTATCCTTTAGTGCTAAATCCAGTGCTAGCAATCTCTGGTTTTCTAATACTTCATCTTCATATTGTGTCAAGAAAGTTTCCAAATCATTTAGCCCGTGAAAACTGGGTGGTTCTCTGATTTCTGTGCCAATCCACCTTACTGCGCGGTCTATTCTGGCACACCTTCTCATGGATACTTTGTGTAGTCTTTGATGCTAGTTTTCTAACCCAGTGTCTAAGTTTGTTGTACATGAAGTAATGCTCTGCCAACTGAGTACCCCATCTACAATTGGGTTTATATACTCCGCATCATGCGCAGTTGTTTTGTACAACTATCTGATCTCTTCTAAATCAAGACAAGTGGGTTTTATGAATCTCTTTCCTTCTGATGGGTCGAGTGGGGAGATGACCCTGTAGTCCCCCAACTCAAATGTCATTTTTCTAGTTTTTAAGTTAATTATGGCCTGGTTGTCGAACGCCCAATCCAGACCAAGTAGCATCGAATAAGTTGTTGTGTCGTCTACTATTTCGATGACTTCAAAGTCTCCCTTAGTGCGTACACCATTTAGATCTACCATCACTCCTTTCAGTCTACCTATTGGTAGGACTCTATGTTTATTTTCTAGCTTTAATTGAACAATTGAGTATCCCAGTGTAGGTTCTCCCACGCATTTCCATGTAGCTTTTGGTAGTACATTCACTTCGGATCCTAGATCTAGTATAATATCTCCCATATTGAAATCCCTAATGTTATCATTTAGTCTAAATTCCCTACTTGTTCTTCTTCTTGTGTGTAGGTGGTTGACAATTTTCAATTCTGGCTTCTATTCCATCTCATTGCTACATTTTTCTAGGATGTTTTGCTATATTTTGATAGATGAAGGATCACGTAATGTTTTGATACATGATTTCAAAAAGTATTAGATAGTACTTACTTGTTCCTTGGGTTTTATTCTGTTGGTATGGTCCAGTGATGGAAACATTTCATATTTCAAAGCTTCCTTGCTCTGCTGTGCAGTCAACGCAATGTTCTCCTTCTGGAATTTTTGTCGGGCTTCTGTAAATATCTCCTTCTCCTTATGCACGTCGAATTGCTTCTTGGGGTTAGTGTTCTTCTTTACCCATTGGTTCTGCACTGGTTCCTGTCGAACTACATCATTTCCTATTTTCATTCCTCCTTGAGTGACTATGTTGATGTTCCATCCATCATCCCTTGCTTTGGCTGAAATCCACTGAACATTCTGGTTATTTTGATTCCTTTTTTCCTGGATCTTTACAAGTAATGTTGGACATTCCTCTGTATCGTGGTCTAATGCGGGACAATACATACAAGTCGTTGGTGGAAGTGGGCACTCCCATGCATAATGTCCTAGTTGCTGGCAATTGTGACATGTGATTGGTCCTCTACCACGTATGAAACCTCCTATGGCTCATCCTACTCCTATATAAGTTGGGCGATCACCTCCCGACGTGTTGTACTGTGGTCCCTGATTATACTGCACGGTATTGTATTGGGGTTGTGCCAGGTTGTACTATGGCTATGCATTATTGTACGGCTACGACACAGTATTATACTATTGTTGCGTGGTGTTGTATGGGGTTGGGGCTTGAGTGAACTATGGTGCTTCTTTCCCAGTCATCATTTTTGCCTGTACCCAGTATGCATCTGATGTTCTTTCCTGCATTAGCTCCATAGTTCTGCAATCTTTGTCGTCATGGCCGACTGACTTGCAAAAGGTGCAATATGAGTTCTTTGGAAATGTTTGGTATTTCTACATCATCATGTAGTGGTAAGGGTCGTGACCCAGTTTCTTGCATATTTTGCACCCTAATCCTCCCTATGGTAGTGGGTTTGGCATCCCTGTCACCATATACTGTGAAAATGTTGGGCATTCATTCTTGTGGTGTCCTTTCGTCCTGTAGGTATTACACCAAACGACTTCTCGTTTGTCCTTTTTATTATTCTGGTTCAGCTTAAATGTTAAGTTCTTCAGATCCTCTTTCAGTTCTTCAATAGTTGGGTCCATCTACCAGTACTGATTCTCTTCCAATTGCAAGGCTGCCTGCAAAGCCTCTGCCTATGTCCGAAACTTCTATTGTCGTAATGGATATTTTAAGTGTGGGAGTAGTGAGTTGACAAACAGGTTTCGATGTTGTATATCGGTCATAAAGTATTTTAACTTTCCCTTTAATTGCTTGAATCTTTGATCAATCTCCCATACCGATTCTCCTAGTTTCTATATTATTTCAATCATCTCATTCATGTATTGATCCTCTGAGCTCGACTTCTAGAACTCATTTATCAATAGTTTCTTAATGTCATCCAGTGTCCTTGTTGTTCCGAGAACATTGTTTGTGTCTAGACTCATGTTCCAGTCTAGTGCTCGGTCTCTTAGCATGATCACTAGTTGTTCAAGTTTGGTGTCTTCATCAATGATCTGCTTTGCTTCCCATATCTTTGTGCAAATGAACAGATGCTTCTCAGGGTCTTTTTCTGCTTCTCCTCGAAAATCTAGTAACATGATAGTAGGATCGTATCTTTCCATTCCAAATATTGAGCTACTCCCTCCTCCGTGCGGTGTAGATACTTGACTAAGTTTTCCTGACCTGGCTCCTCTAGTTGTTTCTCCTTGTGTAGATGTACTTCCTTCTGTCATACTTCCTCCGAACTTTGGTTGTCTAAACGATGGTGTTCTCTTTGGTGTATTGGTCACACATGGGTTTATGGGTTCCACACTGAGATTAATATGAAAGGGATGGATGCCTTCTCCTCCTATTCTTGGGCCTCTTGTTTTCCTCTCATATGTGGCATGCAGGATTTCCTCAATCTACTCCATAGCCCAAAGCTCCTCTACCTCTTCCTCATCACTTGCTAAGCCCTCCCTCTCGGCTATGGCTCTCTTCTTGGTATTCACCTTATACTGGTAGGGTGCTCCGCTACACTTCGTTTCTGATGACACCAAGATCCACTTAAGCTGGTCATCATCCATCAATATCAGGTCCAAGGGTTCCTCCTCCTTCTTCTCTTTATCCTACCTTTCTTCCATTCCTCCTTTTTCTGTCAGTGTTTCCCCCCTTCCCCCATCCATGCAGGGAAGTCTAGTTGTCTGATTCCATTGTCATTACACCTTTGTTATATAAAAATATCTTGATAGAAGTATACAGTGATCGAATGTACATTCCTCTGGGTCCTCGTAGGAACTCTTTCTCGGCTGTGTTGTATGACTTTGTTGTGTCTATTGCAAATTCTGTGATAAATCTTGCCACAATATTGTCAAGCCAGAAGTCGACTGCGCGGGTGAATTTGTTGTTCACTTGCTGCAGCTGCTGGATCTATACTAGAGTCCAATATAGCTATCGAATCTAGCTCGTCGTGTGGTTATCCTTTAACCTTAAGATCCACTCTTGTAGTAGATGTGAAAGATTACAGAAAAAGACTTCATGTAAATCCGTAAATACGTATTTATCCAGGTATTTATGCGATGCGATCTTGGGGTTTAAATTATCTTTCTGTGCAAACACTAGATCTTTAGTTATCAACTATCCCTTGATTTCTTCTTTTGTGGGGTTCCAAGGTCTCAACATTCCCTTCTAACAACTCATTTCTCTTATGTTCTGCTCCTTCGGTTCTTATTCATTATATCTCGTCTACTCAGTCCTCTCTTGTTCCTCTTAACATGACAACGAAACCATTTGTTGGTTACTATTTCCCTTCTCTAGTTGTCTGAGTTATTAACCCATGGTTCATGTCATTTGGGGTTACAACAAAGCCTCTAAACCTATCAACCCTCCTGGTAAACTAGAAGGAAACACAACACCCAGAAGGTACTGCACAGTCTCACCTGAGATAACTTTAAATGGGTGACTGTAATACTAAGGTGTTTATAGCCTAGGACATAGTAAGGGATAGGGGTTTCTTGATTAAAGACAGGTACCGTGAGGTATAAGGTAAACTACTTATTCCTTGAATTTGCATACGTATACCCCACAGTTTAATTCCAACAAAGTATAAACAGATTCATAACAATGTATTAACTCATTCATCAATCTTAACCATTACTTGCTAAAAGAAAGAAGAGACATGCATCCATTCAACATATTACATGATTATTACTGTGGTTCACCCCCTCATGGGCTACGTCCACAAATATTTGTCTCTTGGATATTTTATTATGGTAGTTCTGCATTCCTGGTGCCACACGTTTACAATTCTCCAGAAAACTAGGTAAGATATCTGTGAGGCAAACTAGATCGCACTAGGCTCTACAACCTGTGGTCTAATCCTCAGATCTACCTTCCCTCGTATCTTATTTTCTCAACAGCTTACAAAATCGGTTCATACAGCTCAAAACATTACATATCGCCTATGCTCCTGCATGGTTACAGTCTCGAAAACTTAACTCCAAAACCTAACCCTCAACAACAACCATAACACTAACTATAACCCACATATGATACTTTCGTATCTATATTTATACATTTTGGGCTCTTCATCCTTTTACATAATATTACCAAAACGCTAATCCTTCTTACGTTAGGTCTTTCTCCCATGTGCATCTTGTTCTTCCTCCAATTGTTTCTTTCCTTTGTGCATGCTTTCTTGCATGCGCGCGTGATGTTCTTTTGTCAGTTGTTACTTCAGTTTTTTTCACGCTTTCTTTCCCATGATCGTTCTTCTTTCCCCTTCGGCCTGGTGCCAACAATTTGTACCTGATTATATAGTGCAAGATTCATTCCAAAGTGATTTGGAACACATGATTTCATAGCATGATGATAAAAAATATAAGGGTACAAGGAATAATATGTAGAAGAATTGAGGAGACAAAATGCATCTCTTGAAATGATAGGTATATGTGTTTTGAATTCTTATTTTTTTCCCTCTCCTTGAATAAACAGATCATCTCTCATCATATGTTCTTTTAAAGAACACGAGATATTTTCTAAGACTAGATCATGTTCATCATAAAAGGGTGAATGTGAGAGAAAATTACCATAATAAGATGATTCATTACTAGTTTGACCAATGTTGTCATCTCTCACTAATTGATCTTGAACCTGTTCACATGAGTGAGGGGAAGGTTTACTCACAACAAGATTACCAAATTCACATTCCATCTCTTTTACTTCATAAACACTTGTAATATCTTGGAGATTTTGACCATGGTCTCTTTTTAATTTCAATGTTCCTTTCTCAATAGAAAAAGACATTGTTGGCAAAGAAATATCTGAAGTGACAATTGCATCTTGTAAAATGTCATGCTTCTCCTGATCTGCCAAAATGAAGGAAGTTGACAAAAAATGTGGTTCTTTAATGACCTCAAGATCATCATGAGTGTTTAAACCATATTGATATTGAGTATTAGTGCTCAATTTAGATTGGTTAACAATTAATTGATCTTGCTTGTCTGAGAAAGAAATGAGATATTGAAACCATTCATTAATAAGAGGAATTTCTTTCAAAGGTAATCTAGTACAAACATGTATGAACCTAATTGAAAAATCATTGAATGATTCATCATTTTCTTTCCTTAAGCAACTTAATTCATCATAATAATAATTGTTAAAATATGATAAAAACTCAATTACAAACGTAAACAAAGAATAAATCGAATTAGCTAGAAAATATTCGAACCAATATTTAACCTGACCTTGGAAGGTGAGAGCGAACAATCTCCATATAACATTAGGATTAATGATATTATGTTTTAAAAATTTATACAAAAAATTAGAAATATGGGCTACTGCAGATGTGTTCCCTTGACCATCAAAGGTGAGTTCTAAAAAGAGATCAGTTGTCTTGTTGGGAATAACTAGTAATGAGACATTGAAAGCATGTTCCAACACAATGATTTGGGTAGGAGCCATGAAAAATTAAGAAATTGAAAAAATTGACTCCAAATAGTTAGCTTGTCTTCTAACCCGCCTTCTAGTGCATTATAAGATGACACAGAAGAAGAATTTATAAATCTGGAATTATTAAAGGCTGAGGGGTGAAACATTTAACTATTAAATTTACCTTGGCCCTCCTTCTAGTGCCATTTGTTGATGGACATATGTGACACAACGTGAACTGGAAAGGAATAGTCCGGTCCAAGGTTGTCTAAATAACCCAACCCATTTGGAATAACTACCCCTGAAGGGTTTAATGACTCCATTAGCCAATAAAGAGATCTAATCTAAACTATGAAAATAAAATAACTAACTATGCATTAATGAAGATCTTCTATATACATTCACTATTCACACTTTTATATACAACATATACAAATAAACAGGTGCAAGATTTACGAGAAATCTTGTAAACTAAGATTGTACAAGAGAACCGAATCTTAGGAAAAATTAAATAGATTTAGAACATACTACTAATCTAATTTTAACCTTGAAACTAAAAAAAGAAAATAAATGAATGTAAATAATAATGTTTTAACTTGAATAAACAAAGTATTTAAGCTTAAATTTTAATTTACATTCACAAAATATAAATCAAAAGACAAAGAAAATGATTAACCTATAACTGGCTAGTATTTAAAGAGAAATTTTGGTTGTGTCTTCCTGTATAACATTGCTCCAACAACCTGTCTTTTAAGATAAATCTATAGCAAAAGGTTGTGTAATTTTAATGTTGTGACAGTGTCAGGATGAAAATCACTTTGACTGATAATTTAAATCTTATTTAAAATGTAGAATGAACAAATTTCAAATCACGATTCTTAGTGAAGATATAATAGACTATTCGACAATAAGAAAAATCTCAATTTCAAAATTATATCTTTACAAATCCGAATTACATGAATAAACTCAATATAATACAAGATTTGTATCAAAATAATAGAATCACCGAGATCAAGATAATTGGGATAATAGACTCTTCAATATTGAAAACATTAATACATAAATGATAACAATTAACCATGTATTGATAAAATAGACTAAAGCTAATTTAAATCAATGCATAATCAATTATTCAAAGAATATGAAGATATTATAATGAAAACAAAACCATTTTACTCACAAGACAAAAGTCTTTAAGCAATCTGGAATTTCATATTCTTCTTCGAAAATACTTGTCCATTCTCCCAAAACTCCAACTATCCGTTACTCCTTTTGAAAAGAAAAAGTTTACAAAACAAATAATATAAAAAAAAGAAAGGATTAAAAATCCTCCTCTGAATTTCCTCGATCTCCCTGGGCTCTGAAATTTCTCATATATTTATGCAATGAATGAACAGTCTAGGTGTCACTAATAATTTCCACCACTTGAAATTTTCCTCGTAAATAAACACAAATATCTCTCAAATCGCGCATTTGTTTGGGAAAAATATCACGACTAAGCTAAATGGGTCCATTATGTAGATGGGTTTTCAGCCGTTTCTTCAAATTTCTCATGGTTTGGCTTTAATCAGTCCCACATAATTGTATGCTTGTTCTTGAATGCATTTCCAAATATTACCTATTGTTGCTGATAAATTATTTGGAACAATCCAATGTTATTTTTGGATCAATTATCTTGAACATATTTAGATAAGAAAATCAAGCCATGATAAGATCTGTATCAAATAACTGATAATAGAAACCTATGAAACAAAAAGAAACCAAATTAATAACCTAAAAATTGTGAATANAATTTAAATCAATGCATAATCAATTATTCAAAGAATATGAAGATATTATAATGAAAACAAAACCATTTTACTCACAAGACAAAAGTCTTTAAGCAATCTGGAATTTCATATTCTTCTTCGAAAATACTTGTCCATTCTCCCAAAACTCCAACTATCCGTTACTCCTTTTGAAAAGAAAAAGTTTACAAAACAAATAATATAAAAAAAAGAAAGGATTAAAAATCCTCCTCTGAATTTCCTCGATCTCCCTGGGCTCTGAAATTTCTCATATATTTATGCAATGAATGAACAGTCTAGGTGTCACTAATAATTTCCACCACTTGAAATTTTCCTCGTAAATAAACACAAATATCTCTCAAATCGCGCATTTGTTTGGGAAAAATATCACGACTAAGCTAAATGGGTCCATTATGTAGATGGGTTTTCAGCCGTTTCTTCAAATTTCTCATGGTTTGGCTTTAATCAGTCCCACATAATTGTATGCTTGTTCTTGAATGCATTTCCAAATATTACCTATTGTTGCTGATAAATTATTTGGAACAATCCAATGTTATTTTTGGATCAATTATCTTGAACATATTTAGATAAGAAAATCAAGCCATGATAAGATCTGTATCAAATAACTGATAATAGAAACCTATGAAACAAAAAGAAACCAAATTAATAACCTAAAAATTGTGAATAAAACAAAATCAAGAACAATACAATTAAAATGAATTTAAACTAACTATAAGTTGTAAACAAATATTGTTTATATTTTCCTTTCAAATATGGTCTTAAAATTATAGAAGCTTCAAGTTGATGGAGAGGAGAAAAATATTAATTTTGGGTTTCCACAAAATCAAACAAATGATAGATAATTCTTTTTTTATTTTGATTTTATTTTGAAATGAGATGCAAAATGACAAAAGAATTTAATTAATTAAACCCACCAAATGATTTTGTTAAAATGAGTAAGCAACCAAGATATTATTTGATGATGTATCAAACCCATTATTTAGAATAACCAAACTTGCTAATGAGCAAAAGATGAAAACATAATCATAATTTAAATGAAAGTAAGTAGTTGATAAAAATTGATGTTTTCGTTTAAATAATTAAGATTTCTATGCTCGTCTCTCCTTCATTCAAATTTGATCAAATGTGAAAAATGTCATAGAAAAGATGTGTCGCAAAATGAGCCAAATTTGCTAGTGTTTATTCCTGTAAAATCATTGTTATTAATCCATATCTTCAACCAAGCCACTCTCATAGAATATAAATTCAATAAGGAAAAGGTAATGACAAACTCTCAAATTATGAAGCTCGTCCATCAACATCAAAACTCTGTAGAAAACAAAACAAAATGACATTTGAATTTCATGAAATTCAAACCAAAGAAAAGAAAATAATATAAAATCAAACCAACCTCGAAACAAAGAAAACCAATACCACTCCAATCAAGTCAAAGGGAAACAAACGAAGAATCCAAGTAAAATTGAGAGGGACCCTAGATTTTGATTAAAGAAAAATAAGGGGGTTGTTGTGGGCAGCCAACATGTTGAAAATGCATGCCTAATGTGATGTAACTAGAGGTGAGGATCCAAAATCATCACATTAGGAACTAATATAAATACATTAATCTCAAAATCCAACCCAGAAAACAAATAGAACAAAATATCGACGAGGCAAGAATCCACCTAGAAAGAAAATATACAATGAGAAAAGTATGAAGCTGAAGAAAAAAATATTTTTTTCATTAATATTGGCCAATGGCCCTTTTAAAGTATTACAATGGGTCTTCTCATATGAAAGAAATATTAAATAACTCCCACATGTATCCCAAAGGCTAGAATATGCAACTAAATTCCTACACATCATTAATGCGTCAACAACTATCTAATCATTACAACTAAGAGGGCATTTCCCTAGAAAATGGGTGCTACCATGAATTAATTGGATGTTGTATTGGGGGTGCGTTGAGAAATATACATCAGTTCCTCCTGTTTTAGTTCAAATCAGGGATGATTTTAGGGGCTAAATTTTGCTCATGGGCTAATTTTCCATGGTTTTTCAAAAAATGAGACTTACTATTTTAAAAATGATTCGCCCAAATTCTATAGGATAAAATTATTTTACCTTAAAAATAGCCAAAAATTTATAAAACCTATATAAAATGCTTAGAAATTTGAATATTTTTACAAAAATATCGCCAAACATTTATAGTTGACATATGAAGGATCAGTAAGAATCGCCACAGTTTCTACATTTTAAAATAAATTTCCATCCTTAAAATCATCCCTGGTTCAAATGCATCCCCACTTTCAACTCAGTGGAGGAAGGAAACCCTAAAATACGAATGCACCAATGACTCAGGCTATCAACAATGGATGCTCTGAAACAATGTGAAGGTTGAGGAGTAGTGTTAAGGTGTTGTGGGAAATCTAAGAGATGATGTTGCAGAAAATAAGAGAGTTGAGGAGATTGCCAACATTCAAAATTGGGACATAAAATAGATTATGTAGACCACCAATGCCTCCTAGTTTAGGAATATTGAAACCATTGAAGAAAAATATATTGGATGTGATGGATGAAGAGGATGTTGGATGAGTGTTATGGATGTATGAGAAGATGAAAGTGTAGTGTGGAGGTGTTGTGGGAAAGTAGAGAGTCAATTAGCTAATGCTACTATAAAATAATAATTTGATAAGGATGTCATCACCAAGAGCTAATGTTGGAACACAAAAGGTGCGTTGAAGGAGATAATTGTTGTAAGGTGTGTGAAACATTGTTGAAGATGAATATGATATCCAATGAATGCTAATGCTAGGTAAATATGGATCACATGAACTAACATGTTGAATGGATGACAATCTACTATAGTGGGGAAGGTGTGCAATGAAAAATCTATAAAGATGAGAGGAAAAACACTATGTTGTGATATTGTGCCATGTTGAGGAGCGTTTGTTATCTAGAATGTCTAAAAAAGGTAGGTGATGTATGTTGTAGGAGTTGAGACATGGAAACTAGGTGTTGTAGATATGGATCTATTGAAGGATGGAAGGTGTTCTTCTTTCATGTAGCAAGGCTTCTACTTTGAGTGTGGAATGAAAGTAGGGATAAGTCATCTTTCATTGGGAAAGGATTCCTACATGGAGTATGACTTCTACTTAGAGTGCAGAACTAAAGTAGGGAATGAATGAAATTAGGTGTCAATGTAGACCTAGGTTGGAGCACACAATCCATAGAACAAGATATAAACTAATTTTATTGAGTATGAATAGTTTGGGTGGGGCATGGATCCAAGAATCCATATCTACAATTATTTTCTTAGCAAGACTTCCACATCAAGTTCACCACTGAAGTAGGGAAATAGTGGCAAGTAGTTGGAATTATTAGATCTAGGTGAGAGGGAACACTCTAAGGAACTAGTTTTGAACTATTTCTATTAAATATGAGCAGTCTCGGTGGGGCATAAAGCCAAGGAACTAGAGATACTAGTGCTTCCAAGGGTGGAGGGAAGATCTCAAGGAACCCAATGCTATAATATGCTTAATAAACTATACCTAGATCTTATTATAGTAAATTATTGTAGTGCAATGGGGGGCATATATCCTCACAAAGATTAGAGGTCCCTAATCCAAGTGTTGTTTCTAGTGGTTAGAAAAATGAGCAAGGCCCTTGTTTTTTGAGTGAAAAAGAGATTCACATGTACAAAATGGTCCCCAAAATGGACTTCCATTATTTAGTAAACCACTTTACAAGTTGCACCACACATCAATGTGCTAAGAATATAGAAAATGCAACAAGAAATGTGTATTATTCCACATATAAAATAGTATGAAAAACACAAATAATTAGCTAGAAATGGCAGAGAAATGATGCAGGAGCATCACCAACATCAAGTGAGCCAGCGCGAAAGGCAAGAGACAGCTGGACGAGCCAACACAAAGTTTGGAATCACATTGGAAATTGTTGCGTGATCTTAAATGAGTCATTAAGATGAAGCACACTTGTATAATGTAAACAGACCTTGAGCCTTTATCTCTAGTCCTTAGTAGGTAAAAGGCATTTATAGTAGTTAATGCAAGTAGATAGAAATTTAATTCTAGATTTGACAGTTTTAGAGTGCAAGAGGGAAACGGGATATAGACACCCTCATTGTGTATTGTATCATTAGTTAGAAGCATTTGAGCAAGAGCATGCAGAGAGCTCTGAAAGAACACCCATGTACAGATATTTGGATTAATAGAAAGAAGTTGATTCAAATTCATGGTTTTGTGTTGTTCTTTGTGTATTGATGTTGAATGATATGCTCATGAATGTTTTCTTCTTGTTATACATTTGCTTTATGTGCTGTGTATATGATTTCATGTTTGAGTTTGAAGTTTGAAAGGAAGAAGGAATGAGTTCCAATTGTTTCTCTATTTGAACTGAGAGTTCCTGCAAGGAGTGCAGTTGAATCGTCCGCAAGGAGTGCGTTGATAGAGGGTTCAAATAGGTAGCTTGTGTTCTCTTTCATTCAAAAGTGCAGATAGGCACAAGAGCCATGCAAGGTGTGCGCAGGCTAAGCAAAGTTTCAGGGTTGCGAACCTGAAAAAAGAGCTGAAGGACTTCTGCTGTAGGTGTGCGCAGAGTCAAAAGGATTCAACACTTGGAAGTTGTTGAATGTTTGCCGCAAGGAGTGCGTGGAAGGTTCTCTGAAAGATTCAGAGTTGGGAAAAGATCAGGAGGTATAGGACCTTCGAGAAATCATCAAAGAGAAGCACAGGGAATTTGTGCCGTGGAGCGTTCAAGCCAGCGTCATAAGTTTGCGTGTAGGTGAACCAGTCGTCACGAAGGAAATAGGGTTTGTCTCGCAGAAGTCGCCAAAGACGGACGGATAGTTGAAATTCTCCAAGGAGGATTTGTGATATCCTGTGAGTCGTTAGATATTAAGGAGGTGCAGGGGAGATACTATAGGTATTCCCGAGAGGTTAAAAGCTCTGGAGGGATAGAGCCATTGATCCAAGCCAGCCAGAGTCGTTGGATCACTCTTGGAACTGCCTATCGGGATTTCGTGCGGGGAAGATTCGAAGGTTGACCAATGGGAATCGCAAAATCGTGAAACGTGATATCCCGACGGCTAAAAGATAGTGTGGGGCCACAAGGGTTAGAGAGGTGGACATGTGGCACACCTTATTGAGGTTTCGTAGCGAGAAGTCCTGATACATATGCATTAGGATTTGCAATCTTGCGAACTATGAAATGTTGATGGAGTGAAGGACCATTGAATAGTCAAATCGCACGTGTGTCGAAGTTTCGGCATATCAGGCATCGAAAGTAAGCAAAGTGAGTTGTTTGATATCGCGAGTGGCGAAATCGTGATAAGGAAAGTTCCGAAATAGAAGGGAAGGTCAGTGTTGACTGTCGTCGGGTCTCTGGGACTTGAGGGTTCAATGGTCGACCACTGACCTCGCGAAGTTGCGAAGTTCGATCCTCCGAGTGCAGAGAGGGGATTGCGTGAAAAGGTCTGTGGGTGCATATTTCCCGACAGGGAAATAGAAGAGCCTTGGAGTTCTTCGGGACGAGGAAGAAGGAAAGATCCTATGAGCGGACGTGCTTGCGAGCGTGTGATGCGTCAGTTTGGTATGAGAGCACAGAAAGGTTCTTTGCTTTCTGTAGCAGAGAAAAAGAGAATTCACCATGCCGCCCAGAAGAGATAGACAGTCACCCGATCCAGAGGATAGGGGAATGCCGAGAAGAAGATTCAGGAAGGTAACAGATCCAGTTATGGAGAGACAAATGCGTGATCTATGAGCTAGACTCGAAGACATGGAGACAACACAATGACGCACAACCAGTGCTGGGGATCTGAGTGATTCCGAAAGCGAAGTTGAGGCTGAACGTGAAGAAGAAGTTGCAGCTGAAGATGCATCCAATGAACGTTTGATCAAAGCTATTGCCAGGATGGGTGCAAGAGCAAAGATGGACATTCCAGTTTATGAGGGAAACCTGGATGTAGAGGAGCTTCTAGATTGGATTAGAGCTCTAGACACATACTTCGACTATGAAGATGTCGAAGAGGACAAGAAAGTCAAGCATGCTGTCACGAGATTAAAGGGACATGCAGCATTGTGGTGGGATGAACTACAAGCTAACAGATGCTGCAAGGGAAAGCAGAAGATCAAGAGCCGGGACAGAATGATCGTGAAGATGAAAGCGAAATTCATCCCTAGGGATTATCAAATTACTATGTTCAGGAGGATGCAGAACCTGAGACAGAATCTGATGACAATGAAAGAATACACTGAGGAATTCTATAAGCTAAACATCAGGGCAGGTCATCAGGAAAGCGATGATGAGAAGGTAGCCAGATACATGAATGGCCTGAGATATGATATCCAGGATGAGATGAGCATGGTAACCATCTGAACAGTGGAAGATACTTATCAGATGGCTTTGAAAGCAGAAGAGAAGCTGAGCCAAAAATAGAGTCAGAGGGGCCGAGGCAGAAGTTATCCCAGAGGCAAATCAGTTGCCCAGGATAAATTCTAGAATCCCAAGGAGGATTGGAAATTCGGGTCTGAGCCTAAATGAAAACGAACTAAGAGAGGTGGAACCTCACAGCGAGGGCCATATGCTGAACAGAGAGGAAAACATACTGAGCAGAGAGGAGATTATGCTGATAATAACACTTTTCCTCATACTAGAGGCAGAGGAAGAGGAAGAGGTGGAGTAATCACATGCTTCACATGCGGGAAGAATGGACACAAGGCTTACGAGTGTCCAGATAAAAAGAAGGACATTGGAGAAGCTCACATCACCAAAGCACAGAGGCAGGATGTTGAAGCAGAAGACATTGAAGGTGAAAGATCGTTAATGATGAGAAAAGTCCTTTTGACACCCGAGAAAGAGGTGGAAAGTTCAGTCCAAAGGACCAGACTTTTTAGGACTTCTTGCAAGACCAAGAATAGGGTATGCAGGGTCATCGTAGATAGTGGTATCACATATAATATTGTATCTACAGAGATGGTAGAAAAGCTGGAGTTGGAGACGACTGATCATCCAAGCCCATACAGAGTTTTGTGGCTACAGAAAGGACACCAGGTAACTGTCACTAAACAATGTTTAGTAGAATTCAAGATAGGTGGATATAATGATAAGATATTATGTGATGTCATTCCTATGGATGTTTGTCATCTATTGCTGGGTAGACCATGGAAATATGACAGGAATGTGATTCATGATGGGAGAATGAGCACATACACCCTAGAAAAGAATGGGAGGACACACATGTTGCTTCCAATTAAGGATAAGGAGGTGAAGTCGGAAGTAAGAAACACAATACTTCTCATGAGTGGGAAGGAACTTCTTAATGAGGTTAAGAAGAAGGAGGATCCACAGTTCATTGTGGTCAGAAAACCGAGGATTGTTCTAACTAGCACAAGAGTGGATGATTTACCAGAAGAAGTTCAGGAACTGCTGGAAGAGTTCACTGACATAGTTGTGGATGAATTACCTCGTTCGTTGCCACCGATTAGGAGTGTGAGTCATCATATTGATCTCATACCAGGAGCTAGTTTTCCAAACAAAGCCACATACAGATTGACGCCGCAAGAGAATGAAGAGGTTAAAAGGCAAGTCCAAGAGTTATTGGACAAAGGATTGGTCAGGGAAAGCTTGAGTCCATGTGTTGTTCCAACAGTACTCAATCCGAAGAAAGATGGAGGCTGGAGGATGTGTACTTACTCAAGGGTGATTAAGGGTGATTAACAAGATAACCATCAGGTACAGGTTTCCATTGTCGAGGATGGATGATCTGATGGATTGCTTGAGTGGAGAAAAATATTTTTCAAAGATTGATTTGAAAAGTGGATATCACCAGATTCGCATGAGAGAAGGTGATGAATGGAAGACCACATTCAAAACCAATGAAGGGTTGTATGAATGGCTTGTTATGCCATTTGGCTTAACAAATGCACCGATTACCTTCATGAGGTTGATGAACGAAGTCCTGAGGGAATTCATCGAGAAATTTGTCATTGTGTATCTGGATGACATACTGGTTTTCAGTAAGATAGTGGCAGAGCATCTGAAGCATTTGGCTACAGTGATGCAGAAACTACAGTAGGAGAAGCTATTGATAAACATGAAAAAGTCCTTGTTCATGAAGACAGAGCTCATTTACTGGGGGTTTTTTATTTCGGCAAATGAGTTGAGGATGGATCTAGATAAGGTGGAAGTGATCAAGAATTGGCCATCACCGAAAAATATTTTTGAGGTGAGAAGTTTTCATGGATTGGTTAGTTTCTACCTAAAGTTCATCAGGAATTTCAGTGGAATTAGTTCTACGATGATGGATACAATGAAGAAAAGACACAAGTATTTTCACTGGACTGAAGAGGCTGAAAAGAGTTTTAATCTGTTGAAGAGGAAGATTACGGAATAACCAGTTTTGGTGTTGCCGGATTTCTAGAAAACATTTTAGGTGAAATGCGATGCAAGTGGATTTGCAATAGGGGCAGTCTTAAGTCAAGAAGACAGGCCAATAGCATACTTCAGCGAAAAGCTGAATGAAGTGAAATTGAAGTACTCCACTTATGATAAGGAGTTTTATGCTATCATACATGCATTAAAGAAATGGAGGCATTACTTGATCTCGAAAGAGTTTGTCTTGTACAATGACAATCATGCACTGCAGTTTGTGACTCAACAAGAGAAGTTGAATCAGAAACATGTCAAATGGGTTGAGTATATGTAGAATTTCACATTTGTGATTAAACATATTTCTGGTATTGCTAACAAAGTTGCCGATGCTTTGAGCAGGAAGTGTTTTCTGTTGCAGGAGTTCAGAGTCAAAATGCTGGGTTTTAATGATCTTAGGGACATGTACGCTGATGATACGGATTTCAAGGAAGCGTATGAAGAAGATAAGAATCCAATTCTCAGGGACAGAAGCCAATGGATAGAGTATATGATCCAGGAAGGATTATTGTTCAAAGATAATCAACTGTGTATTCCGAAATGCTCCATGAGGGAGAATTTGCTGAAGGAGAAACATAGTGGGGGATTGGCAGGACATTTTGGTCACGACAAGACATTCACAAAGATGAATGAGTCATATTTTTGGCCAGGAATGCGAGTGGATGTCAAGAAATTTGTAGACAGATGCAGAATTTTCCAGCATTTGAAGGGAAGGAAGCAGAATGCAGGGTTTTATCAACCATTTCCCATACCAGAGAGGCCGTGGGATGCGATAAGCATGGATTTTGTATTGGGGTTGCCAAAAACACAAAGAGGTGTTGATTCAATATTTGTGGTGGTGGATAGATTTTCCAAGATGGCACACTTCATTCCATGTCATAAAACCAGTGACACAACTCACATTGCGAACCTGTTTTTTCAAAGAGGTCATTCGACTTCATGGGTTGTCGAGGAGTATAGTTTCGAATCAAGATACAAAGTTCATAGGGAATTTTTGGAGGACCTTATGGAAGAAGATGAGAACTAAGTTGTTGTTCAGTTCAACGTATCATCCTCAGATAGATGGACAGACGAAAGTCGTGAACATAAGTCTAGGAGACTTGTTGAGAAGCTTGGTGACAGAGCACCACAGCCAGTGGGATAACATATTACCGTAAGCAGAGTTTGCGTATAATGACTTAGTTAATAGGAGTACAGGGAAGAGTCCATTTCAGGTTGTCTATGGTATGCATCCGAGGGGAATTTCTGAACTGATGGATTTAGAACAGACTGCGACTAGGAGCGCTAGTGCAGACGATTTTGCAGAGGCGATGAAAGAACTTCACAGCCAGGTGAAGGAGCGATTGCTGGAATCAAGCCAAGAATATAAATGCAGAGCTGATAAGCATAGAAGACAACTTCAATTGTAAGTTGGTGATCTGGTTCTGGAACATTTGAGAAAGTAAAGGTTCCCGAGAGGAACGTATAATAAATTGAAGATGAAGAAAATCGGACCATGCAGGGTCTTGAAGAAATTTGGGGAAAACGCTTACGAGATTGAATTACCCGATGGGATCGGAATCTCTCCGATATTCAATATATCATATTTGTACCCCTACAGAGCTAAGGAAATAGGGACTAGAACTGAGCAACTAGTGATCCAATGGATGAAACAGATGCCAGTTGTAGAGAAGCCATAGATGGAGTGCATACTGGATAAAAGAGTGAGCAAGAGGACCAGGCGAAAGCAATACTTTGAGTATCTGGTCAAGTGGCAAAATCATCCAGTTGAAGATGCCAGCTGGGAGACTGAAGAAAATATACAAAAGCATGGAAATACCATGCACGAGCTCATGGACAGGAGCCCATGAAATTTTTCAAGCGAGGGAGTATGATGCAGGAGCATCACCAACATCAAGAGAGCCAACACGGAAGGCAAGAGACAGCTGGACGAGCCAACACAAATTTTGAAATCACCTTGGAAATTGTTGCGCAATCTTAAATGAGTCATTAAGATGAAGCGCACTTGTATAATGTAAACGGACCTTGAGCCTTTAGCTCTCGTCCTTAGTAGGTAGAAGGCTTTTATAGTAGTTAATGCAAGTAGATAGAAATTTAATTCTAGATTTGACAGTTTTAGAGCGCAAGAGGGAAACAGGATATAGACACCCTCATTGTGTATTGTATCATTAGTTAGAAGCATTTGAGCAAGAGCATGCAGAGAGCTGTGTAAGAACACCGATGTACAGATATTTGGATTAATAGAAAGAAGTTGATTCAAATTCATGGTTTTGTGTTGTTCTCTGTGTATTGATGTTGAATGATATGCTCATGAATGTTTTCTTCCTATTATACATTTTATTTATGTGCTGTGTATATGATTTCATGTTTGAGTTTGAAGTCTGAAAGGAAGAAGGAATGAGTTCCAATTGTTTCTTTATTTGAACCGAGAGTTCCTGCAAGGAGTGTAGTCGAATTGTCCGCAAGGAGTGCATTGATAGAGGGTTCAGATAGGTAGCTTATGTTCTCGTTCATTCAAAAGTGCAGATAAGAACAAGAGCCATGTAAGGGGTGCACAGGCTAAGCAAAGTTTCAGGGTTGCGAACTTGAAAAAAGAGCTGAAGGACTGCTGCTGCAGGTGTGCACAGAGTCGAAAAGATTCAACACTTGGAAGTTGTTGAATGTCTGCCGCAAGGAGTGTGTGCAAGGTTCTCTGAAAGATTCAGAGTTGGGAAAAGATCAGGAGGTATAGGACCTTATAGAAATCATCAAAGAGAAGCACAGGGAATTTGTGTTGTGGAGCGTTCAAGCCAGCGTCGTAAGTTTGCGTGCAGGTAAACCAGTCGTCACGAAGGAAATAGGGTTCGTCTCGCAGAAGTCGTTAAAGACGGATGGATGGTTGAAATTCTCCGAGGATGATTTGCGATATCTCGTGAGTCGTCAGATCTTAAGGAGGTGTATGGGAGATACTATAGGTATTCCTGATAGGTTAAAAGATCAGGAGGGATAGAGCCATTGATCCAAGCCAGCCAGGGCCGTTGGATCACTCGCGGAACCGCCTATCGAGATTTCGTGAGGGGAAGAGTCGAAGGTTGGGAAACGGGAATCGCGAAATAGAAAAACGCGATATCCCGATGGCTAAAATATAGTGTGGGGCCACAAGGGTCAGAGAGGTGGACAGGTGGCACACCTTATAAGGGTTTCACAGTGAGAAGTCTCGATACATATGCATTAGGATTTGCGATCTTGCGAACTCCAAAATGTTGATGGAGTGAAGGACCGTTGAATAGTCAAATCGCACATGTGCCGGAGTTTCGGTGTATCGGGCATTAGGAGTCGGTAAAGTGAGTTGTTTGATATCGCGAGTGGAAAAATTGCGATAAGGAAAGTTATGAAATAGAAGGGAAGGTCAGCGTTGACCGTCGTCAGGTCTCGGGGACTCGAGGGTTCAATGCTAGACCACTGATCTCACGAAGTCACGAAGTTCGATCCTCCGAGTGCAGAGAGGGGATCGCGTGAAAAGGTCTATGGGTGCAGATTTCTCGACAGGGAAATAGAAGAGCCTTGGAGTTCTTCAAGCCGAGGAAGAAGGAAATATCCTGTGAGCAGATGTGCTTGCGAGCGCGTGTTGTGTCAAGAAACAATGATATAACTAAAACAATACCACAATAATACCATAATAATACCAGAATAACACCAGAAAGAGCACTTTGATTACTGAAAGCAATGTTCACTTGCCTCTTCGAGGGGGAAACCTCCAACATAGAAGAGCTCTATTACAATAATATCCAAGAAAAAACTTCTCATACCCTCTACTCCTATTTATACTAAATATGTCTATCCAAAAGAACAATCTAGAGGAATATCCTTCTAGAAGAGGAAGCTTCTATTAGGTGTTATTACATTTGACTTATTCTTCCTTGTTGCTAGGCATTATTAATATTGGCCTTTATTATATGGAAATATATTATTCTACCTATGTGAGGGGTTAGGTCCCTAAAATGTCCTCCCCCTTAAAAACAACCTTGTCCTCAAGGATTGAGATGAGAAAATTATTGCAGAATGGTAGTTGGTTCCCAAGTGGCATATGCTGGAGTTGTATATTTCCATTGAACTAACACTTCCTTAATGGTGTGCTGATGCAGATGATGCTCATGTTGGTCCATAAATGTTTGTGGCTATAACCAAATGGATCCTTCTTTATCCAACTCAAGAAAGTTGGTTTGAGTTTGGCACTTAGTTCCAATCACCTTCTTTAAGCAAGAAACATGAAAAATAGGATGGAGCTTAGAATGACTAGGCAAAGCTAGCTGATAGGCCACATGTCCCACACGCTTGAGAATAATATAAGGACCATAAAATTTGGGCTCCAGTTTTTGATAATGGTCATCCTTGAGGGAATTTTTCTTATAAGGTTGTAGTCGAAGAAACACCTGATCCACTTCTGCAAATTGATGTTCAAAGGGAACTTGATCTACCTATTTCTTCATGCGATTCTAGGCTATGACCAAAATCTCTTTGAGGGAATGAAGAATAGCCTCTCGAACTCTAAGATTTTGGTCAACCACCTGGACCTTTGAGACACCTGGAAGGTATGAGAGAACTGAAGGTGGATTTTGTCCATATACTACTTCAAAAGGAGTCATGTGAGTAGATGTATGGTAAGAAGTGTTGTACCACCATTCAATTAGTGGTAATTATTGACCTCACTAATTTTTCCATTCCGATGCAAAACACCTTAAATATGTTTCCAAAAACTTGTTGACAACTTTAGTTTGACCATTAGTCTGGGGATGATAAAAATGTGTTGAGATGCAATTGGGTGCCTTGTAGCTTGAACAGTTCTTACCAAAAATTACTGGTGAAAGTGGGGTATCGATAAAAAACAATAGAATGAGGCATGCCATGAAGCTTGAAGACCCGATCCATGAAAAGTTGAGCCACAATGGAGGTTGTAAATGGGTGTTGAAGAGCATAGAAATGAGCATACTTGGAAAGATGATCAACTACCACCATGATGACTGATTTATTACTCGATTTAGGTAATCCCACAATAAAATCCATAGAGATATCCCTCCAAATAGCAGGTGGAATCATAAGTGGTTGTAGTGTGCCAGGAGCTTCCACTATTTCTCCCTTGTTGCATTGATAAACATCACATTCTGCCACAAAATTGTGAACTTCCTATTTCATACCATCCCAGAAAAAAGAACATTTGACTCGGTCATAGGTTTTGGTAAACCTTGAGTGCCTAGCAGTGGGTGTAGAATGAATCTCATAAAGTACCGTGGATTTAAGTTTTGATTGTTTCCTTAAATACAAATGACCTTTGTAGCGAAGCTAATCATTGTGCCAAGAGTACCCTAGGGAAACTGGAGAATTGGCCTGCAATTGTTGTATCATATGTGAAAGTTTTGGATCATGTAGCCATTACTGGTGAAAAAATTGGAGCCAATATGGTTCAATGAAGGAGAGGGAAAAAAGGGACTCTTCATCTTCATATTTTTTGGAAAGTGCATCAACAACCACATTTCCTTTTCCTTCCCTGTAAATGATCTCATAATCATATCCAAAGATCTTAGTCACCCATTTTTGTTGCTCTGGGGAGGAAAGGCGTTGTTCTAGAAAATTCTTGAGGCTTTGATGATCTGTCTTAATTTGGAAGTGCTTCCCCAATAGATAAGGGCGCCAAAGATCCACTGCATGTAGAATAGCCAACATTTCCTTTTCATAGATTGATTTGACCAAATATTACCTTGCCATTGTTTTTTTTGGTAAAGGCCAAAGGTCGACCCTCTTGCATAGGGACTACTCCAATTCCCCTACCGGAAGCATCACATTCCAGGAAAAATGTCTTTGTGAAATCAGGAAGGGCCAAGAATGGAGTGGTGCACATGGTCTCCTTCAAGGTTTGAAATTCCTAAGCAGTTGTGGGAGTCCAAGTGAAAGAATTATTTTTAAGGAGAGCAATGAGAGGTGTCACAATATTTCCATAATTCTTAACAAAATTGTGATAATAACCTGTTAAACCCATAAATCCATGCAAGATTTTGATAGTCTTTGGGAGAGGCCAATCCTACATAGCTTCAATGTTTTTAGGATCCACCTTGACACTAGCCTTGCCCACAAGATGACCCAAGTACTCGAATTTCGAGGCACCAAAAGAATATTTAGATTTTTTGAGGAAAAGTTGGTGCTGAGAGAGTAGATGGATAAATCGATCCACATGAGCAAGACATGTTGTCTAGGTTTTACTATAGATGAGGATATCATCAAAGAAAACTAAGACAAAATGACGGAGAAAAGGATGAAAGAAATGATTCACGAGGCTTTGGAAAGTGGAGGGAGCATTACACAAGACAAAGGGCACAACCAAAAACCCATAGTGGCCCTCATGACTTCAAAATGTAGTATTAGGAATGTCTGCCTCATTCATATGTATCTGGTGGTTGCCAGAACAAAGATCAATTTTAGTAAAGAACTGGGCACTACTCAATTCATCCAAGAGGTCATTAATGACAAGAATGGGAAATTTGTCTTTATTTGTGATATTTTTGACGGCACGAAAGTTAGGAAACATGCACAAGGAACCTTCTTTCTTAAGGACCATGACCACAGGAGAAGAGTAGGGGCTCATAATAGGATGGATAGCACCTGCGTTGAGAAATTCTTGAACAATTTTCTCAATTTCAGTTTTTTGGGAAAAGGGATGACAACAGGGATGGATATTGGGAGGAAGGTTGCTAGGGACAAGGAGAATGAAATGATCCATATGGATTTCAGTGGCTTCCCACCTATTCTAACAAGCTCATTTTGGTAGTTTTTTCACTAGTTTTAGGGTCCCTAGCTTGCAAGGATGTTTTGTGGCCCTAAACAACGTTTTTTAGGGCTCGCCACAGTTAGAATGACCTTCGATAGATAGTAAAAAAATGTGTAGTCCTCAGATATACCTTTCCAATGGGATATTGTGCGCCTAAAATGGAGATCCTATGAAAATGTTATGACCCCAGGAAGTTGATGTACTAACTTACCCAAATGGGGCTCACATGACTTTTGGCGCTTCATATCCCAAGGTTAGTTTTTTTGGATGTATAGGATTTTTGACATTCCTGTTTATTGTAAAAAGGACTTTAGAGCCTCATTGTAATCATGTTATTGCAAATGAGAGAAACCATCACAACTCTTCTCAGAGATAAGCTGCCACCATTCTAACAAGCTTGTTTCCGCTGCATTTTACAGTTTCAGCTTATTTCCTTATTGAATATAAACCAATTTTACTGTATATCTGTTATTCTTTGTTAAGCATATTTTGATAATAATTTGTATTCATTTCATTCTATAAATATATTCCATATTAGTGGTATCAGAGCGGTCTTCTCCTTGTCGTTCTTAATGCATGTCCCCAACGAGTTTAGGGTACAAAGAATTAGGTCTTGAGATTGTTTCTTTTGAGGAAAAAATCTCTCGCATGCCCAAATGACCTTTCATGGTAGTAGAAAATAAATACAATGGGACAAGAGATCCCTTAAAAATGTTGCTCGAGGAATCCCTCATGCAACATAGGAATGATATGATGGACAGTTTTGGGAAAATCCTTTGGCGGCTACCAACATGCGATGCATCTTCCTCAAATGGAGGCACCTCCCCCTTCAAGGTACAAATAAAATTTGATATTCCTATATTTGAAGGTCAGATAGATGCAGATGTGGTAGAAAAATGGTTGAATCTACTAGAGGGGTATTTCTCTGTCCATAATTTCTCGAATAGAGAAAAAATTACTTTTGCACTCCTCAAAGTTGTCCCCCATGTCAAATATTGGTGGGAAACTTTCTGTGAGGAAAAGGAAATAGAGGAACCCTCATTATTTATAGTCATAGTCACTTGGGAGTCCTTCAGGGATGATATTAAGGAGCAATATTACCCTGTTGGAAGTTATGATGACCTGTACACAAAATGGACGACGTTGTGGTAGGAAAAAGACCAAGTGGTGCCCGAGTTCACAAATATCTTCCATACCTTGCACACCAAGGTGGGTATCTAAGATTTTGAGCGACATATGGTGATAAAGTATCGCGACGGTCTACGTATATACATTCAGGATGAAATGGAGTTTCTGGACATCTCATCCTTGGGCACGACCTACCGATATGCTGTCAAAATCGAGCAGAAGCCCAAACAAAAGACGCGACAATTTGGTCATGGGAACCCCTCAAAGAAAAATCCAGGAAAGGGCGCCCCCAACCCGCAGAACAAAGGACCGAGCAAAGATGAATAGACTTAGGAAAACCAGTCTAGGCTGGAAGAAAAGAAGAAAACTGGAAAGACAAGGAAAGATACCAGAAAGTGGTGCAACTTCCATAGGAGCCCCTGGCATAACACTGTTGATTTCCGCTCGAATCAGTCGATAGTGGCTGAGGTGAAATCCTATGAATTAGATGTGGGTTTTGACTCTAAGTTAGAACTAGAAAGGAGGAGATGGATCATTCATGCAAAACCCAATGCTATTGTTTCTACCACCAAGCTCCAACCCGGTGAACCAGACTAGCCAGAGGAAGAAAAATGCCTTTTTCATTCCCAGATGTGGGTGAAGGATACCCTGCTACACTTCATCATTTATAGCGGTAGCCAGAAGAACCTCTTCTCAACATAGGTTGTCTAGTGACTCGCCCTGCAAAAAACACCACACCTGCAACCCTACACCATCGGATGGCTCCACCAAGGAAATGACATTCGCATCAGCCAACAATTTTACCTGTCATACAACATCAAGCCCTTCAAAGATGAGGTATTGTGTGATGTTTCCCCTCTCAAAGTTTGTAATGTTCTTTTGGGCCAACCATATTTATGGAAATGTCATGTTGTATATGAGTCTAGGCCTTGCAGTGTTATTATTACTTTGAACAAGAAATAGTACAGGATACCTGAGGTAGTCCCACCCAGTGCTATTTCATTGATCTCTGCCAAGAAATGCATAAAGGTCATCTCTCAGACAGGGAAGTTTGTCTTCTTCGTGATTCTCTCTCAGAATGAGTGAAATATCACAATGACATCCAGGGTCTTCATGACTGACCTCTCTACACATTAGAACCAAGNTGGAAGAATACACATATATCTTCTCCTCACCTACCAGGGTATCTCTGCACTATTAGGTCAAGCACCCCATCGATCTGACCCCAACGCACCGCTTCCCAATGGGCTAGTCTATTGTTGCTCTGTGTTAGATAATGAGGAGATACAATGACAGATCCAAGAACTTCTCCACAAGGGGAACATCCTTCCCAACTCATCACCTTGCGAGATCCCAATCATGATGGTACAAAATAAAGATGGAACCTGGCGACTCTACATTGATTACCAGGCTCTAAATAAAATCACAGCCAAAAACCGATACTCGATTCCCTAAATTGACAACCTTCTTGATCAGCTCATTGGGGGCCAAATACTTTAGTAATATTTATATGAAGTCTATCTACCACCATGTCCCAATAGACTAGACAGATGTATGGATGACTACCTTCAAGTCAAAGGAATTTCTTTTTGAATTGTTGGCCATGCCCTTTGGTTTGAAAAATGATCTAGCCACTTTCATGAGGATGATGGATGATACCCTATGACGATTCACCAATACTTTTTTAGTGGTGTATCTGGATGACATCCTCATTTACAACAAGACTTGGGAAGAACACTTGAACCATATTCAACAGGTTATGCACACCTTGCAGCAACATGAACTCTATGCCAACTTGGAAAAGTTCTCCTTCGCCATGGACAAGGTTCATTACCTGGGCTACATTGTTGATCAACAAGGCATACATGTGGATCTATCCAAAATATAGGTCATCCATGATTGGCTATCCCCAACCACACTCATTAATATTCAAAGCTTCTTGGGCCTTAACGTATTGCATGGATCCTCAGCCAAGTAACTAGGGGTTGTGGTAAGAAGAAATTTGTGTGGGGTCGGTCCCAACAACAAGCGTTCAATGATTTGAAGCCGTGATTGTGATCATCCTGAGTACTTTCACTACCAAACCTGCAAAAACCCTTTAATATCTAGACAGATGTTTGAGACTATGTTGTGGGCACCGTTCTCACTTAACATGACCATCCCATGGCCTATCATAGTGAGACACTATCAAATGTTGTCAGTAAGTACCCTAATTATGAAAAATAAATGTAATCCATTGTGAAATCATACCGTTAATGGAGACATTACATTCTTGGGAAGGAGACAGTCATCCACACTGATCATAAGCCACTGCAGTTCATGCAGACACAAGGAAAATTCCAGAATGACTTCCATCATAAGTGGTCCACGTACTTGCAACAATTCCACCTAAACATCAAGTATAAAATGGGAAGCACCAACCACGTCGCTAATTGCCTCAACAGACCGCTAGTCACGACACTCACCACTGTGCTAGACTCTTGCATCCATGAGACCTCTAGATGGCCCCAACTCTATGAAACAGACCTGGACTTGGCCACCACCTACCAAATGTTGGGGGAAAACATAGTTATCACTAATTTCCATATTTAGGATGGGCTGTTGTGCCTTCTGGGCCATATATGCATTCCATCAAGCAAGCAAGCGAAGATGATCTGGGAATCCCACTACAGTTAGGTGGCAGGACACTTTGGCGTCAAAAAGATAGTGGCAATTGATCCAGATTATTTTCGACATGGAATGAGAGAAGATATATAATAAATAAATGTACAAAGATATCTTAGATATCAAATAATATAGAATAAATGTACCATATGCAAACATAAACACAGAGATACAATAATACACAATTTCTATTAATGTGCGAAATGTACAGAACTGTAAAAATACAGAGTGAAAGACTCGCTAGAATGATTGCAGCTTATCTCTAAGAAGAGATGTGACAACTACTCGCATTTGCAAGAATATGATTTTAAAATGAGACTCCAAAGACATTTTTATCATAGATAAAATTCCAAACCCTAACCTTGGAGGATGAAAATCCAACAGTATTGTGGACCTCGTTTTGGGTAGTTTGGTGTATCTAATTCTCGGGGGCGTAACTTTGGCATAAGATCTTTGTTTGGGGCACACGATAGCTCGTTGGAAAGGTACCATCGAGGATATTAATTTAGGGGGATCAATAAAATCCCTTGGCTAGAATTGAGAAGCACGATCCCAAAAAACCTTCATTTAGGCCCTCAAAATGGCCCCAGAAGTTAAAAACTACTAAAAATAGTACATTACCAAAATTGTCAAAAAACTGTTTTGAGCCAGTTGGAAAAGGTGGGTGGCCACCGATATCCACCTGGATCAATCCTCCCTCATTAGGAAGAAATGGTATCCATTTATTTGAGTGCCCCGGGGAGAGGGAAAAGTGTTTGCTGAATCTGCATCTTGATGAGTTTCTTTCCTTGTTGGAGAAGTTGTGTTGCTTAGATTGTTGAAGGTTGTCACAAAAATGTGGCTGGAAGGGTTGGAACTTTTTAATCAATATGGCTATATGAGATGTTTGTGTGAATAAGGAATATTTACACTTTGCTGCAATCTTTTCGGCCTTCTTCTGTTGGATAGAAGGTTCTTAGGCCGAGGCTGTAGTGGTTGCAATATCCTTCTGTTCACCTTTTGAACATATTGTGAAGAAGCTGAATTTTGTAGTATGAGATACTAACTTGTGGCACTATTCAGGTGGAACAGTAGTTGAAAATACCTCTGGTATTCTGTAGACATGACCCCCTAGAGAAACAATGACACTATGGGGTTGAGACTCATAAAAAACATGGTGCTTCCACATATATGGTTGGCCCAAGAGAACATCACAGACATCCAGTGGGGAAACATCACATAATACCTCATCCTTGAAGGGATAGATTCTGTATGACAGTTGACACTATTGGCTGACACGAAGATCTTGTCCCTGGCTAAGCCACCCGATGTTGTATGGTTGTGGGTGTGGTGTTGTCAGCAATCCCAATTATTTGATGACCTCTGCTGAAATGAGGTTCTTCTGGCTTCCGCTATCAACAATAAAATGTAGCGGAGTCCCCTTCACCCACATATTTGAATGAAAAAGGTGCTCCCCCTTTTTAGGATTTTTTGGTTCTTCTGGTTGAATTGCCACAGTCATGACAATAGCAGTGGGGTCTGCGTCGATGATCTATCTTTTACCAGTATTTTCAGAATCATATTCTGAATCATGGTTCGAATCCTTGTCTTTGATATCGACCACCAATGACTATTTTGAGTGAAATTCCTCGGTTTCATGTTAGGGGATTTTGTGGAAATCACACCATTTTCCAGTGTCCTTTGTCTTCTTGTGACACTTATTTTTCCATGTCTTGGACTGGTTTTTAGGAGACTATTTGCTAGGGTTTTCTTTATCATACTTTGGTTGTTTCATATTTGTAGACCCAAAATCCCATTTGTTCTGGTGCTTAAATTTCTACTCAATTTTAACAACATATCGATAAGCATGACCGAGTGATGAGATGTACATAAAATCCATTTCAGTTTGGATGTGTCTGCGTAGAGCCCCACAGTATTTTAGAACCACCTATTGTTTAGAGTCTTTGATACCCAACTTGGTGCACAAGGTATGGAGGGTATTGGTGTAATCCAAAACTGCTAGGCCCCTCTCTTTCTGCAGTGTGCTCCATATCATGTATTGGTCCTCATAGTTTCCAACATGGTAATATTGTTCCTTTATCACATCCACAAAAAATCCCAAGTGGGATCGACCCCATATATTCCAGACTCCTCTGTGGAAATTTGCTCCAAGTAAGTTTCCTACCAACGTTTGACATGGGGGAGAGCTTTAAAGAGTGCGAAGGTGATATTTTCCCTATTGAAAAAATTATGAACAAACAAATAACCTTCTAACAGATTTAACCATTTGTCTAGAGCATCTGCATCTATTTGACCTGCAAATATGGGAATATCAAAATTAACCTATACCTTGAAAGGAGAGGTTATTCCAAAGTGGTTTTTTGATAAATATGTGCCTGTTGCTATCGATAGGCATTGAAGGATGTGGGAAAAATTCTCCATCATTTTGTCCCTCTGTCATGTGAGATCTTGCTCAAGCAATAGATTGATAGAATCGTCTTCTCCATCATTTTTATTTTCTTTCACCATGGAGTGTTTCTTGGCTGTGCAAGAGAGATTTTATTCAAGAGAGACAAGCTTGAGACCCAACTTTATATACTCAGACCTCGTTGGGGACATGCACTAAAAAAAATGATCAAGAGCAACTTTCTCTGATACCACTGATCTGGATTATTTTCGGCATGAAATAAGAGAAGATATAATAAAGAAATGTACAGAGATATCTCGGATATCAAATAATATAGCATAAATGTATCAGATATGAAACCATAAAAATATAGATACAATAATACACAATTTCTATTAATGTGCGAAATGTACAGAGTTGTAAAAATATAGAGTGAAAGACTTGCTAGAATGGTCGCATCTTATCTCTGAGAAGAGATGTGACGACTACTCGCATTCACAAGAATATGATTTTACAATGAGGCTCTAAAGGCCTTTTTATCATAGAGAAAATCCAAAACCCTTAACCCCAGAAGATGAAAAGCCAACAATTTTGTGGACCTCGTTTTGGGTAGTTTGGTGTGTCAACTTCTTGGGGGCATAACTTTGGCATACGCTGTCCATTTGGAGAACAAATAGCTTATTGGAAAGGTATTGCCGAGGAGATTCATTTAAGGGGATAAATTAGAGCCTTCAACTATCATTGAGAAGCTCAATTCCCAAAAAACCTTCATTTAGGCCCTCAAAATGGCCCCAGAAGTTAAAACTGCTAAAAATAGTAGATTACCAAAATTGCCAGAAAACTGTTTGGAGCCAGTTGGAAAAGGTGGGTGGCCACCGATATCTAGCTGGATAAGAAATGTTGTAGAAAAATTTCTACTTTCTGAAACTTCGACAGGAGGTCAGCAAGTATATTAGGTCCTGCACTACCTGCGTAATTTCCAAACCAACCACTAGGAAAAAAGGTGTGTACACCCCTCTGCCTACTCCTGACAGGCCACGGGAATCCATCTCAATGGACTACATTTCGAGCCTCTCGTCCACCAAGCAGGGAAATTATTGTGTTTTTGTGGTTGTGGATCGCTTTTCTAAGATAGTGATCCTGGTCACCTACAAGAAGAGCATCACAACAAAGGCCACTACCAAGGTATTATTTGAATGAGTCTGGGTACATTTTGGAATTCCACAAACCATTGTTTCAGATTGGGACACTTAATTTCTCAACACATTCTGGTTAAGCCTCTCGTCACTGCTAGACACCAAACTCACTTAATCCACAAAATTTCACCCCTAGATAGATGGCCAAACTGAGGTTGTAAATCGAATGATCGTGCATATACTACACATGTATAACTCCAATTACCCTCACACATGGGATGCGATTTTCCCCTATGTTTAGAATAGCTAAAACTGATCCCTACATAACTCAATTGACAACATCCCCTTTCAGGTGGGATTGGGATTCCAACCATTGGGTCCCATAAATGTTGCACTACCCCTTGTGGTCACCTCGTCTGACTCATCTCCTTCTCCAACTGAAGTTAAAAAATCCACCTGGTTCATTATGTGGATCCAACACATCCGCCAACAGGTTCAGGATATCCTATAGAAGTCCAATGACAAGTACAAGCAACGCCATGATCAACACTAGGTTCCGCATAAGTTTCAGGTGGGAAACAAAGTTTGGTTGCACTTACAGAAAGAGCACCTTACAAGACCCCATCGGAAGATTCGCCCACTCCGTTATGGGTTGTAAACCATCACCAAGGCTATGGGTGACAATGCTTTCAACCTCACCATTCCTCGCTTCCTTGGCTTGCACCCAATGTTCAATGTGGATATCCTTCGATTGTATTTCCCACCATTATTGGACTCCTCAGAGATAGCAGAACAATTGAAACCAACAAAGATCAGCCTCGACTGCATAAAATAAGCATATAATGATCAAATTGTGGAAAAACATATCAAGGGAAATCGCCAACAAAGGATCCATCTTTATCGAGTTGTCAAAGCAGAGAAACTCTTGCACCAAGGCAAGTGGCTCACTCGGGGTCAAATTCAACAGACATTTCCTCATCTGATGGGGGAACTCAACTCAATGGAGACCATTGCTTCCTAAGGGGGGATAATTGATCCATATCGATTATGGTGGCCTCCCACTTATTCCAACTAGCTCATTTTGGCAGTTTTCCATTTTGGCAGTTTTTCCCTAGTTTTCGGGTCTATGACTTGCGAGGTCGTTTTGAGGCCCTAAACAACGTTTTTTAGGGCTCGCCACAGTCAACGAAAATTTTGATAGACAACAAAAAAATTTGTATTCCTCGTATAGAACTTTCCAATGGGCTATCGTGCACCTAAATATGAGATTGTATGCAAAAGTTATGACCCTGGGAAGTTGATGTACTAACTTACCCAAACGGGGCCCACATGACTTTTGGTGCTTCATGTCCTAGGGTTAGGTTTTTTGGATGTCTAGGGTTTTTTACATTCCTATTTATTGTAAAAAAATCCTTCAGAGCCTCATTGTAATCATCTTCTTGTGAATGAGTGCAGTTTTCACATCTCTTCTTAGAGATAAGCCACCACCATTCTAGCAAGCTTGTTTTCATTGCATTTTACAGTTTCAACTTATTTCCTTATTGAATAGAAACCAATTTTACCGTATATATGTTATTTTTTGTTAAGTATATTTTGATAATAATCTGTATTCATTTTGTTTTGCAAATATATTCCAGATCAGTGGTATCAGAGCGGTCTGTTCCTTGTCATTCTTAATGCATGTCCCCAACGAGGCCAGGGTACAAATAATTGGGTCTCGAGCTTGTTTCTCTTTAGGACAAAAAATATTGCACGCCTAAATAACCTCTCATGGTAGAAGAAAATAAAGATGATGAGATAGGATATCCCTTCAAAATATTTCTCAAAGAATCCCTCATGCAACAGAGAAACAAGATGATGGATAGTTTTGTGCAAATCCTTCGACGACTACCAATAGGGGACACATCTTCCTAAAATGGAGGCGTCGCCCCCTTCAATGTACAAAAGAACTTCGATATTCCCATATTTTAAGGTCATATAGACGCATATGTGGTAGAAAAATGGTTGAATCTACTAGAAGGGTATTTCTCCATCCATAACTTCTTGAATGGAGAAAATATTACTTTTGCACTCCTCAAAGCCGTCCCCCATGTCAAATATTGGTGGGAAAAATTTTGTGAGAAAAAGGAAACAAAGGAACCCTCATTATTTATAGTCATAGTCACCTGATATTCCTTCAGTGATGCTATTAAGGAAAAACAATACCATGTTGGAAGTTATGACGACCTATACAAAAAATGGACCACGCTGTGGCATGAAAGAGACCAAGAGATACCCGAGTTCAAAAATATCTTCCATACCTTGTGCACCAAGCCAGGTATGAAATATTATGAGTAAAATTTGGTGCTCAAGTATCGTGACAATTTTCATGGATACATCTAGGCCTAAATGGAGTTTCTGGACATCTCATCCTTGGGCACGACCTACCGATATGCTTTCAAAATTGGGAAAAATCTCAAACAAGATGCGACAATTTGGGCCTAGGAACCCCTCACAGTAAAATCTAGGAAAGGGAAACCCCAACCTGTAGAGAAAAGGGCAAAGAAAAGACAGACAACCTCAAGACAACCAGTCCAGGCCACAAGCAAAGAAAGACACCAAAAAGACAAATAAAGATACCAGGAAGTGGTGCAAATTCCATAAAAGCCCCTGGCATAACAATTTTGATTGTCGCTCGAAGCAGTCATTGGTGGCTGAGGTGAAAGACTCTAAATAAGATACGAGTTCTGACTTTGAGTCAAAATGAAAAATGGGACACAGATCATTGACGCAAAACTCATTGACACTATTTCTACCACCAAGCTCCATTGTAGTGAAACAGATGAGCGAGAGGAAGGTGAGCACCTTTTTCATTCATAGATGTGGATGAAGGGTACCCCATTGCACTTCATCATTAATAGCAATAGCCAGAATAAACTCATCTCAATAGAGGTTGTCAAGTGACTTGACCTACCAAAAATGATGCACCCATAGCCCTACACCATCGGATGGCTTCGCCAAGGAAGTGACATCTACGTCAACCAACTATGTCGCCTGTCATATAGTATCGATCCCTTCAAAGACGAGGTATTGTGTGATGTTTCCCCTCTCAAGTTTTTCATGTTATTTTGGGCCAACCATATTCATGGAAACGTCATGCTATATATGAGTCTAGGACTCACAGTGTTATTATTACTTTGAATAAGAAAATGTGCAGGATACCTGAGGCAGTCCCACCCAGTGCTATTTCCTTGATCTCTGCCAAGAAATGAAGAAAGGTCATATCTTAGAGAGGGAATTTTGTCTTCTTTGTGATTCGATCTTAGAATGATTGAAATATCACAACCACATCCATGGAATTTGTGACCGACCTCTCCAGACAACAAACAAAAGTGGACAAGGTCGTGGAAGAATACTAAGATATCTTCTCCTCACTTATCGGGGTACCTCTACACTATTAGGTCAAACAGCCCATCGATCTAACCCCCAATGCACCGTTTCCCAATGGGATAGTCTACCACCTCTCTCTATTAGAGAATGAGTAGATCAAGTGATAGATCCAAGAAATGATCCAAAAGGGGCACATATGTCCCATATCATCACCTTGCGGGAGCCCAATCGTGATGGTACAAAAGAAATATGGAGCATGGTGACTCTGCATTGATTACCGAGCTCTGAATAAAATCATAGTTAGAAACCGGTACCCGATTCCTTGAATCAACAACATCCTTGATCATCTCATTGGGGCCAAATAATTTATTAAGATTGATTTGAAGTCTGGCTTTCACCAGGTCCTGATAGAATAGATAGATGTATGGAAGAGCGCCTTCAAGTCAAAGGAATTTATTTTTGAATGGTTGGTCATGCCCTTTGGTTTGAAAAATCCTCCAACCAATTTCATGAGAATGATGGATGATATCCTACGACCATTCACCAATACATTTTTTGTGGTGTATCTAGATGACATCCTCATTGACAACAAGACTTGGGTAGAACACTTGCAACATATTCAACAGGTTCTACACATTCTACAACAACCCCATATCTATGCTAACTTGGAAAAATGCTTCTTCAACATGGACAAGGTTCATTACCTGGGCTACATCATTGATCAACACGACGTACATGTGGATCCAGCCAAAATCAAAGTCATCCGTGACTAGCCATCCCCAACCACACTTACTGAGCTTTGGAGCTTCTTGAGCCTTGCCAATTTCTACCGCAGATTTGTGTTGGGATTATCCCATATTTCATGGGACCATAACCAAGTAACCATGGGTGGTGGTAAGGATAAATTTGTGTGGGGTTGGTCCCAACAACAAGCGTTCGAAAATTTGAAGCAACACTTGTTCTCAACCCAAGTACTTTCACTACTGAACCTGCAAAAACCCTTTGATATCGAGACAGATGCTTTATACTATGCTATGGGCCTATCATAGTGAGACACTATTAGATGTTGTCCGTAAGTACCCCACTTATGACAAATAAATATAATCCATTGTGAAAGCCTGCCACCAATGGAGACATTACATTCTTGGGAAGGAGACAGTCATCCACACTGATCATAAGCCACTGCAGTTCATGCAGACACAAGGAAAATTGTAGAATGACCACTATCAAAAGTGGTCCATGTACTTACAACATTTCCACCTCAACATCAAGTATAAAATAGGAAGCACCAACCGTGTCTTTGATTGCCTCAGTAGACCGCCAGTCACAACACTCACCATAGTGCTAAACTCTTGCAGCCATGAGACCTCTAGATGGCCCCAACTCTATGAAACATACTCGTACTTTACCACCACCTACCAAATGTTGGGCGCAAATGCAATTTTCTCTAATTTCCATCATTAGAATGGGATGCTATGCCATTTGGACCATATCTACGTTCCATTAAGCGAGCGAGCAAAGCTTATTTGAGAAACCCACTATAGTCGGGTGGAATGACACATCGGTGTCAAAAAGATAGTGGCAATGATGCAGAAACATTTCTACTGGTTGAAGATTCGATAGGAGGTCAACAAGTATATTAGGTCCTGCATTGCCTACATGATTTCCAAACCGACCACTAAGAAACAGGGCCTGTACACCCCTCTGCCTATTCCTGACAGACCATGGGAATCAATCTCAATGGACTACATTTCCGGTCCCCTGTCAACCAAGCGGGGTAATGGCTTTGTTTTTGTGGTTGTGGATCACTTTTCTAAGATGGCAATCCTGGCCACCTGCAAGAAGAGCATCACAATAGAGGCCATTGACAAGATCTTCTTCGAATGAGTCTAGGTACATTTTGGAATCCTAAAAACCATTGTCTCAGATTAGGATAGTTGATTTCTCAACAGATGCTAGTCAAGCCTCTCGTCACTCAAGGACACCAAGATCACCAAATCCACGACCTTCCTGTTGGTTGTGGAGCCTGATTATCTTCCTGATGCAGAGGTCCTTTGCTTTCATCCGTGTCTATACCCCATGAAGTATTTACAGCCCAGAAGTATGTACACTCTTCCACG